>CM034313.1:78057016-78627672 GCA_019925795.1 Dendrobium chrysotoxum
GAAATACCAAAAACTCATGTAAAACACGCAGGAAAAGAATTGCGGAACTCCTCCCAGTTTTTCCTTCCAATCCATCTCCGAGTGATAGCAAGTGCAAAATTTTGGCTCATAACTTGATGGGTAGTAAGAGAATCTGAAAATCTTCTATTGTTCCTCTCTCTCTAGATAAAGTAAACTGCAGCACAAATCACAAAAAAAAGAAGCCTTTCTCCCTCTTGTTGTAAAAGCTCAGCTCATCAATATACTCAAACAATTGCAGAAGTGTAGTGCTAAATAGAAAGGAGTCCAGTACGGGCAAGAGATGAGTAATAAAATTGAAAGAAAAATTGCATTGGAAAAAATATGAGAGCCAGAGTCCTCCCCCGATTGGCAAAGGGAGCAAGTAGCATCAATAAAGATGTTTCTCCTAGCAAGATTGTCAGCCGTTTTTAATCCACCTTGCACTAAAAGCCAAGTATAGGAAGAGAATCTAAGAGCAGCCCGTTTGTGCCAAATGTAGTGATGCCAGTTCACTTTTTGTCTGCCTTCAAAAAAAATTAATCTAAAATCTTTAAAGCAAGGTTTGTCAATATCTTTCCAGTTAATGGTCTCATGGGCAATCTCCTGAACAGGGATGGTGATAATAATTTGCTTAATGTCAAGAGGTATAAAATCAGGCAGAAGCCACGCGTGGTTCCAGTGGTCCGAAATGGTCCCTAACAAATTAGAGGAGGAAGGTAAAAAATTCACCAGAGAATTGCCCTTTAACCAGGGGTCCCAAAAAAAGGACAACCAACTGTAATTCTCAACATTAACAGAAATCCAGATGTGTCCTTTGATCTTGCTTGCAACCCCACAAACGTTATACCAAAATTTAGAGCATTTATAAGGAACAGGTTTGAATGGAGATATAAATTTAGACCTGAATCAGTCAAAAACCAGAGAAGTGGAGTTATAAAACCTCCAAATAAAAGAGCAGGCAAACCCATGCTTAAGAGAGTGCAAGTCAGGGATCCCAAGTCCCCCATAACAGGTTGGAAGACAAGTATCAGACCAAGCAATCAAGTGTAACTTCCTTCCCTCCATAGATCAATGAAAGAGAAATCTAGAGCACATTCTATTTATCAGTTTACAACAAGTTTTTGGTATAAATGCGCCCCTGATCCAATATGCTATAGTGTTAGCAATAGTGAACCTCAAGTATTGTATACGGCCTGCAAAAGAAAGAAACTTTACTTTCCAACCACTAAGTAGAGTAGAAATTCTACTCAGAAGTGGTTGGAAGTGAGATGAATTAAGCTTTTTGGTAGAGATAGGCAATCCCAGGTATTTGAAAGTATGATCTGTGTGAGAGAAACCAAGGATGTCAATGATAGCACTAGCAGTAGTGGTATTTTTAGAGAAGAGGATGGAACACTTATTGTTGTTAATATGCAGCCCAGAAGCCTTAGCAAAGTTGCTTAAAATGTGAGAAAGCTCTAAAGCATTTTGAATGGAAGCCCTCCCAAACACCAAGACATCATCAGCATAAAGAAGGTGGCTGAGGGAAGACTGCCCGAAAGGAACCCCCAGGAAGGAGCTAGATTCCATAGAGCAAGAAAATGCATCCATCACAATTACAAATAAAAGTGGAGAGAGTGGGCAGCCCTATCTCAAACCAGCAGAGGAGGTGAAAAACCCCTCCAGAGCTCCATTGATGCTAACAAAAAAAGGAACATCACTAATGCAGTTCTTAACCCAAGAAATGAATTGCTCAGGAAAGCATTTCTTCCTTAATCTTACAATAAGAAAATCCCAAGAGACCGAATCAAAAGCCTTACGAATATCAAGTTTAGCACATAAGAGTTTGCTAGAGGGAGAACCATTAAATTCATAAAGAATTTCATTAGCCAAGATGATATTATTAGAAGAGACCCTCTTGGAGATGAAGCCAGCTTGGCTCATATGTATAATGTGTGGCATGACAATCTTGAGCCGGTTTGCAAGGATCTTAGAAATAATCTTGTAAAAGACATTGCAAAGGGAAATAGGGCGATAATCAGAGATATTAGAAGCATGCTGGTGTTTGGGAATAAGGGTGATCGCCGTGGCTTTAGCACTTTTTGGAAGATGACCATCATGAAAAAAGTTTTTGACATCATTAATCATGTAGAAGCCAATAATATTCCAAGCACCTTTATAAAATTTGAAGGTGAAACCATCAGGTCCAGGGGAAGAGGCCGACGGCCCCCCAAAGACCACTTGTTTAATTTCCAGATCAGTAACATTCTCCATCAAAACATCATACAGGTGAGGAGGGATGGAGTGTCCACAAGGAAAATCAATCACAAGATTTTTCATAGTTTTGGGAGGATTATAAAGATTTTTGAAGTACCTACAAATAACATTGGCGATCTGCCCAGGAGAAGAGAAGAGACCCTCATCAGTGGTGATTTCATTGATTCTAGAAGAGTTGGCTCTAGTGTTTAGACGGGCATACAGAAAACCCAAATCATCTTCCCCATGTTGAAGCCATTTGGCTTTAGCTCTTTGAATGATCCAAGAGCTCCAAATCCCGTGAAGTTTAGAGATGCTAGAATTAATTTCCTTCAAAGAAGCATTAAGAAAAAGGTCTTACGGGTTGTGCTGAAGGAGATCCAGACAGTTCTTTTGCTTTTGATTCATGTTTGCAAGCTCCATCTTAATAAAATGATCCTTAGACCAATTATTAATTTTCAAATTGGCCTTCAAATCTCTGGGTTTTCCATAAAGGTTGGCGATGGGGCTCCCATGATGGTGTGTGGCAAAGGAAGAAATGAGAATACTCCAAAAATCATTCATCTTTAACCAGTAATTTTTAAATTGAAATCTTTTTGCCTTATAAGAAGGGTGCCCATTGAAAAGAAGCAAGGGAGAGTGATCTGAACAATCAGGGGGGGGGGGGGGGGGGGGGGGGGACTTTGTAGTATGATGAGGGGAAGACATCCAGCCACTTTTGATTTACAAACATTATGTCCAATTTTATATGAATAGGGTCATCAGCACGCCCATTAAACCAGGTGTATATCAAACCAGAAGAGTGAAGCTCCACAACGCCAGAGCTAAAAGCCCACCCATTCAACTTCCCCATTCTACCGAAATGAGAAGGGGTACCTCCAGATTTGTCTTTAGGGTCACTAAAACAGTTGAAATCCCCCATAATAATCCAAGGAATGGAGATCGTATCAGCCAAGGCAAGAAATTGTTGCCACAAAGGTCCTCTTTCCTTAGGGCTATTAGCCGCATACACCACAGAAAGAAAAATGGGGGAAAGTTTTCCAAAAGAAAGAGTGCCATGAATAAGTTGAGCATTGGAGAGGATAGGAGTAAAAGATAAAGTGGAGGAATTCCACTTTATCCAAATCCTGCCGCATGAGGAAGAACAGAAATTGTTACAACAAAGCTCATTAGGGAAAATTTTGTGAGTGTTGACAAACCAGGGGTCTAAAAGGGATTGAGAAGAGACTTTAGCCTCCAAGATACACAACATGTCCATGTGGTGAAATGTAGTTAAGTTTTTTGAGGCTAGAACCTTATCCGGTTTATTAAAACCACGAATGTTCCAGCAACCTACAGAGGGAAGAGTCATTTAGACTTGGAGGAGGAGGGCTGTGCCTTCCTGGCACCTTTGGATCTTGTAGTTTTGGCATGTTGGGATTTCTGAGAATTACCCATGTCGGGGTAATCATCAGCATTTTGACGGTCCCTAGTGAGAGGGGCAGCATTCATGTGGTCTTCCATGGACAGAATGACGAATTTATTTGGTGAAGCAGTTTGAGGGATATTTTGACGGTTCCTCTCAAACGAGGGTTGGTGGCTTAGAAGAGCCTAATGAGTAGAAGATCCTTCACACAAATCAAAGTTGGGAAGGGTTTTCGTAGATGGGGATTGGTCTGAGGAAGAGAAATCTTCCCTAGGAGAATTCAAGTTTGGAATGGCCACTTCAGCGGCAGCAGGAGGAGGAATTTGAGTTTGGTTATTAGATTGTGGGGGAATGATATTGGGTTGTTCTTCCTAGATGAGAAAGCCATAAGAGGTGGTGGAATTAGGCAGCTCCAAAGGGAGTGAGGTAGTGGTAGTGTGGAGAGTGGTGGAAATGGGAGGGTTTTGGTCATCGTTTTCAACAAGAATAACTGATGAAGGAAGGAGGGTTGGTGGCTTAGGGGGGGCGTGGGCAATGACTGGGAGGGAGTTAGATTTCGAATTGGGATGCACTTGACGAGCACGGCTAGTGCTCCTTCCACGATTTTTGGCTTGGAATTGAGGCTTCTATTGAGGATTCTTGTGGCAGAGGTTAGAGGGGTGAAGTAGAGAGCCACAGCCAGACCACGGTGAAGGCTTCCAGTCGTATAAAATCGTGAGAGAATATTCGTCTCCATCCATAGAAATGGGAATTTCATCAGGGAAGGTAGATTCAGAATTTACCAGCACACATACTCTAGCATAAGTGAGGCGAGTTTTCCTATCCGTGAGAGCATCCACGGCGAGATGCCTACCCACAAAACTTGCAATTTTGGAAATACCCTTTGGATTCCAGACAGCAAGAGGAAGGTCAACAATCTTAATCCAAATGGGGATGGAGCTACTTTCTTCCCTCTTAGGCTTAAATTTAGGCGTCCATTTCTGTAGGATAAAGGGCTTCCCAAAGAAAAACCAAAGTCCACCAGACCATGCAAGCTCAAAATCTTCTGGTAATGAGAATTTAAATAAAAAAATCTGTCGTTTAGAGAAAGGAGGTCGACCGAACCTTTGATAGACCAAACCTTTCTGATCGCATTCTGTAAGCTGAGGTAGGTGGGTCTAGGGCCGACCGAGTAGCTGACAAGCGAGAGCCCCCAATCAGGAACTCCAAGGCTGCGATCGTCAGCAGTAAAGGGGACCCGATTTGCCGGGTCAATGAAGGAGACTTCAAAACTACTGGCCACCGGGTCATGGTTTGTGAGATTAGATATGAAGTTAAGGCTGGAAGGGGCAGGGGCTAAGGGAGCCACCGAACCAGGGAGAGGGGAGAAATCATTAAGGTAGGAGGAAGAGGCCATGGGAAAAAGGCCCCTTCCCGCGGGGCGGGAGAGCATGAACGGCGGGAGGAAGCAAAACTAGGGTTTTCTCAAGGGGAAGGTCGGAATGGCCTCATGTGGGTAGCCTACTGCTGGAGTAGTCACAACTGATGCAGAGAAATGGGTGACTGGATAGAGATGGACCATGATAAAACTATCAAATGTTACTGGACACATCACTATAGCTTTGTGATTGAGAGCTCAAAAATCTATAGCGCTAACATGCATTCCAATAGGTTCATCTTCCAAAAAAATTCAAATTTTGCTCAAACTTATATTTTACTATTATATGATTGATAAGTGTAAATAATTTATGTGTTAATTTGTTTGTGAAAACGTATTATTTTTAATTATATTTGTGTAAGAAAATGCAGAAAATTGACAAAATTTTCAAGTATGGCACAGCGCTGTGGCGTCGGACATAATATAGTCGTAGCGCTATCTTTGACACTGTTGGAGCTCCCAAATATGGACATGGCGACGCCCAGTCTCTATTTAACAGCATCTCTGCGTCAGGGGAGTCAACGCCGCAAAGCCAAGACAACTATCCTAGCGGAGTTAGCGCTGCAAAGCTCAGCCTCTATCTGTACAATGTTGCGGAGCCAAATTTTAACGTCGCTGAGTTAGAGAAGTGCCACGTGGACTTCATAGTGCTCAAACTTCAGCAGCATCGCAGCGCTATAGTTGTAACTATTTAAGCCACGATCTGCCAGCGAACTGACGGGTCGATTAATTAAATTGTGGATTCATGTCAGCAAGCACCGCAGTGGAGAAAACCCTTCAACGCTACTGCGTTAGTTCATTTTATGAGCACCGCAGTGCAAGTGTCTCGAGAGCCACGGCACCAGAATCCATTTAGTAAAATTCAGACTTCAGAGTGTATCTCTAAAATTTTCTTAGAAGTGATAATTAAGGGAATTCAGAGAGCACTATATTCACTTCTTTAAAATATTTGGTAAGTGTTTGTGGAAGCAATTCTATAAGTTCAATGAGGAGTGTGGAGGAGAATATTGAACCATCTGGTAATATCTTTTCTTCTTTATTTTCTTTCTTGTATGTTATTAATGAAAATGAGTTTGCTCCAATTGTTCTTCATGTCTGGCTTTCTCAAAGTTTTGGATTGATGGTGCAAATTAAATATGAAATATTAATTATTTCTCTTAATCTTTAAATTAATGATATGATATTTTCAATATACCGAATCTTCATTTAATGCACATAGTGGCCATATGTGTAGTTAATATCATATGTAATATGAAGCCTATGAATAGAAAAATAGGCATAACCAGGTATGTTGAATTGGTAAGATGTAAGCATAGGCATAGTGCTTGTCATCTATTAAATTTATAGAGATGGATTGTTATGAGTGGGTGATTAACAATACATGTTTTACTTACTCTTCTAAGATTTTTATAGGTTGATGGATTATGGGAGTTTAGAGTGGTATTGAGAGTGGAATGCGTTAAAACTGTCCTTTGTCTCTTCATGCTTGACTTAGCGGTCAATGATGCTTATGCTTTAAATAACATCACATAATTAAGAGAATCAGTATGAAACATGTTAATTTTACTTTTTATCAATTCAGAATATTTTATTCATAAAAATGTATCCACTACTTTGTTATTGATTTTACTGAAGTGATTGAATCTCCACCAAATCTTATTTTTATTGAGTATGATAATTGTTATTGTTGAAATAGATAGTACTAGTATTTGCAAGTAAATATTCTTTATTGTGAGATCGATATTTTACACAATCACTATATTACTTGATTTGGAACATGCACTTGAATATATTAAGTGAGATTTTTATAATTTTTATATTAAAGAAAATCTAAGCATTATTTAAGGATTGATAGAGCCTTAAATCATATTCACAATTCTTTAAGTTACTCCATCGCCCCTATAAATGATAATCTATATATATATATGATATATCATCAAAAATTTATCTTGATCGGGCACGAATCTCGAGACAAAATCAATGCGGAAACTTCAAAAATTAAATTCGGGACCATCTGAACTCCAATTTCAGCAAACTTATAGTTGAACTGAGCGTCTCGGAAATACGAACCCAACGACACCAAATTCGACTCAATCCGAGCCCAAATGAGTCCAAATCAAGGACCTGAAGCACTATTGGAAACCTCGAACCGCAATTTGAGTTACCAAACGGTCTCTGATTTCAAGACGAATCCAACGAGCCCAAGATCACCGAATTTCGAAATTATTAAGACCGTCAAATGTCTGAGGAACGGTCCGCGATCAAAGGATTCGATAACGACCGTTCATCCAGATCACTCCCTATATACCCCTGATCCCTCATCTATTTACGAGCTATGCCACTCCAGAAAAACTATAAATAGCCCATCATTTCTCTTAAGAGGTGACCGAAGGAAGAGAGGAGGAGAGGAGAAGAAGAAGAAGAAGAGAAGGATAGGAGGGAATAACTCCTCCTCGACCACCGCCGGACTTTCGCCCAGCAATCCATCTGACGCCGGAGTTCTGCCAGACCCCCACCCGACGTTGGAACTCCGCCAGAACATCACCGGAACACCGCTGGGTGTCCGAGGGACGCCGGAGCTCTGCCCGACGCCCGAGTGATGCCAGAATTCTGCCGGACACCCAAGTGACGTCGGAACTCTGCTTGGCCTTGTAACTGACTTTCAATACTCATTGTAATCTGATCGTCCTGAATTTGAAGGACGAATCAGCCTCTTGTATTTCAAACAATACTAGTGGAACTCTTTCAACTGGGCGTAGCCCCGTGATTTTTTCTCTTTCCAGGGTTTTTCACGTACAAATACTAGTGTTCTTTTATTTTTTATTTGTGTGCCGAATATCCGTGTAACGCTAAGACTAAAATTTTCTAAATTCTATCGCCCGCATATATTCGAGTCCGCAACAATATATATATATATATATATATATATATATATATATATATATATATATATATATATATATATATATATATAGAGCAAGTGATCCTATTAGAAATCTCCAACTTATAATCGATCAATGAACCATAAATTTGAGCATAAAAATTAATTGATTTCTTGAAAGGCTAGGAATGATTAGGTAGTGAGAGGATGTGTGGGGAACCGGGATGTGATAATGAGTGACATGTGACTCATGACCCATGGCAGAGAATAATAGTTGTGCGATGTGCAATGATGAGTTTGATTATATGCCCATTCTCTCCCATTTCATACTCATGTGAATGAAGAGGGCTGAGGAACCAAAACCTTTTTCTCCTCTTTGCGTAAAAATGCCCTGCAATTTAGAGCCACCCCCCAAATGTTCTCAAAGCATTTAAGCATCTCAAAAGCTGGCGTGCAAACTAGCTTAAAAAAAAATAAAAAAGTATATATTCTTACCAATATGTCTATTTCGGAATATTAAGTCATTGCACTTGCCCCCATTTTTTTTTAATATTTAAGACTTGAAATTCTCGTCTTTTTCATCTATACTTGCTTATCTTATAAGAATAGCTAATGAGCAGTGGTGCAACTGAGAGCTTATGTGTAAAAATGAACCATAAGTTATATTCGGTGAGTCAATAACTTTAAAATAAATTATCAAATTCATATATATTCTCTCTCTCTCTCTCTCTCTCTCTCTCTCTCTCTCTCTCTCTTCGCTTTTTTGTCATTGCAACTCATTAAAGTTTTGTTTGACATAAATTTCTTAGTCTACGGTGTCAAAACGGGTCGATGGGTTGGGTTCGGGTCGAACCCGACTTGAGCCGGGTCTAAACGGGTCAACCCAAACCCCACCTGATTTTACAAACGGGTCGGTATTTCTAATCCGAACCCCAACCAACGCGGGTTGGCGGGTTGACTCGACCCGACCTGCGACTCGTTTACAAATTGCCAATTTAAAGGACTGAAGCCTCTTGGCGTAGGCGAGACCCGGTGAGGCCGCGACTCGCGAGGCCAGCGGCGTCCGGAGCGGGGGCGAGACCAGATGAGGCCGCGATCTTGCGGACCCGACTCGCGAGGCCAGCAGCGTTCTGGTGAGGGCGAGACCGGGTGAGGCCGTGATCTTGCGGACCTTGCGGTTGCGGACGGCGGACCCGAGTCGCGAGGCTAGTGGCGTCCGCGATCTTGCGGCATTCGGGCGAGGCCAACGTGAGATAGGGCCAGAAACAAGGCTGTAGCGGCTAGTGGAAGACGGAACACGGATTTGACTCGCGACTGCACAATTCGACCAGGACGTAGCTAACCCGGTCAATTCGGGTTGACCCGCGGATTTTCGGGTCAACCCGAACCCGACCCGTTTCACAAACAAGTTGACCCGAACCGGAAATTTTTCGGGTTGGGTTCGGGTCGGGTTCCGGGTTGTGCCAATTTTTGACATCCCTATTTCTTACTATGATGGTAACTACAATTTATATTTAGTAACTATTTTTTCTATGCTTTCGAAAAAAAATTGAAATTTTCCTTCTTCTATATCAGCTTTATAAAATAAAAAAAAATTATTCCAAAAGAAGCCTAAAATTTCGTTTGGGACAGCTTTTTTACTGCTTTTTAAAACAGTTATTTCGTACAAAAATTTCTAGTGGAAAAAAAGTTTATACTAAAAAATTATTTTAAAATGCAATAAAAAAGCTGTCCTCCCAAACTAATTTTTTGGGTCTTCAGATTTTCAGAGAAAACAAACTAATTCGGGATCGGATTAATTCTCATTCCTTTAGTTCGAATTCCATTACGTATCTAAGTAAAATTCAAGCTGGCAGTGACTCAGCTTGATTCGACTTGGAAGAGTATCGAACATATGCTTTTGTTATTCCAGAAAAATAATTAATTAATTTCAGACACGTTTTGCTGATTTATATTGAGCAAATAAGCAAAATAAAATAAAAAATTCCGATTTGAACTTTTTTACTATCTTGTGAAGCAGTTTTTTTTGTATAAAAAATTATTTTATAAAGCACTAAGAAAGTTGTTCCAAACGAAACCTAAATTTTATTAACTAGCAAGGGAAATCATACTTGGTGAAAATTAAAAAATATGAAGAGAGATTATTAAGATTTCAATTCACTTGCTATGCTACAGTGCTACACTCAATAAAATGAGCTTAATATTGTGATTTATAAATGCTTCATAATATCAAAATTTTATAGGGCATTACAAAAGTGCAGAAGAGTCGAATTCTGATAATATATTTTTAATTTTAAAAGAAAGAGTTAAAATATGCTTTCAATCATTTATAATTTATTTGTATTACCTTATTTTTATAGCTCTAATATTTACTATTTATTTCATTTATATAATAATAAAATTTATCATTGTTGCATCCTGGAATATTCACGACGGTAGATAATGATGTAGTTTAGCATCTTAGTTTTGTACGAAAATCCCAGCACACAAACAGAGAAGAGAGTATGTTTATAGAGTTTATAAGGGAGACCATAATTTTTACGTGGAAATCCCTGAAAAAAGAGAAAAATCACAGAACCTGGGCCAATTTGAATGAATCCACTAGTATTTGTAGCTGATTACAAATGAGTCCCTTCCTTAGGAGGAAGACCTTGATTTGTTGTAGCAAATATACATTATACAGAGTGTGTTACATGGTGGAAATCAGAATTGATGTGTTCGTTTGGTCGGCTGGACCATAGTCGACTGGCAACGGAGGGTGGAAGATCGTATTCAGGTGATAGTGGTCGGAAGGACCGTAATCGGCAGGCGACGGAGGTCCGAAATAACGTTGTCAGGCGATATAGGTCGGAAGAACCATAATCAGCATTCGATAGGTCAGAAAGATCGTTATCAGGCGACGGAGGTTGGAAGAATCGTAGTTGGCAGGCGATGCTGGTCAGAAAGATCGTAGTCAAATGACAGAAGTTAGAAGGACCGTAGTCAGGCAACGGAGGTCAGAAGAATTGTAGTTGGCGGGTGATGTAGGTTGGAAGGACCGTAGTCAGGCGACAGAGGTCAGAAAGACCGTAGTCAAATGACGGAGGTCGGAAGGATCATACTCAGGTAACAGAGGTCAGAAGCCCCATAGTCGGTGGTCGATAATGGTCAGAAAGGCTGCTATCTGGCAATGAAGGTCATAAGAATTGTAATCAGTGGGAGGCAAAGGTCAGAAGGACCGTTATCTAGCGACGGAGGTCTGAAAGGACTGTAGTCAGCAATGTTGGTCAAATAGGTCAAAATTAGTGGCAATCGATGGCCGGGCGGGAGTCTGGCAAAGTCCTATGATAATTAGTGGTTGGGTTGAAATCCTACGATGGTCGAGAAGAACTCCAACGGTGGTCGGCGGATGGACAGAAGTTCGGCAGTGGTCGGCAGACTGGCGAAAGTCTTACGGTGGTTGACGGACTGGTGGAAGTCTATCGGTGGTCGGGAAGAACTCCGACGATGGTTGGTGGACCGACAGAAGTCCAGCTGTGGTTAGGAAGAACTTCGGCGGTGGTCAGCGGATGATCGAAAGTCCGGCGATGGTCGGGAAGAACTCCAGTGGTGGTCGGCAGACTAGCGGAAGTCCACCGGTGGTCGGAGGATTAGCGGAAGTCCGTTGGTGGTCCGGAAGAACTCCGATAATGGTCGGCGGACCGGCAGAAGTCCGACAGTGGTCAAGAAGAACTTCGGTGGTGGTCGGCGGACGGGCGGAAGTCCGAAGATGGCCGGGAAGAACTCCAGTGGTGGTCGGTGGAAGTCCGACGGTGGTTGGCAGACTAGCAATAGTCCGACGGTGGTCGGCGGGAAGTCAACTTCCAACTTCTTCTCTTCTCCCCTCCTCACCTCCTCCCTCTCATAAGAAGAATGGGGCTATTTATAATTTTTTGAGAGTTGAGAGTGGCATGGCTTGTAAATATGAAGAAGATCGAGGGCATATTGGGAGTGGTTTGTATGGATAGCTGATATTGATCCCCTTGATTGTGGATCATTTACTGGTCATTTTAACACCTTATTGATATCAAAATTTAGTGATCTTGGGCTCGTTGGATTCATCTCGTCGAGCCGCTCAATCTGACTATAAGCAAATCACATATGCTTTGGACCCTTGATTTGGGATCATTTGGGCTCGGATCAAGCTGGTTTTGGTGTCGATGGATTCGTCTTTCCAAGGCATTCAGTTCGACTATAAGTTTACTGAAATCAAATTTCAGATGATCTTGAATTTAATTTTCAAAACTTCTATCTCTTATTTGCATCGAGATTCGTGCTTGATCAAGACAATTTTTTGGTGACATTTCAATCATTATAACAATGAAATTATATTGATTTCCTATTTCTTAAATTTATGTAATTACTATATCAAGTATTTATTTTTGATGATATGTATAGATCGAAATCAAAGCTTTAAAACTCAAATTTCTATTTTGATGTCAATTTAATTATAGAAGAAGTATTCAAATATAAAATTTGTAAAATTAAATTTGTTATGTGCTAAAAATTTTGAGTAGGTGGACTGTATGTTTTATGTCTCATCATTGCACAAAAATTCAGCACACACAAATAAAAGTAATAATATCAGAAATATTTTATGTGAAAAATCTAAAAAGAGAAAAATAATCTAGAAAGGAAAAAAAAACCACAGTAAAATTAATTCCAAACTCTCGCGATGTGCTCTGCTAGGGTTTCCTTCTTGCAAGGCGTTCCCTTTATCGTCGCCCGGTTCGTGGCCTTCAAAGTCTCTTCTCGCCTCGGGGAAGTTTCTTGGCCTTATTCTTTGCGTTGTCCGTAATTTTTGGATTTTATTTTGGTTATTTTTGTCGTCATCGTCTATTTTTGATTGATGGAGGGCAAACACCTGGTAGATCCTAATTTTTTGGCTGGCAAAACCTCTTCTAAGTCTTTCGTGATGCATTATCTGGTAGCTCTTCTTCTTCACTTTTCCCAGACCTCAAAATATCTTCTCATCGTGGGATGCCCTCGTTGTTGACTTCAGAAGATGAAATTCTGGCACTCGCGACTACTTTTGAGTTCGCATTTGTTGGCAAATTTTCTTCTCGTAGGCCTACGCTTGAGGCTATTCGCAATTTATTTTTCAACCTTAGGCTCAATGGTGAATTTTTTATTACTGTTCTAAATTCTAAGCATGTATTAATCAAACTTGTTAACAACTTGGACTACTATCGTGTGTTTTCTCACCGCTCCTACTTTGTAAATAATTGCTTCATGAAGGTGTTTAAGTGGACTCCTACATTTGATATTGAAATTGAATCACCCATCCTATTTGGGTTTTATTTCCCAACCTGAGACCCCATCTATTTTCTCCCAGGATTCTTCATGGGCTTGGTTCCATGTTTGGTCACCCTCTTAAAATTGATCATGCAATATCCACTAGCTCTAGGCCTTCGGTTGCACGTGTCCTGGTGGAATTGGATGTTACCAAAAAAAATTTCGATAAGGTATGGGTTGGTCCTTTGGGTTATATTCAGTCGGTGGTTATGGAGGCATTTCCCTCTTATTGTTCTTATTGTAAGTCTTTGGGCAACTCAAAATTAGAATGTAATAACCTTAATCCCCATTTGATTAAAGCCCCTACTGTTTCGATTAATGTGGGTGAAATAAATCCTATAGTTTCTGAGCAAGTCAATATTTGTAGTGATTTACTTATTGCCGATGCTAATGGTCATCGGCCTGCTTTTGAGGTGGGGCATTTGGTGGTGCCTGATATGGGTGTTGCCAATGTCTTGTGGTTCCTACGGGAGCTGTGGTTGGTTTGGATCCTCTTACGGCTAATCTGTAGGGGGCCCTTGTCCCTGTGGGTTACTCCCTAGTTATTTCGCCTACTGTTGTTGAGAAGTTCCTTAATGGTTTTGTTTCTGGTGATAATTAGGTGGAGGTGTTGTTGGGTCAGTGTGATGTTAGTAAGGTGATGGCTGATGGATCCTCTGAGTTTGATATTACATATGAAAGTTCTCCTTTAGTTGTTTTAGATATGCCATTGGATGCACTTGAGCCTGCTCACTTTGTTGATGTACCGGTCTCTCTAATTTCAAATGATATGTCGAAAGCTCATGTGGCTAGCAAGTTGATAGACTCCTCTATTGATCATTATGATTGGATGGATGCATCCTCTAATAGTGGGGGAGGGGCGGCAGTTGATTTGGTTGACCCGCCTGACGAGTTTCATGAATTATATAGTTTGCAGGTGGGTCATATTGTTGAGAAAGCTTTCTCCCTTGTTGGTGGCAAACGTCATAGAAGAAATTCCAAATAAAATTTATGCTTTGGGCTTTTCCTTCTATTTGGGTGCTGCCATTCGCAGTTGGTTTTGGGTATTGGCTTTCTTTTTTTGGTTGTTTGTCGTTTCAATTATGTGGATGTGGTTGGCTTTTGTTGGATTGGATTGTGGTGTTGTGGGTTTATATGGACCGGGCAATGATAAGGCGGTTTTCTGCTCCTCATCTGGTCGGCTTGGCTTGTTGGCAACCACTGGTGGTGTGTCTTTGTATTCTGCTTGGTGGCCTTTGTTTGGGATGTGAGGCTATGCTCGTCCATTTTGTGACTTCATCTGTGGCCTTGTTTCCTCCTCTGGATGGTCCTTGCCTACGGTTTGGGTGGTTGCAGAAAGTTCGCCATTTACTGAGCCTGGCTGGCTTGTATCCTTGTGTCTTCGTTAATGTTTGTTATTTCGACGTGGTTGTTTTTTGTCATGTATGGGTTGCTTTGTCCTTTGTTGGACTTGCTTGTACCTTTCCTTTATTGTTGGAATAAATTCTTCTATTAGTTTTTTTTTTAAATCCACAGTGCCTGGCCCAATTAAAGAATATACTATATAATATGAAATACTAGAATCCTTCCTTGATCACAATTGAAGAAAAGAGGATTATTTCAAAATAAAATGTCTCGTTTTTTATGAAGGTTAATAGAAATTAAGGCTTCATTTGGGACAGCTTTAGACAACTATTTTTTTACCCGTTTTCAAGAAACAAAGCAGTAAGAAAGCCATCTCAAATGAAGCCTAAGTATTCACATATGAATAATTAACACTCAATAGAAAATTTTGATTTTTCTAATAGAGATTATAGAAATATTGTGTACAGACTGACAGCTATACCCAATATGAGGGTTAAATATTGTTAGAATTCTGGAGATGGTGGTGATTGTTGATGATGATCGTCGATGACGATAAAACCAAAATAAAAAAAACACTCCATCATATGATCTATATCGATTCCCTTGATCATGATGCATTTATTCAACATTTAAGCGCATTAATGATATCAGAATTGAGTGATCATGGGCTCATTGGAATCATCTCGTTGAGCCGCTAGATTCGACTATAAGCATGTCGAATTTGAAGATCATTTGGTCATCTAATTAATGTTTTAAAGTTTTCAACTATGCCTCAAGTGTTTGAATTGGGCTCATTTAGATTTGGATTGGACCACTTCTGGTATTGTTGGGTTCATCTCATTGAGACATTCAGTGTGACTATAAGTTTGATAAAATTGGAGTTCATATGGTCCAAAATTTAATTATGAAAATTTCCAATTCAAATTTTACCTTAAGATTCATGCAATTCATTCCAATTTCTCATAGATATATTTGTATAACATATCATTCAAACTCTGATTTCAGCAAACTTATAGCCAAATAAATATTTTGATGAGACAAATCTACAACATCAGGAGTGATGTAATCTGAGTCTGAACGAGCCTTAATCAAGTATTTAGAACATTTATTAGAGGATCAATCAGTCTCCAAATCTTACAAGCTTATAGTCATATTGAGTGCCTTGATGAGGGAAATTAGACAAGTCCAAAATCACTTAATTTCAATATCATTAACACACTTAAATACTGAAAGAATTATCTATGATCTTGAGAAATATACCGGCCATTCGATGGAATGTTTAGAATTTTAATTATATTTATAGAGTATGTCACTCTTAAGAACTATAAATAGAGCCCTATTATCTGTATCAAGGGGACTTCTAGCTTGATTCAAGAGAGCCAAAAAACTTGAAGAAGCATAGAGGTCCATTTGACAACCATCCGATTTCCGCCATTAGACTATCATCTAAACATCATCATCGAACCATCACCGTCAAACCACTGCTGCATAACCATCGCATCCAATCATTTGGTGTAATGGATCTTCATGTAAAACTAAAACTTTAAAAACTCTTACTACCACAATAAATATCCTAACATGCAACAAAACTGTGCTTCCCAATGCCCACATAATTAAGGTAACATGAACTCATTTTATGAGAAATAGAGCCGGGTGACACTTGAGATACTGAATAAATATTTCTCTCTTGACATAAAATTTATTTATGGCAAAATTTACTAGTGAGGCTCTTCACCTCTTTTATAGTCTTATTCTTGAATTGATCTATTATATTAAAGAATTATTCATTTTAATATATAAAGTTACATTTATTTGGGCCAAATAAATTAAGTCATTATCAGAATCTAGTTGAATCAGATTCAACAAGATATCAATTGTCAACTGTTATGAATTGCCTATAATTAAACTCGTTAAATTTGAAAGCCATATACATAAAGCCTCAAGTTGTGTAGAATTAAATATCACTGAGGTTTCGTTTGGGACAGCTTTTGACTGCTTCTTTTTCGCTGTTTTAAAGGATTTTTTTTTACTTGAAAGTTATTGTAGAAAATAGTCCCAAAAAGAAACCTAAGACTTGTTTAGAATAGCTTTCTTTCTGCTTTCAAAAATTGCTTTTTAGGACAACTTTTTGTACTAAAAATGTGCTTTAAAAAATAATAAGAAAGTTATTCCAAATGAAGCCTAAGTCATCCAATTAAGTGTTTACCTTTACTAGCTTGGCCATCACAAATTAAGGGTGTCAATTTCGGGTTACGGGTCGGGTTCGGGTCGAACCCGGAACTGATCCGGTGCTATTCGGGTCAACCCGAACCCGACCCATTTTTGCATACGGGTAGGTTTTCCGAACTCGAACCCAACCCGCTTCGTCAGCGGCAGCGGCAAAAATCGTGCATTCGGCAGCAGCCAGCAGGCGTTTGGCAGCGGCCAGCGGGAGTTCGGCAGCGGCAGCAGGCAGCGGCGACGCGAGGCATACGCAACAGCGGCAACGGCTCGATGCACGCGATGGCGCAGCAGGCGATGCGACGAGGCAGCAGCTCAATGCACTCGGGCAAGCTACGCAGGCTACGAGGGCAGAGCAGGCAGGCGGAGCAGGCGGGCAGCCGGGGCAGGCAATGCAGGTAGGGGCGGTCAGAGCGGGCAAACGGCTTTTTCCGGGTCATTCCGGATCATTCCCGGGTTTTCAGGTCAACCCGAAGCCGACCTGATTTTACAAACGGGTCAGTTTTCCGGGCCCGAACCCGACCCGCTTCGGGTTCGAGTCGGGTTTTCGGGTCGGGTTCAATATTGACACCCCTATCACCAATGTGTTATTGAACTCACCCAAGGGAATTCACAAAACCAGTATTTGCCAATGCTATACTATCGAAGAACTCAATAACTCATCCAAAGTACCCGAAAACCAACTATGGCCGGGAGTTCTCACCAACATAATTCGCTAAGTGTAGTTGCCTTCAATTCAAAACTCACCCAAAGCTCCCAGCTAGAAGTCAATTATACAAATTAGAATTATTCTTCACACAACTAGTTACACTAATTTTAAGTTATGTATATTTTATATAATCGCACTATTTATTCAATATTATGTAATCAACCTTCATCCTCACTTATAAATACATGATTAATAGCCGAGCGTTAAAATAAGCAATCCTGAAATTTGAGCCAAAAGTCTATCAAATTAAAGTTTTGAATTCATCAAAACTTATTTTTTTCCCCTTAAAATTCTTCTACCAAAAAAGTTTGACCTGACCTTTTATAGATCAATTCATTAAGAAAATCATTGAGACTTATTTTCTCACTTTTTTTTTTACTTTGGATTTGATCTATATCTTCACAAAAAGCTCGACATTTTTCTACACATATCATTGGATCCAACGAAATAAGTATCCATATATTTTCCCTATCATGGCTTTCAAAAACATAAACTAAACTAATATATAATTTAACTATTAATATTTGAATAGCATAACTAATTTGATCATTTAATATCCTAACTATTAAGAATACATAATTTTAAATTATCTCCTCCTGATCCTTGTTGTGTTGATCTGGGGTTATTCCTCTTGATGTGAGGCTTTTCTAGGGGTGGTGTGTTGGTTTTTCTTTGTTTTCTTAGTGTGCTGGTGGTGATTTGTTGCTGTTTTGGATTTTGTTATTCTCTTGTCCTCTGTGACCGTGGAATTTGTTGGGCTTTGGTTTTGGGTTTGGGTGTTCTGCTATTCTTCTGCTGTGGGTGGTGTCCTTTTTTCCCTTTTGTTTGGCTTTTCCTGTTCTTTGGATCCTCTTAACTTGATGCAGATATGTGGGTACTGCTCAGTGTGCTTGGTGGCTGCTGATGATGCTGTTGCTGCTATCCATCTTTGCTAAGGTGCTTGGAGTGGTTCGTGGTTTTGTCTATTGCTCTTTCTTTTTTCTATTGTAATAGATAGGATCTTAGGCTCTATAGGTTTTACTTCAAATGCTGTATTTTTAGAGAGCTTCTGATCATGTAAGGACTTGTACCTCTTCTTTTTAATGTAATGCGTAGGCCCCTCTATGGATTAAAAAATATATATCTCCTATGTAGATAGTTAATATTAATATGCATATCTCTCACATTTTCTAAGATAATAATTATCCGCTCTCCTTTAATTAATTGAAGCTAACATATAATTTAACATCTAACAGCCTGGGAGTTAAGTATAATTTCAGAAAAAGAACTGATGTTAGCTTGTAATATAATATTTAACAATAGATGAAAATATAATTTTAGAAAATATATCAAAGGTTAATTTGTGCAGTATTGTTTGTCTACAATGGAGGTAATTAACTATGGTTAAGCCTTTATTTTTCAATAGTCACAGCTACTTACTTAGCATAACTTATTACATTAATAAGAATTAATAATTAATTAAACTTATTTGATTATTATCATCTAATGCTCATTAAATTTTTCCTAAGATCAAATTTGTCGAGCATGTAATTGGTCAATCTATTTACTTACCATAGTGATTTGTAATCTGATATTAATTAAACTCTTATCAGATTGATCTTTCTGGCCTAATTTATTAACATAATTACTTTGTTAATGTAGCGTTATCCTAAAAAAGGCAAACCTAATAAATTCCACATTATTTATAATATTTTAATAAATTGAAACTCTCTTCCCTCATATTTTCTTAAGATAAGATTCAAAATTAAAAAATTGTTATTCACAAATTATAATTTGACCATTATAATCAAGCTTGCATAAAGCAATATTAGGGTAGCTTCTATTACCAACAACCAAATGGCATTATTCAGTAAGATTAATTATGTCATACTCAACACATAGACTCTTTTACTCTGATCTTCTTTTTTTTTTAAGGGGTGCAACACGAGAACTTCTCAGGAGATCACCCATCCTAGTACTACTCTCGCCCAAGCACGCTTAACTACAGTGTTCTAATGGGATCCAATGCACTGGTGCTGGCATGATCGCATCTTACTCTCATCTACTTTAATTGCTATTTACTCTCCACGATGAGTTAGAGAGTTAGCACCCTTGCTATTCCAACTTCCTTTATTCAAGATCATCAACAGAATTTTCAGCAACAAAATAAGCACTCTTTAGCAAATAGAATAGACTTACTATTTATAATCTCCCAAAATTACGCACTCCATGGCTTAGAGATAGCTAGCTTTCGGTATATGTGAGAGATGTGAGCTACAATTTTCAAGCATAGAACTATCTCATAAAATAAAATTATGCCTCATCATAAAAATCTAAATAATAAAGCATTGGATACTAATTTTTTAAATAATAAATTAATCAGCCCTAACAGTCTAATATTACTAAAGTTTTTTTAAAAAAAAAAATTAATATATATTTTACAAGTTAATTAATATGCAATTTTCATGATTAAGTTTCTCGCAACTAATCTCTTACATTGTCAACTATGAAATCATTTTCTTAGATTTGAAAGAATCTTCTATCCCTTTACCTATTTAAAAGATTCACTTCACCAACTATGGATAGCCAGATAGAGATTTACACACAGCATGTAGCAACCAGCGACAAAATATACAATATAAAGGCGAAGCTTTGAGGATTCGAGGGGCCTCCTTGTCTCACATGCATCATTATGCTTGCTTTCAAATTTTATCCTCAGTGATCTTCCACTACTCAGCCTATGTTACTATCATAAACCCATCAATGAGACATAAAGGACAGATCCAGACCCACGCTGAGTGCTTTTTGTCCCTTGATGAACAAGAAATGTTTCATATATAGAACATACAAGGGTCTATTAGTATATTATGTCGATCAGTTTATCGTGCTTGGTGGGGGAGGTGTCATTTGTATAATTTTTTGTACAATGCCCCGGTGTTGTGTATCCAAGCACCCCAACATTGTGTACCGAAGCACTTCGACGTTGTGTACCTGAGAACCCGACGTTGTATTATTCGCTGAACATTTTTCTGTAAAATCAACAGAGAGTAGAGCACCACAACGCTGTCAGACGGACCAAATGACAGAGGTTAGAGCGCCACAACACTCCAAACTGGTATCGCAGCGCTTCAAGGAGGTTTGGACAACTTTCCTTCTCGCTTTTCTCATGGGTGGCGTCCCTTGGTGTTATATAGAGGCTTTTCTTTTTTATTTCTTGTGTGACAACAATGCAAGTGAGAATAGAAACAAGGAGATAATGAGAAAAAAGATAGATCTGTACTTATCTCTCCCAATTTTCATAGTGGATTTCTTGGTGTGGTGTGGCTCCGTAGTTTTTTTTTTTTTTTCGATTTCGAATTTTTTCATGTTAAATCTTGGTGCTTTACTTCCCACCCCAGCTTGGGTTCAAGCGTGTACAATTTTTTGTATAATGCCCCGCCACTGTGTACCCGAGCACCAGTGTTGTGTACCTAAGCGCCTCGGCATTGTGTACCCAAGCACCCAACTTTGCATTGTTCATTGGACATTTTTCTGTAAAATTAATAGAGAGTATAGCGTCACAACGCTGTCATACGGGCCAAATGACAGATGTTAGAGTGCCAAAGCGTTACAAACTGGTGTCGCGTCGCTTCAAGGCGATCTGGATAGTTTCTTTATCACTTTTCTTAAGGGTGGCATCCCTTAGTGGTTTCTTGTGTGAGAGCAGTGTAAGTGAGAAGAAAAATAAAGAGAGAATGAGAAAAAAAGATAGATATGTACTTATTTCTCTCTATTTTAATAGTGGATTTCTTGGTGTACTGTGGCTATGTGATTTTTTTTTTCTGATTCAGATTTTTCCATATTAAATACTAGTGTCCTTTATTTTCCGCTGCATTCTATTTATTATTCTTTGTTTTGTTACGTGGTTTACTTTCACATCCCAAGAGGGTCTTCTTATGATGTTAATATATATCATTTTGCACTTTCATTTCACCTTTCCAAGAATGGATGATGAGTCGTTGCACTGTTCCCCATCTAAAGATCTTCGTATAATTTATAATTTTCTTAGACATAAAAATTTTAATGATATTTTGATATATTTTATATTAGATAGAGGTTAATTTTATTATGCATGTTCTTGATTTTTTCAATCATGTATTATTCTTTGATATAACTAAATTATTAGATAATATAATTAAATTAAAAAAAACTTTAGTTATTAGATATTCACAAATATAATCATGATAGAAAGAAAATATGAGTGGAAATCTTTGGAATAAATTTTCCTAATGTCTATATGATTGCATGAAATGATTGAAATCTCTAAGAAAAAATTTCTTAATATCTATACGACAAAATACAAATATAATAAAACTATTAGATAATAAAAATAAATTATTCTACATTCCCAAATAACATGACAAAAGAGCATATAAGAATCAGCAAATGAAATAAGTTCTCAAGTATGTGCAATGAAAGTAGTCTTATTACCATATATAATATATGAATACGTTATTATAGAATATTTAACCATTTAAAACCATAAGTTTATTTACACTTACAATTATATTAGCATTTTTCAATAATGAAAATTATAAAGTTAAGATAACATTTAAAATTACTAATTTATTAAAAAGCGGTGTCATAAGAAATGCATGCTCTATCAAGCAATTTAAATATTTTCTTAAATAGCTCTTTACAAAAAGGAATTATATTCTCATGTAAAATATAATCACAAAGTAATTCTAGATTAAAATTAAATACTATCATATCTAACATCAAGTTATGTTAAAATTAATTATTATATTATTTTCTTAAAATTTTAAATAATTTTTTGAATTTTATTAAGGACCTATTTGATTTGCTAAAAAGAGAATGCAGTGTAAAGTAATACAATGTAAAATGAATACAGTGGAGTTGTTTAGATTTGCAAAGTAAATGCACGTGAATAATTTTTTTTATTTGGTTTGAAGTAAAAAATGAATGTAGTGTAAAGTCTAAAGATGATGATGATGGTGGTAGACGACAGGAAGTGGCAGTAGCCGGCAGTGGTAGTGACTTGCTGGTGGTGGTGGCGATGGCCAGCTACTGGTGGAAGCAGTAGTGGTCGATGACTGGTGGCAGCGATGGGTAGTGGTGGTGGTAGGCGGTGGTGGTTCTTGCTGGCGAGTGGCTGGCGACAATAGTGGCTGGCTGTGGTGATGGCCGACGATGACTTGCTTGTGATGTAAACAATTCTCATTTAAAATTGAGCGAGTTCAATTCACCTCAAAAATAAATTGAAATAATTTACAATATATTTATTTTATTTTATATTCCTTTTTTATCCAACTAATTTCACAACCTTTATTTAAAATACTTTAAACTCATTTTTCTTCCATCCCAACAACCAAAGCTTTTCCTAAATAAGATTTTCTACTATAAATCCAACAGAAATTTATGCTTGCTTTGCATTGAATGCGACTGAAATAAAATGGGATTAATTATGCATTTATTTACATGCACTCTTTTTATCTTTTCCATATTTGTTTATTATTTTCTCTTGAATTCTTAGAAAATAACAGAAACTTAATGATGCTGTGCTTTATTAAAGAGAAATAGGACAATTTAATGAAAGAAAACGCCATAAATGCCAGCCAATAGGTGCAATGATGTCAATTGTGGTAGCTTAGCTGCTTTTGCTCAAATGAAATGACATTTACCTGAGGACCTCAAGATGCCGACTTCCCAGCGCGTTAGGTCACCTTAATTAAATATGAATTAATCATGATAATGGATTAAAAGTTGGGATTAAAAAAAATTATGTAATTATTTTCTAATATAATTAATATTAATATCAGCTTAAACATTTTTTAATTTTTATTAAGATTAATAGTTATATATAATATTATAATTTGGCCTAGTTGTCGCATTCGGTGTGTGCTTATTATGTTGGTAATCTTTTTATTGGTGGCGATTGTTTCAAAGGACTTTCGCAAGATAAATTTTTAATGACTCGTGGTGTCTGTAGGATCAAGGTTTTGTTTGGGATGATTTTTTTACTGCTTTGTAATGTTTTTTTTAGTATTAATTGTTTTTAAAAACAGAAAAAAAAATAATAATCTGAAGCGGTCCCAAACGAAACCTAAGTCAAAAAATTTGATCTTTTTATTTTTATTATTTGATTAACATCATAATCTTCGTAGTTTTTTCATCATCAGATCTCTCATAATATTCAGGAGAAAAATTAAATTATCAGAAGTGACTTAATTGATGATTTTTTTTTTTAAATCTGAAGCTCTTTATTAAAATGCAAATAGTAACGTTGAGGAAGATGAGAATATTTCTGGCCTCCTGAGTTATGGAATTGTAGTTAGGAGTTCATTTTGTTAGGGAGGGGCGGGGGGACTTGAGTGTCACGCTTAGCATATTCACTGATAAATTTTAGTTATATAGAAACTATAATTTTCTTCAAAAAAGAGTACTGCAAAAAAAAAAAAAAAGTAAAACAAGTCAAGAATATTATATTTATATCAAAATAAAGGACTAAAACTAAAATTCAAAATAGGCCTCAAAATATAGTTACAGTCCATAATGGTCCGAAAAAAAATAGCCACGACTAATCTTAATTGTAACGAGACAAAACTACCAAATAGATTTTATGTGAAATACAAATGCATATGATGAGTAAGGCCCTCTCCATTTTTCATTTTTTTTCTTTGGAGTTTTATGGCAAAATAAAAATTTTCAATCAATGTGAAAAACATGTTATTCATTTCTCAGTAGGTGAAACAAGCAACAATATGCACAGTAGAAGGAAGAATCTCCTCA
Source organism: Dendrobium chrysotoxum (assembly GCA_019925795.1). Lineage (NCBI taxonomy): Eukaryota > Viridiplantae > Streptophyta > Magnoliopsida > Asparagales > Orchidaceae > Dendrobium > Dendrobium chrysotoxum. Next base: position 78,081,309 of record CM034313.1, read on the forward strand.
TAACTTTACAACAAAATGAATTCAAATAATTCAAGGCCGGATTTAAGAAGCCTCATGAGTGAAAAAATTCCCCATTATGGATGCAATTTTTGAAGAGCCTAAAGAAAACTTCACAATGTAAAAAGAGGTAGGAGTGACTTTCATTATGATGTTTACACAACACATAAATCTCATTTATTATAATTCCTATGTTTAGGAAATAATAAATAGTTTTGAGTCCGCTTTTTAAGATTTTTGAAGCAAAAAAATATAATTAATAGTATAACTTTTAAATCAAATATGCTTGTACTACACAACTTTAGGAACCACTTGAAAGATAAAAGAGTAAATCTATCTGTTGGATATAATATTTTTGCTAAGTCAGAAACGGGGGTAGAAAACTCATTTCGATTAATATCATGGATTTGATCAATAATAGAGATATTTTATTAGCGGTGGAGGGATCATTAAAGATTGTTAATAAATTCATAGAGCTATGTTGAAAAAGATGAATGATTTGAGTTCAAAATTTTTTATAAAGAGACACCTCATTGAGCCATGGGTCATTAAAAAAAGCAAAAGATAGCTGACTATTAACATTGACCTTGAACTCAATGAGATATCTAAATTCATAAGCATAATTGTGAAGTTCTTTCCAAAAAAAATAGACAAGTTGCTAATATGTTTGAACCAAATGGAATCATAAATTTTGCGGCACTAATATGCAATGGGACTTGCAATATTATACGTGAAAAGGTTGGAGTAGCTCCCGTTGAAGATAACATTAGAAAGAGTCGTCTTAGATGATTTGGTCACATAAAACGGTGACCTTCCAATGACCCGGTTAGAAATGAAGAGATATTATATTTGACTTATGTTAAAAAAGATAGAGATAGATTTAAAAAGACTTGGTTAGAAAATGTTAAAAATAACCTTTCTTTATTAGATCTAAATGAGAATTTGACTCTTAACATGATACAATAGAGAAAAAAGATTCATATAGCAACCACACGTAATGGGATAAAGACTTGATGTTGTCGTTGCTGCTGCTGCTGTTGTTGGACTTGCAACATTATAAATTCTCTAAATAAGTTTAGCTCTAGATAAAATATATAGTGTATCATGGAGTTCCAACTTTTGTTGTAACATTTCTTATTTCGCTATTTATTATTCAACACAGGCATACCCCTTTTATAATAGACTTTGTTTATGAAGAAACAGAGAGACCATTACCTAATATGGTAATTTGTTTTAATATATTAGGATAAGGGTCGGCCGAGTAAGTTAACAGTTAACACAATAAAATTTCGTGAACTGCTTCGGTTATGTCTTGATAACCACGCAACACCCACTAGGCTACATAGCCAACCGACATTTTTAATTGGTTAAAACTATTAGGATATACTTTTTAGTTGGATGATGTCGTTTAAGTACATTATCCAAACTCAACATTTAATTACTTAAATTTTAAATAATGCTTAGAAAATTATAGAATAAATTTCAAAGATTTGACAACTATTAAGAGAAAATAATTATATTTAAATATTTTGACATTATATATATAATTCAAATTTAAAAAAGATATAAGTAAAAATGTAAAAGGAGATTTTTCTTAATAAAAATTTAAAAAGTACTCTCTCTCTTTTTTTTCTCTTTCTATTTTAAGAAAATTGAACTGCAAGTATATGATTCTAGTATTATTTTCTACAAGAACAAACATTAGGTTCCTAGTTATGGAGATTTGAAATTAGTTATTCTGCATGAAGTTCACTATTCAGGGTATATTGTTCATCTAGGAAGTAGTAAAATGTATAATGATCTGAAACGAATGTTTGGTGGCTTGGATTGAAAAAGGATGTAGTAGATTTTGTATCAAAATGTGAAATTTGTCAGTTAGTGAAGACAGCATCAACGATCGAAGGGTTTTTTGCAACCATTGCCTAATTCAGAGTTGAAATGGGAAAAGGTGACTATGAATTTTGCTATAGGTTTTCCCAGTTTGGATAGAGACATGATGTTGTTTGGGTTATAATTGATCGTCTGATGAGGTCTGCTCATTTCATTTTTATTTGGCAGTCAGGTTGCATAGACAGATTGACATGGGTATATGTGCATAATATCACATGGGATATCAAAAGTTATAATTTCTGACAGAGATGGAAAATTTACCTCCAAACTGTAGAGAGCTACTCATCAAGGTTTGGGTATAAAGCTGCATTTCAGTACGGTATTTCATCCTCAGACCAATGAAAAGTCTGAAAGGACAATACAAGCACTAAAATCTTCTTTTGAGATGTGTGTTTAAGAATTTAGTGGTAGTTGGGAAGATCATATTTCTCTGATCGAGTTTGCTTATAATAATAATTTTCAGTCAAAGCATAGGTATTCTTCCATATGAAACTTTGCATGATAGGAAGTGTCGTACAACATTGTCTTGGATAGAGGTGGAAGAGATACATTTGATTGGGTAAGCTTTGGTTGATGATGTACTGAAAAAATCTATTTGATTAGAGACAAATTGAAAGATTTACGAGACAAGCATCAATAATATTTTGATGCTAAGCATTGGGGTGTATAATTTCAAATAGAAGAATTTATATATTTGAAAATCATGCCGATAAAAGGCATTAGCATGTTCGATAAGGAAGAAAAGTTGAGTTCAAGGTACGTTGGACTCTTTGAAGTGGTTGAAAGGATTGGAAAGTCTACCTAAATCTTACATTTGTCAGTTTATATGTCTGGATTCATAATATATTCCACGTGTCACTTTTGAGAAAATGAGTATTTGATTATGAAAATAGAATATATGCTGAAGACATCAAGGTACATCTGAATCTGAGCTACATGGAAGAACCATAGAAGATTCTAGTCTATGATGCCAGAATGTTAAGAAATAAACATATTCTAATAGTTAAAGTTTAGTGAAAGAATAGAACTGAATAAGAAGCTACTTGGGAGAAGTTTGAGATGAGACAGTTGTATCATAATCTATTTCGATGATTTGAGATCTGAGTTTTGAAATGTCGAGGATGACATTTTTTTGAGAAGAGGAGAGTTGTGACACCTTCAGGTTCAAATTTTGGTTCAACTTGTTCTAACCCAAATTGAAAAAGGTAAATGTTTGAACTTTTGTGTTTTGAACTCTTTTACATGTGTTTGGAAGTGTTTTGTGTGAATGAAAATAGTCTATATATTTTTTGGAGTGAATTCTAGGGGTTTAAACATATTTTGGAAAAAAAATCTGAAATTCTTTCTCTGGAGTGCCGCAATATCGGGTGCTCTGGCGTCCCAATATTGTAGTGCCTGGCGCTAAGGTGTTCAAAAGTGGCACCACGACATTATTGCCTCGAGTTTTTGAAATTTGAACTAGCGCCACAGTGTTAAGCCATTGTATGCACTTAAATATATTTTAAATTACATAATTCTATTGCATTTGGTCCTTTGGCAGCAGAAGTGGAGAGAGAGGGAAAGGGATTTTCGAGAAAAGAAAAGGGGTTTTTGGCAACTTCGGGTCGGTTTTAGTCGTCGACCCAGTTTAAAAAGTTGTCCGGACTGAGGTAGGTCACACTATGCTTATCTTAGTTTTAAAAAATATGTAAATTTCTCAAATTTTTTAATTAAATTTCTATTTCCGTTACTAAAATATAAGAATAACTTTACCTGATAAAATTTTTACCGTGTAACTTTTTATATGTTATAGAGATTGAGATTTTAAATATTTTGAATATTTTTTAAAAATTTTACACTAGGGTTTTGAAATTTATGTGATTGCTATTGAATAAAAAAATAATATGGATATTAAAAAATAGTATTATAATATAATTAAACTCTTAAAATGATGTTTACATTTTGAAACTATAAATTTTTACTTAATAGAAATTTTTATTGCCCACCATTATAAAAACCTGCGTGATTCTGATATAAGTTCAATTATATTTAATTGCTACACTATGATGAAATATGTGTTTACGTACTTGAATTATGCTTTTTATTAGTTGAATTGAGAAGTTCTGGGATATGTTATTGTAAAAGAAGCAAGATGTTCTAGTCCCTACAGGTATGTTCTGGTGGCAAAAAATCCTGTTCTGGTGCCTACGGGCATGTTCTGATGGCAAAATGATATGTTATGTGCCTACGGACATGTTCTAGTGCTATAAGCATATTGGGTCATAATGGGCAAGAATCCTTTGTGATTATGTCTGGGACCGGAGAACTCTGTTATGTTCTTTTCTATATATGATATAAATTTCTATTTATTCGATTGCTCAGTATTATTACTTGAATATTTAATAATTGTTATGCTTTTATTTCTTTGCACAGCACAACGATTTATTATACTTCAATTAAATGTCCTAAAAATTTATTTAATGAAAGAAATATTTAGTAATGTAGATCGATATTTGTGACCAGATGAGTTGTTTTATCTCACTATAATTTTGCATTATATTTTTAGGGTCTGAGAAATGGAAGAAGCTTGTTGATTAGCAGATGCAGGATCTGATATGAGTCTGTATAGATATTCTTGTTTGATTTTTGTATAGTCATGACTAGCTTTCATTATGCTTTGCTCTACTCATTGCTCTAAAGTCATGTACTGTAGTGTAAATATTGTATACACATTTTGATGATAAAATGAAAGAGATTTTGTGGATAAATTTATTTCAACACTTAGGATATTTTTAGTAGCTCTATAGTCTGTTATTTATTTTAAAAGTTTAAATTTGAAATATTTTCAAAACAAGATTTTGGAATTCGTCTGTCACAACTCAATATTATTGGACCTGCCCACCCATGGATCTTTTCGGGTTGAGTTGTGACAAAGATCCCAGAAGGGCATAGAGAAGCTTGAGAACCAAGGCGACTAGGGCTTCAACAGAGCAAAACCCCCTTCGTGCTCCTGAAAAGTTTTTGGGTTTGTAGCTTTCTTTCGAAAATGACTGAGCATATAGTTGATGAATGTTTTACACTTACAGATTTTTTTTTTTTTTTTGAATTTGTTGAATAGCGAAAATATCAAGTATTTCTTTTATTCTTTTAGGCTTCTTCTATCCTGCACTCTATTTTTCGTGATATAGTTTCTACACAAAATTCTAACAAGTATTTTTTACTTTTTTTTTTTTTTTTTTTCAAATTTTCAATAATTTGATAATGCCATGTACAAAGATATGGGTTCTATAGTTCAAGGAAATTGTATAATAATTAATTTTATAAATAGATAAAATTAAAGGAAATAATATAAATATTAATTTTATCTATTTATAAATTAATTTTTCTATTTATTCATAAACATTTATAAAATAGATATATGTTAATATTATGCATGGAAATCCCTCCCAAATAAAAAAAAAAAAAGAAATCAACCATTCATAGCAGATTTAAGGGTTGGAATTCATTTATATATATAAGAGAATATATATATATAAGAGAATAGACAATGATCAAGTTAATTTTACATTTGTACCTCTATGTTGATATTGTAACAGCCACTCCCTAACTATAAGAATGATCAATTTTACTACACAGACAAGTTAATTGATTGTTTTTTAGTATAACTCCTTATAAAGTTGTTGGAATTTTTTATGAAATTTTCTCAGCATAGGAGTAGGACTATAAAAAATGTTCATTAATCATGTTCAATTGAAGATCTTATTTATCTAGATAATTAGCTCAAATTTGACTAATAATATATGCTCATTATTTAGTGAATCAAGCACAAACAAGTCATTATTCAATCATATTCAACTTAAGGGGCAGAATCAGCCTTTCTTTTGATAGTGGACAAAATAGTATAGTGAAATATATAATCTTATATATATGAAATAGAAAAAAAAATCTTAGAATTTGGGCAACTGCATTTATTGACGGTGGAAAGAATAATTAAAATATTTAATTTTTCTAAGAAAAATATATTTCATGGTGGACAATTGCCCACCCTATGCAGGGGCGGATCCCTCGTAGGCTCAGGGGGTCAATTCTCCCAGCATAATTAAACACATTGTGTAAATGTGTTATTGTTAGGGAATGATAAATCAAATACAAAGAGAAATAGTAAAGTGAATTCATCACTTTATTTATTAATTTGAATTACAAAAATATTCTTACAATCAAAAATTGTTCCAGGGGGGCTGCCCCTGGAAACCTTCGTAGGGGCGCTTCAAGTCTAACCCCGCAGGGGGGCGCTGCCCCTTGGACCCCCAACATATCTGCAAAGTATACAACGGTCAAGGTTATGAATAAATAGGAAAAAAAATTATCTACACTTTTAGCTATAAAATTATAAGCCAAATTTTTTCTTTTTGGTGGCTAATATAAGATTTCCTTATTATTTACAAGACTTAGTTACTTTTGGTAACTAAAAGATATCTTTAGCGACCATTTTCTTTTTGTCTCTATTTTTTTGTCACTATTGACCCATTTTTTTATAGTAAATGGTAGAGCCAAATTCGAGGCAACACCAAAGTTACTCATAAATTTGCCCTTCCCCTTGAAAATTAAGATTGGTTCCACCCCTGACCCTAAACTCTTCCCGGTTCCACCCCTGAGCTTAATAATAACTTGATTATATTTACATATACATAAAAATATGCCTAAAAGATTTTTCAGGAATACCTGCACATTTCATAATTTATGCATATTTATATATGATTATGAAGTAAATTTAATGTTTATGAAATACTCGTGTTCGACTCTAAAGTTAATTAGTCAAACAGGAGCAAAAAATTTTGGCTCACTTATGTGACAAGTTAAGCTGTACGTACAACACTTAAATCTGCTCAAATTTCACTCAATTTTACATACATAACAGATCCTACATAAAATAAATGGTGGTTTTATACTTTAATAATGCCCATTATTAATGTTAGCTTTGTGCTTATTCTTAGTGAACTTTTTTGAGTTGAACATTCTTATGGAAAATGGATAAATATCAATTAATTAAGAGTTTATTTACTTATTATTATTGTTGTGTCCTTAAACATTTATGGTAAAAGAGAGATATAAAGTTTAGTGTCCAAATTTTATACGAAAATCTAGCACGCAAACAGATAAATAGAGAGAGAGATACAATAATATTGTTAAGAATTCTTTGAGAAAGAAGAAGGCTCTTCTTGAGCTTCTTGGAAGAGAGAGATGGAGAGGGAAGAGACGGCTTGTAGGGAATCCTTTATTCCTTATTCAAATGGGCTTGTACAGTGGGGTATTATCACAACAACCTATACATCCTATATATAGGAATTGGATACTAGTGTGGTGTCTTTGAGGGACAACTAATCTAAATCTGGACCAAAACTCAACAAATATGAAGAGACACTAGAATTTTTACATGAAAAATCCTAAAAAGATAAAAAATCATAGGGCATTGCCTAGTTTAAATGAATCCACTAGTGTTTGTAGTTGATTACAAAAGAGGCTCTTCCTTGGGAGAAAGCCTTAGGTCAATGTAGCATATATAAATCATAACGGGCACAGTACAGGGTTGGAGTTAGAAGAATCCAATGACATGAGAGTTATTCTTAACCGAATATTTGCTTGTTCATTTGGTAAGCAGTACTGTAGGTGGGCGATGAAGGTCTGAATGACCGTAGTTAGACAATCGAAGGAGGTTTGAGGCACCATAGTCAGGCAACCGAAGGAGGTTAGAGGGGTCATAGTCGGCGGGTAATGATGGTCGGAGGGATCATAGTTGGCTATCGACTGTGATAAGAGGGATCATAGTCGGTAGGTGATCTTAGTATGAGGGATCGTAATCGGTAGGCGATGATGGTCGAAGGGCCCGTAGTCGGCAGGCGATGGAGGTCAGAGAGATCATAGCCGACAATAAATGGTGAACGGAGGGACCATAATCGATAGGCGTCTGTGGATGGAGGGACCGTAGTTGGCAAGCACCGGTGGTAGGTGAGATCGTAGTCGGCGGGCGATAGAGGTCAGAGGGACCGTAGTCAACAGGCCACGGTGATCCAACAATGGTCGGCGGACGAACAAAGGCCCGCATAGATTGGCTGATGGCCAGTGGCATGGCAACGATCGGCGAATGGGTGATGGTCGGTCGACAATCGACAAATGATCGAAGGTATAACGACCATCGGCGGTAGGGTGATAATCCATCGATAGTCAACGAAAGTTCATCGGCTGTGATGCCTGGGTGGAACTCTAGGATCATTGAAGCTTCATAGCTCTCTCCAATCTCCAGACAAAAGTCTCTCTCATGTTGAGAGTGAGGGTCTATTTATAGATTTTTATGAATGACACACCCTATAAATATGGACAAGATACAGGGCAGGTTTGGAGTGCTCCATTGGACAGCCCATACTGATTCCCTCAATCATGGATTATTTTTCAAGCATTTATGTGCCTTAATGATGTCAAAATTAAGCGATATTGAGCTTATTAGATTCATCTTGTCAAGCCGCTCGATTTGATTATAAGCATGCCATATTTAAAGATCACATGGTCTTCCAATTGATACTTTGAACCTTCGAAATATGCTTTGGCCAAATTGAGATGTTCAATTTGACTATAAGTTTGCTGAAATTGGAGTTCGATGATGTCGTATTTAATTTCGAAAATTTCCAACAAAATATGCCTCATGATGATTTTTGATGACGTATCAATTATAACTTCTAATAATCTTCTAAAAAACCTAAAATGCTTCTATAATGTGCCCTATATGCCTATCATTTGTAACTCTACCAGATATATTAGAATAAGAAAAAATAAAAATGTCTAAAATAAAAATGGGAATATATTTTGTGAATATGTGAAGGAAGCTCAAAAATATAATTTTATAAATACATATTAAAGATTTCCAACTAGACTTTAGAAGAAAATATATATTATTTCATGTTGCTAAATTTTATGCATTAAACCTATTTTGTTTGTCATCTAAACATGTTCATGATTTCAAATTACTGCTCTTTATAGTGCATGTTGATGAGATTTTAAATGATAAATTATATAATAATGTACATTAATAAAAAAATATATAGAAAAATAAGATTAAAATATTTTGAATAAAATTAGATTAGAATAACTTTTAAATTTATTAAATTTATTTTAAAATAAATATAATCAATTAATTTTTATAATTTTTTATTCCAAAATAAATCCATCTATATTAATGAGTTGTTTGGTTGCATAAAAAAAGAATGAGTGAAAAATAAATACAGTGCTTTACTCTTTTTTTTATAGTAATGTAAATGCTACGTAAATTGAAAAAGATTGTGATTGAGGTGGTTCGTGGCCAATAGTGGGCAACGGCGGCGCAAGGGGCGGGGTGGCCTGTAGTGGCAGTGGTTGGCTACGAGGTAGCGACGGTCGGAGGGCAGCATGTGGCGGTAGAGACGGTGGCCGCCATGGATGATGATCAAGGAGTTTATTTTTCATCCAATCAAATATCAAAAAATAAAAAAAATAATACATATATTTCACTTTTATTCCAACCAAAAGGCCCTAAAATTTAAGTTGAGCTTGATTTTGTTTTGAAGTGGCCGGGGAATATATATATATTTTTTGTTTTTGAGTGTTCTACTTCTCTATTTCTATACCAGCGCGGTAACAGCCATCGTCATCGTTGTAGTCGCGACGGCGGTTATGTCAACGATGGGGGCGGAAAGATGCACTCTTGTGCTAGTGAATTTAGCTGGAATCATGGAACGGGCCGACGAGGCGCTGCTTCCGGCCGTGTACAAGGAGGTCGGGGAGGCGCTGAACGTGACTCCTTCGGGATTGGGCATCCTCACACTTTTACGATCGTTCGTGCAGTCGGCGTGTTACCCGCTCGCTATGTACATGGCTGTAAGGCACAATCGGACACATGTGATCGCCATTGGCGCGTTCCTTTGGGCGGCGGCCACTTTCCTCGTTGCCTTCTCCTCAACTTATTGGGAGGTATCGCTCTTAACTTTTTCGAATCTTAGTTTGTTTGGATTCGTGACTTAACTGTTCGGTATATTAGGCCATGGAATAGAAGGGAAGGGCTCGGTTTTAAGGCATTATAATGGATCGTAGTTTCTTTTTAAGGTTTGACTGAGTGCATTGCAATTCTTCTTGCAAGGGGGTAACGTAAGTGAATGGAATTAGGGTTTTTGCTACGAGGTATTGAGGGAGATTCTAACTGGAAGGGCTTTGTTGAAATTAAGTTGTTTTGCTTGTTGTTGCATATTTACTTAGTTTGTTTTATTATTATTTTTTTAATATATTTGGCGGTTTTATAGAGTGGATGTTCTTAATGAGATTTGGTTTTTGTCGGGAAGATCGAGTAATGCTTGGCTTGGTATATGGAAAAGAACAGAGATAGCAGGATGTAGATTTAATATTTGCGGCATTGAAGTGTTTTTTCTGCATGTCAAAGTTTGTTGCTTACATTTGTTTTGTTAGGTTAAAGTGATATAATGTTAGTCATCTTGGGCTTTTGTTTTTGACGTTGATTTTGAATTGATTTTCTTTTCTTGTTCGACTGAGTATTATTTGGAACTTTATATTAGAAACGTGTGATGAATGGATGATGAATGGATATTGATGTGGTTTGTTTAGAGTCAGAGGAGCATGATCTGATTCGTAGCAGATATATAGTATCTTGAGTTGGTTCTGTGGTTAATTTGCATGCTAATCTTTTCCCCTTTCTTTCTTTGTCTTGTTCCACCAAATATAAATCAGTATTTGGTCTTTTCGTAAGGATACTTAATGCTGTTTGGATGGTAAATCATTACTTTTGTTATGCTAAAAAATAATTTAAAATAGATAATTTTAGGGTAAGTACAATTATTTGTTGTTTTTGGGGCAAAATTATGTTTAAAAGATTGCTACAAACTTTGTTATTGTGAAGAGCTCCCAGTTTTTTAGATTTGAACAACCTCCTTACACTCCTTTAAATTAAACAACAAAGGGACGGACCTATCATTAGGCAAATGCTTTTGGATGGTGCATTAGTCCGTAGAGGAAGGGTCGGATGCAAGTGCATTTTGTTGGTCAATGGTTGAATCAAATCGAGGTGGGATAATTTAGTGAAAGAATTAGAGGAAGAGAATGATAAAATTAAAACAAAATTAATGTTTTTATGTTTGCATTGTACTACTATCTTGATGTTTTACAAGCGCAATTGTACTAGAAATATTATAACAATTTCAAAGGCATGTAAGAAGATACTCATTTGATGAGCATTCAAGTGAAAATTTTCTGGTATTAAATAATTATTCTTTGTTTATTCTCTCTTTTGTATCATTCTCTTTCTTGTTTGGTTGAGAGATTTGTGATTTCTCTTTACATGAGTGACAATGCTTATGCAAGGCAGCTAGTTTTGGCAAGTTGAAGTTGAGGATACATGTTGTGATTAGAAACTTAGTAAGACTTGGGCATGTATGAGACCTTACAAAGAATCATATTACTTTGAGTTCTCTTAGTCAAGCAGGTTTTTAATTCTCATTAGTTGTTAAAGTTCTTAAAGTTTGGAAGGCTGATGCTGGTTGTCATGTAAGCAAAGGGAGTTTGTGAACTCTATGCATTATGGGGTGCAAATTTAAGTGAATTTACTTATATTTAATCATCCTATCTATTAGAGTATCATGATTTGGGGAAACAGATAAATGTTAGCTTCTTGATTGAGGCTATTGCTTAGGAATATGATAGGTCACAAATTGAGGGGAGACCATTAAAGATGATCAAGTAGATCAAACCCATATTGTACTATCTACCCTAACTCCACATCGTACCATTGCATCAATTAGAGTATTGAGACAACTACACTGGGATATAAATATTTAGTGAAAATATCCTTTCAATGTCAGTGGATCTACTAGTGTTTAGCAAATTTGGCGTAACTCCAGCGGTAGATAAGATTAGAGAGAGTTGTGGTAGATGGTCTAGTTACATAAAACATTGGCCTTCCGATGACCTTTTTTAGGAGAGTACATGTGTTAGATTTGGCCTATATTAAGAAAGGTAGAGGTAGAGTTAAAAAGGCTTGGTTAGAAAGTATTAGAATTGACCTTTTTTTATTAGATTAATAAGAATTTGACTCTTAGTATGACACAATGGAGAAAAAGGATTCATATAGCCGACCCCACGTAGTGGGATAAGGGTTTGATATTGTTATTGTTGCTATTGCAAGCAAAACATTTAATATAAATAGTTTCAGGCTAACCATAATTTCTCTTTAGTTTATTGAATGTTTGTTATAACTTTTTTATTTTGGGTAGCTCCAAATAAATATTATTTTGATTTGCAATAACCTCTTTAAACTCATATAAATAGGAGAGCATAGAGTTAGACTTATTATTAGGGTGAGTGTTTTTGGTTGGTGGATCGATGACATTACAAAGGGTCGATGGTGAGTATATTTGATGTACAGGAAAAGTGGCTCACAATAAGGATTATGTAAGACTAGCAGTTGAAATAAAAAGGGGGATATAATTTAGAGAAAAAATGAGATAGAGAGAAAGAGAGAGAAATTATTTTCTATGATCGTGGAGTACTATATTTCTATGATGCAAGGATTGTGTTTCCAGAATTATCATAGCAATTCCATAGACTTGTAAAAGATACCCTTTTGAGGAGCACTTAAGTGAAATTTTTTTTGTTTTAGTTATATCTTCTTTTGTTATGATATATATTTTGGCTTTAGAGATTTGAACTTCTCTTTTTTGATTAGATTGAGTGTACTTAAGTTTGGACAATAGTATTTTTTTTATACCTCATTTATTTGAACACTTGTTTAGTTTCTCTATATTAGATCAGTTATTCTCATCTTTTGTGAACCTAGTCTTTTTTTAGCCAAATCATGTAAGTCTTGATTTTTGCGGTGCTTGGTCTCTTTATTACTATTTTTGTGCTCATCATATTTGTTTTGGTAGGTGCTTCTACATAAGAAGTTAGTTTTCTTCTAACAGATGCTTGAGGAGGTACAAAATGTTAGTCATGAAGGGTCTATTCAGGACAACTTTCTATCAACTTTACTTTTCAAACAGTAACCACACCAGCATTTAGCTTATAGTTTTTCTATTGCATTTATTTATTTATTTTTGTGTAGAACAACTTTCCATCGTTTATCTCATTAGAGTTCTAATAATGTGACTGTGTTCTGTAGTTTCTCAATCTATGTTTTAATAATTATATTGATATTAAAAATATATATATTATATCTCTTGCAACCATTTCACAACTGATTTTACAGATAACTGTGCTTGCCCTAAATAAGAAATTAAGAATTATGATTTTGAAAAAAAAAATTTATATTGACTATAAAAATACATATAAAAGGATTTGAAACACTTCAGTGTTGATGCTATTAAAGATATAGTGTAGTTATTATTATTGTAAGTTGTAAGTTATTATTAAGTGATCAAAGAATTTTTAATTGTTCTAGATAAGAGTTACATGCGTACGTGCATTCATTTGTGTATGTAAATTCTATTGACAATGCCCAAAGATCACGTTTTCATCTTCTTCAACATCGTCCTTAGTCAAACTGTATGGGCTAGTATGAGGTAAATGAGCAAAACATGCAAATTTCGGCTATAATGAATATGACATCCACCCATATATCAGTAATTCAAATAGTTCACACACGACGGTTATTAGTTAATTTAGAAACTTTGTAGGAAACGAACATAGAACAATGGCTATATTCTAATATTTTTCTTATTTATACTTTGTAGGAAATGCACATAGAACAAACTTTATTTTTACGCTGTTACTGTTCATTAATTTAGAAAATTTGAAATTCCCACTATCAAACTATGGGCTTGATTCATGCATTTTGTTCATAATGGCTAGCATATTTTTCACAGCAAGTTGTATTTTCAGATTGCATTCTCAAGAGCCTTGAATGGCATAGGGCTAGCCTTGGTGACACCAGCAATCCAGTCCCTTGTTGCAGACTCCACTGATGACAATAACCGTGGTTCAGCTTTTGGATGGTTGCAATTGACTTCCAATATAGGTTCTATACTTGGTGGTTTCATCTCTCTCCTACTAGCATCAACTACATTCATGGGAATTGATGGCTGGAGAATTTCCTTCCATCTTATTGGAATCATAAGTGTAATTGTTGGAATATTAGTCCGCTTTTATGCGGTTGATCCCCATTTTTCTAATAGTGCAAGTCCAGGTGGCGTCCCTCCTTCATCCTACTCTATAGCTTCTGAAGTAAAAAATCTTCTTAAGGAAACGAAATCTGTCATTAAAATTCCATCGTTTCAGATCATTGTAGCCCAGGGAATCACTGGAACCTTCCCATGGTCTGCCCTGGCATTTGCACCGATGTGGTTGGAGCTTATTGGGTTTTCTCATGGTGCTACTGCAGTTCTTATGGCTATGTTTGTCGTTGCAAACTCACTTGGAGGATTACTTGGTGGAAAATTGGGAGATTTTCTTGCAGTGCGCTTACCGAACTCTGGAAGGATAATATTGTCACAGATAAGTTCTGGCTCAGCTATCCCATTTGGAGCTTTGTTGTTGCTGGGATTGCCTGATGACCCTTCCTCAGGAGTGGCGCATGCTATTGTTTTGTTCACCATGGGATTGAGCATATCGTGGAATGCTGCTGCCACGAACAAGTATGTTATATTTCCTCGATTCTACATTTATAGTGAACTTTTGATTCTATTGAAATAAAATTACAGCAGTGAAGATTCTTTAGATAAATCCTAACCCTGAATTTTTTCCTAAATAAATTTATTGGGACGACTTAAGTGCTGTGACGAATAAAATAAATTGTGCAATTATGATTACTAAAAAATGCTTTACAATGGGCCTTCTATTCTTTTTTTTTTTTTTTTTTTGTGTTCTAATGTAAGATGCTCTTAGATGTAGTTCTTTTTGTCCCTTGGTGCCTAGTGAGAAATTTTGAGGTTGATAGGTTGATAGCCTATAATTTGCCCTGTGAAATATCATTGAAATAAATTCTAATTTGATATTTTATAGTGCTAGATAAGTCTCATGTGCCGTGGCCTAACCTGAAAGAGTTTGCTTGGATGCCACAACTTAGTCTTTATACGATGAACAGTGCTTAGAGGTTTAGGGTGTAGAGTATTAGACAAGGATTTAGGAATTTAGTGTAGAGCTTAGGGCTTATGGTTTTGTGGGTTTGTATGATTTAGTTTTTAATGGTTCTTAAGAACACTTTAAGAGATCAAAATTAAAAAAAGTGATATAAAATTGGGATTTATCCAAAAAAAAAAAACTCACTTTATAGAAGTTGCTAAGATTAAACTTTTAGCCCATGTGAGTTACATGTGTTGTAACGGAACACCGAAATTTAATATAAAGCATCTTCATGATTGAAGTATGATAAGCCACAAACACAAAAGAGATTGAGAAAAATAGAAACAAAGACCTTATAATTTACATGGTTTGACTTGAACTAAGCTTAAGTCCATAAGATAGGAGGATCTAATCCATCATTTAAGAAGCCACAAATGATTTACAATAAAAACACTCACTTGTCCCTCCCAATATCTGAGTACATCCTTGATCAACAAATAAGAAGCTCAAAAACACCTTTACAATTATGTTTACCTTACAACAACATGATAACTTCGTTATTGACTTGTAGCCCTCCTTACTACTTGAAGAAACTGAGATATCCTCCCCTCTTTTATCCGTTAAACAGCCTCAAGCTTTAGTGTCATAAGGTATCTCTTCTTCAGTCACGTGCACCATGAAAAATTAGCATAGAGGATGTGTCTAAGCCACCAGTTTGCAAAAAAAAATCAAAGTTGTTGAGAGGGTATATAAACAGAGGATTCGACTTAAAAAAATTAAGGATTCTGCCCTTGTGCATGCAAATTGAGAGAAAATTGCATGTGAACCACGGAGCTTTCTGTGGGCTTCGAAAATTCGCACCCCGGCCTCTCTCTACTTTTTTTAACGAATTAAGTTTCGGGGTAAATTTTTAGAAGGCAGATTGGGTTTGTAGATAAGACACTACCCAAAGATTCTGCTCTCATTTTGCGAGGACTTTATGATCTGAGTTCTAGTTTCCTATAGGCACAAGCCCCTATAGTTAATTACCCCTCCCGATAGCAAGAGAGAACTTTTGGATTAAGGCTAGTCGTCAAACAGAAGCGTAGAGAGATGTGATATCTGGTGTATAGTGTATAGTAGCAGTGAGTTTGGTTTTTTGAAAATTTAAAATTTAAAATTAGAAATTGGCCACCTAGCACTTAAAAACGGATGGTGGGGGAATAGATGATGGACCCGATCAATATCCCATGGTTCCGTCGTCCCGGGCCATCGTGGTCCCTTGTCTACTTAGTCAGAGGAGGTAGTTGACCCAATCTGACAGAATGATCATTGTCGGTAGCCATGGGTTGCATCGTCCAAGGGTACCTTATAGACCTAGGGGGAATATTTGCCTAAGGGGTGATGTAGAACGAAGCTAGAAATTTGAAATTAATTCTTGTTTTGGGGATAGATTAAGGAAAGGACAGCGATTCATAAATTTTAGAATTAATTCCAGCAGTTTAGGAAAGAAATCCGGAGTTAATTGATGCTTAGGTGGCTAGATAAATTAAAACAAGAATCAATTTGGATTGATGTGGGTTAAATGGCTGCTGTAATTGGGGTGATTAATTGGGGAGAATTAATTAAGGGAGATGTGAGAAAGGGAGCTGGCCAAGATAAAGGGAGGAGGGGTTGTCCACATTCAATGAATATGTCTAGATGCAATGAATATTGAAATTGAGATTAATTCCAATTTAATTTCAGATTTAATCAATCCAACATTGAGGGGGGGGGGGCTTTCCTAAAATATGTTAATTAATTTAAGAAAGGATTTGAATTTCAAATTTATTTGAATTTGAATTCAAAAATTTTCCAAACTAATATCAACTAATTTAGGAAATAGTGAAACTAAGGAGGGAAAGGGATTAGGGGGGCCTGTGGCTTGGGTTGGTGGGGGAATAAGGGTGATGGGGGATTAGGCCGGTGGTGGTGGGACTTATAGTCGGCAGGTGGAGGAGGAGGAAGGGGTGGTCTTGGAGCCGACGGTTGGGAGGTGGAAGAGGGGTGGATGGGGTAGGGAAAGAGAAAGGGGAATAAGCCGGCAGCTTGTGGGGATGGGGAAGGTTGTGGTCGATGGATAGGAGGAGGAGGGAAAGGGAATTTGGAAGAGATAAAACCACGAACCCGAATGCTTCCTGCGGTTGGTGGGTGATGCGTTGTCCTTCACCTAGGGTCTTCAAATCACGAGCCCGAACGCTTCCTGCAGCTGGTGGGTATTGTGTTTCCCTCACATATGAACTTCCACTCTCTTAAGAACTCTCATAGCTCTCAAGAACAAAACGCTATGAGAGTTTGCTTCATATAATCAACAGTTATATTAATATCTCTATAATCAAGAATTATCCCAACTGAACAAAAACAAGTGTTATATAACAAAATCCATCCTCTATTAGAATCTTCCTCGTAGGCATGTTTACTACAATATAAACTAATATAAAATCAGAGATCTATAAAATAAGAACTAAGGTAAAATCTAAATTCAAACTATCAATTTGCACCACTCTAGTAATTTTAGAGAATCCATATCCATCTATGGGACAATAGGTTTTTATTCTCACCACTTGAACATAATAATCATCCTCATCCTAGAATTTTGTAGCAACCTATGATGCACTGATATAATCACATGGCACATCTATTATTGAAAATATAAAACAAACTCATATTGGATATTATATTAGAGTTTGCTTCATATAATTAGCAGTTATGTTAATATTTTTTTAATTAAGAATAAACCCAACCAAATTAAAACAAGTGTTATAGAACAAAATCCATCCTCTATAGGAATCTGTTAGACCGGTCCATTGGACCGGTCCATACGGTACCGGCTTACGGGCGAAACAGGCGGAACTTCCGCCTCCCCTGTACATATCGATCGCACGCCCAGTTCTGACAAAGCAGTTTTGGAAAGATTTTTCAGGGTTTTGGGAGGGAAATTTGAATGTAGGGATTGTTTAAAGATTTCCTTTTGAATTGTATGCATTAAATAGTTTGTTTTCCTAGGGTTAGGGCATCTTGAATTTGGCTGAAATTTGATATCTCTTAGGTTTAGATTTTTGGGCTCTCGCGGCGTCTAGAAATTGGGAGAGATAGATCCTCCTCTCGAATAGAGGATCAATTGTAACTTGGTATATTCTTTTCGTTCTATTTGATTTCTTGCAATAAAATTACTGTATTTGCTATTTTCCATTGGAGTTGTGGATTGTTTTTGTTGTTTTTACCAATAGTGTTAAGTTTTACTTGAAATATTCAAGTGTTTCATATCAAATTGGTATGAGAGTAGTCTTGGGACCATTGTGGGCTATTTTTTCTGAAATTTCAATGGTGAAATTTTATCCAAAAGAAGGAATTTTTGCTGATTTTGGGGAGCAATATTCAAAAAATTTATTTTATGGCGGCTAAGAAGGTAGACGCATTGGAGGAACACTTGGAAGGGGAGATGAATCAGATAAAGACAATGGTGGAGGACAGAATTTCCTCCATGGAAGGTCAAGTAGCTGATTTACGGGATATGATGAAGAAGATGTTGGAAATCCACAACCAAACGGCGGCTTCATGGGCGAAAGGGCCAAAAGGAAAGAATATGAATTTTGAAATTCGTAAGGACGAAGACGAGATGGAGATCGTACAGGGAGAAAGGAGAAGGCCCCATCTGGAGCCTTTCCAAAGGGAGGATAGAGGAGGTAGGTTTGGGGAAAGGCATGGGTATGGAGGCCAGGAGCAAAGGGGTGCTGATTGGGAATGTAGGGAAGGAAATTATGGCCGCCGAGTTGTTGATTTTGAAAGAATGAGAGGGGAATTCGAAGGAGGATATGGTTATGAAAGGGGAAGGGAAGATCAAGAGACTTGGGAGGGCCAAACACTTGGGAAAGGGAAAACTATGGAGGAATAAGGGGAAACGGGAAAGATCAGAAGGTGAGGAAGCTGAAGATACCCATTTTCGAAGGGGAGGACACACATGGGTAGATCTATAAGGTGGAGAGGTGCTTCGCCATCAATGAGTTAACTGAGGAGGAGAAATTGATAGCAACAGGCCTATGTTTGGAGGGGAAGGCGCTATCATGGTACTAGTGGAGGGACCAGAGGATACCCCTACGGAGCTGGAGAGAGTTCAAGGATTATTTAATAGAACGTTTCCAAACCGACAGGAGAGGAGACTTCTATGAACACTTCTTTGCACTAGTGCAGGACGGATCAGTGGCGGACTACTGAGAGAGGTTTGAGCATCTGGACAGTTGAGTGGAGCGATTTTCGGATATGGCTTTGGAGGGGAACTTCTTGAAGGGGCTCAAATCAAAGATAAGAACTACAGTAAAGGTCATGAGGCCTCGTGACTTGGGAGACGCCATGGAGTTAGCATAGCTGGTGGAAAATCAGAGGTATTGTAAGAGGGGAACCAGGAGCAGCAATTCAGGGGGCTCTTATTGGATGACAACCACTCTTCTAGCACCCAAGGGGCCTGCATCAGACAACATTAATGAGACTCCTAGGGAGAATCCAGCAGGAGGAGGAAGTGGGGGGGAACTTCAAAAGACTGACAGAGAGGGAGATGCAGGAGAAGAGGGCGAAGAGACTATACTTCAGATGTGATGAGAAGTATACTCCAGGGCACAAGTGTAGGGATCAAACTCTTTAGGTTCTCACCGTTTGTGATGACAAGAAAACTGAGGAGAGATGTGAGAGTATGAGAGAGAGAGAGAGAGAGAGAGAGAGAGAGAGAGAGAGAGATGGAGAACAAGCTGCATCTAGACGTGATGGAGGTCTCCCTGAATTCAGTGGTGGGATTCACTCCGAATCATAACATGAAGGTGAAGAGGGAAATAACAGATAGGGAGGTGGTGGTGTTAATTGACAGTGGGGTTACCCATAATTTCATCTCCAACCAGGTCGTGGATCAATTGGGGGTGACATTGGTGGATACAGGGTGTTATTGAGTGATGATGGGTACAAGAAAGGTGGAGACGGTTCAGGGGATATGTAGGGGAGTAGTGTTGACCATACAGGGGGTTTAGGTGAGGGAGGATTTTCTCCCATTGGAGTTAGGGAGCACTGATGTCATCTTGGGGATGAAGTGGCTGCAGACCTTGGGAGACACCAAGGTCAATTGGGGAGCATTGACGATGGAGCTAATGGTGGAAGGGAGAAGGGTAGTGATCAAGGGAGATGCAGGGCTCACCAAAGCCATGATATCACTTAAAACCAAGGTGAGGAGCATAGAGGAGGGGGAAGGTTATCTGATAGAACTATATAGGTTGGAGGGGATCAGATTGGAGGGCGGGAACATTCCTCTTTCAGTATAGCCATTGATTCAGCAGTTCAGTGAGGTTTTTCAGCAGCCTCAGGGGTTGCCTCCTCTACGGGAACACGAGCATGCTATCATCTTGAAGGAAGTAGTTTCACCTCTAACTGTTCATCCGTATTGTCATCCCCAAATCCAGAAGGATGAGATCGAAAGATTGTTGAGGGAGTTGCTGGAAGCAGGGATCATTCAACCCAGTGTCAGTCCATTTTCAGTCCAGTGTTATTGATCAAGTGCTTTGGCAGCATTTTCTTTCGTTCCACCTTGAGGACAAGTTGACACTTTGGGAGTGGAGTATTGTTAGATCGGTCCATATGGGACCGGCTTATGGGCCAGCTTACGGGCGAAACAGGCGGAACTTCCGCCTCCCTTGTATTCATTGATCGCACGCCCAGTTCTGACAGAGTAGTTTTGGAAAGATTTTTTAGGGTTTTGGGAGGGAAATTTGAATATAGGGACTGTTTAGAGATTTCTTTTTGAATTGTATGCATTAAATAGTTTGTTTTCCTAGGGTTAGGGCATCTTGAATTTGGCTGAAATTTGAGATCTCTTAGGTTTTTTTTGGGTTCTAGCAGCGTCTAGAGATTTGGGAGAGATAGATCCTCCTCTCGAATTTAGGATCAATTGTATCTTGGTATTTTCCGTTCTATTTCATCAAATAATACAAATTATCTACTGTTTTCGTGGCTTTGTGTGGATTTTCGTGGAGAATTCTTGCTATTTTTTGAAGATTGATAGGAAAAACTTAAGATCTACAAGTGTTTCCTATCAGAATTCTCCTCATAGGCATGCTTACTACAATGTAAAATAAGATAACAAATCTATGAAATAAGAACTAAAGTAAAACCTATGATGCATTGATATAGTCACATGTCACATCTATTATTGAAAATATAATGCAAACTTATATTGGATAATATACACACATTATTTTGCTTAGAAGATCTAAAGGGTTCAAGAGAATAGGGTACTTACGAGTGGTTGAAGGTGGTGGTTGCCTCGAGTAGGTTGAAATCTCACTGCTCTTTTAGTTCTCTTGATTTGCAGTAGGTCCGCATTCTAAGCTCCTCGCTAGGGCACCATCCAAAGCCTCTCTAAAAATCCTATCTTTTCTTCATCTTCTTCCATCCTTGATTTTGTGACAACGAAAAATATGATAGGAAATTTTGGTGGAATTTCAAGAGAAAACACATTGTAGTAGATGATCAAACACGAACCAAGCAAGATATAGTTGATCCTCAATTCGAGAGGAGGATCGGTCTCTCCTAAGTCTCTAGATGTCATTAGAGACCAAGCACCAAAACATTAGGAAAACAAAATTTTAACAAAACAATCACATAATCCCTCACCCTAATTCATACATATTTATAACATATAAAGAACAATCTTAATTACTAATTAGCCTTTCCTGGAATCAAAACATGCCTAAGATAGGCCCTCAATCAGTCCCCTCTTTCCTAAACCATCAGCCATTAAATCAGACGCCCCCTCCTATTGCCTAATTCCCTTCCTTCTCCTTCATGCCATGGGCCCCACAAGCCCGGTTTGCTGGCTAGGTGGAACGGTCGACCTCCGCCTACTGTAAAACAGGGGCCGACCCCAGTTCTGGGCCGGGTGGACTGGTCCCTTTTGGACCGGTCTATCAATATCCCGTTCCCAAAGAACCACCTTGTTCTCAAGATGGAAAGCTGAGAACTGATTTTGCATTCTATCGTAAGGTTCCCATATAGCTTCATAATCGGGAAGGCTCTTCCATTTAATCAACACTTCTTTGATTCCTCCTTCTCCCTGGCGCACCTCTTGCATCTCTACTTCCAGTACCACTTCCAAATCTTCCGTTAATGTTGCTGGTAGTTATGGGCTAGCCATGTGATTCCCTATAGCTCTTTTTAACTGGACATGTGGAATACCGGATGGATGGTTGCGGTCGATGGTAGCTTTAGTCGGTATGCCATTGCTCCGATCCTCTCCTCTATCTCAAAAGGGCCAAAGTACCATGGGGCCAACTTCTCATTCCTCCTTCTAGCCACAGATCGCTGTCTGTAGGGACGAAGCTTTAAATACACCCTATCTCCTACCTGAAATTGGACGTCCTTTATGTGCTCATCTGCATGTCTTTTCATAATCTGTTGGGCTCTCAACAGATGACTTTTGAGTTCTTCTAGTATCTTATCCCTTTCTTTTAAGTATTGTTCTACTGAAAAGACTGATGTGCTACTCTGCCTAAAGTGTACAAAGTGAGGCAGATCCCTGTCGTACAATACTTTAAATAGGGTCATCTAGGTTGTTGAATGGTACGATGTGTTGTATCAATATTCTGCCCATGCCATCCACTTAGCTCATAGTCGAGGTGTCTCTGAAGCAAAACATCTCATATATGTCTCCAAACTCATGTTGACTACCTATGTCTGTCCATCAGTCTGTGGGTGGTAAGCGATGCTCCTCTTTAGCACCGTCCCATGCAATCTAAACAACTCCCTCCAAAAATTGACTGAGGAACACCTTGTCTTAATTGGGCACTATAGACTCTGGTATCCCATGCAATTTGATCACCTCTCTAATAAAAGTCGACGCCAATGTAACTGCGGTGTAAGGATGTCGGAGAGGGATGACATGAGCATATTTGCTAAGTCTGTCCACTACCACCAGAATAACTGTAAACCCTTCCGATTGTGATAATCCGTCTATGAAATCCATAGATACCTCCTCCCATACTCTGCCTTGAAGGGCCAACGACTATAGTAGGCTAGTAGCCCCCCTGGAGCCATAGCCATATATTTATTCCTCTAGCAAACCTCACACATGGCTACTATCTCCTTCACATCTTTGTGCATCCCCTTCCAATATAATTTAGTCGCCAATCTCCTGTATGTCTTTTGTACACCTGAGTGACCCCCCCACCACAATGCCATGGAACTCCTGTAGCAGGTGCGGGATATGAATGGAGGTTTGTGGTAGCACAAACCTTCCCTGGTATAAAAGTCTCTCACCATCGAGAGAGTAGCCAGGATGGCTACTCTCATCATTCAACAGATCCTCCCTAATTTTTCTTAGCCCCTAATCTTGTGCACTTTCTTCTTTAATTGCTCCCCAATCCAACATCAATGGTATCAAAATGGATAACTCCTTCAGCTCCCCAACGCACCTAGACAAGGAGTCAGTCGCATTATTTTCCAGCCCTAGCCTATACTGGATCTCAAAATCATATCCCAGTAATTTTGACAGCCATCTCTGATGCTTCTCAGTCACCATCCTCTGCTCCATTAAGTACTTCAAGCCATGCTAATCCATCCGGACGATGAAATGTCAACCCAGCAAGTACTGCTGCCACTTCTAAATAGTCAATACAATGACCATCAATTCTCTCTCATAGACGGACTTCAATCTAGCTCTGGCTGTCAACACCTGGCTGAAGTAGGCTATGATTTATGATTTTACATGAGCACTGCCCCCAGCCCATATCCTGAGGCATCAGTCTCCACCACGAACATGTGGATGAAATTAGGTAGTTCTAAGACTAGAACCATGGTCATGGAAGTCTTTAATCTCTCGAAGGACTGAGTAGCTACCTCTTCCCATAAGAAACTGCCCTTCTTCAGCTGTTTTGTCAGAGGCCAAGCCATGGTGTTATATCCCCTCACAAACCTCTTGTTTTACCCCATCAATCCAAGGAACCTCCTTAGTTCTCTCAGTTTTCTAGGTCAAGGACACTTCAACATTGCCTCAATCTTGGCTTAATCCGCTGCTACTCCTTCCTGGGATACCACATGCCCCAAGTATTCCACACTGGTTTGGCAAGACAACATTTCTTCAAATTGGCCTTTAGTTGATGTTCCTGCAATACTTCTAAGACCACCCTTAGGTGCTCCAAATGCTCCTGATTAGACTTGCTGTATACCTGGATTTCATCAAAGAATACCAACACAAACTTTCTGAGGTAAGGTTAGAACACCTTGTTCATGAGAGATTGGAAGGTAGCAGAAGCGTTGGTGAGGCCAAACAGCATCACCAAGAACTCATAGTGTCCCTCATGCATCCTGAAAGCTGTTTTTGGCACATCCTCCTCTCTCATTCGGATTTGATGGTATCCGAATTTCAGATCCATCTTCGTGAATACTGCCGCTCCAAAAAGCTCATCTAGTAACTCATCTATAACTGGAATAGGAAACTTGTTTGGTGCAGTCTCCTTGTTCAGGGACTGATAATCTACGCAAAATCTCTAACTTTCATCCTTCTTCTTGACTAATAGAACTGGGCTAGAAAAAGGGCTCACACTGGGTCTGATGATCCCGGCCTCTAACAGCTCCCGGATCAACTTGTCAATTTCATCCTTCTAGATCTGGGGGTAGCGGTAAGGTCTGACACTGATCGGTGATATCTCCTATCTCAATGTGATGGCATGCTCCTGTCCCCGTTGTGGCTGCAATCCCTGAGGTGGTTGAAAAACCTCCTGGAACTGCTATATAACTGGTTGTACTGAAAGAGGGATGTCCCCTCCTTTCTCTCCTTTGACCCATTCCAAGCTCTACAGCTCCACCAAATATCCTCCTCACACTTCCTGTATGGCCCTTACTATGGTTTTTAGTGATATCGTGGCTTTGGAGAGTCCTGCATCTCCTTTAATCAACCTCCTCTTCCCTTTCACCACCAGTTCCATTATCAACCTTCCCTAATTCACCTTAGTATCTCCCAAGGTCTGCAACCATCTCATCCCCAAAATGACATTTGTGCTCCCTAGCTCCAATGGGAGGAAATCCTTCCTCACCTGGTTCCCCTGTATGGTCAAGACCACTCCCCAACACACCCCTCTACCCGTCTCCATCTTTCCCATCCCCATCATCACTCCATAGCACCAGGTGTTTATCAATTTCAGCCCCAATTGGTCTACGACCTAGTTGGAGATGAAATTATGGGTGGTCCCACTGTCTATCAGCAATACTACTCCCTAGTTGGCTCTCTCTCCTTTTACCTTCATAGTGTGATTCGGGGTGAATTCAATTACAGAGTTCAAGGAGACTTCAGTCATGTCTAGATACAACTTTTCCTCCTCTGCCGATATATCACTTCCACCTCCCTCCTCAGCTTCCTCGTCATCACAGACGGTGAGAACCTGAAGAGTTCAGTCTTTACACCTATGGCCCATCGTGTACTTCTCATCACATCTGAAACATAACCCCTTTGTGCGCTTGTCCTGCACCTCCACCTCCACCTCTGTGAGTTGTTTCAAGTTGCCCCCCTGGGCGCACTCCACCGCTCTTCTCCTTAGGAGCTTCTCTTTGGAAAGACAATGTCTGGGTTTTGGGTGCTAGAGTAATAGAGGTACTCCGGTAGGCTCCTCCTATGTTACTATTTCTGCTACCCCTTTCCCTTCTAAGTTTTTCCTCCACCCTCTTTGCAAGCTCCATTGTCTCTCTCAACCCCCTAGGCCTTAGTACCCTAAATTCTACTCGGATGTTCTCCCTGAGCCTCTTCATGAAATTCCCCTCCAGTCCTTCCTCAAAGATTCACCTCAATCTCCCTGACAGCAGTTCAAACTTCTCCCGGTACTCTATAATGGTCCCCTCCTGAGTTAGGGCATAAAACTGCTCGTGGAGGTCTCCTTCCTGGATGGTTTGGAAACATTCCAACAAGCATTTTTTAAATTCGTCCCATTAGTATATCAGATACCTAGCCTCCCTCCATTGGAACCAGCTAGGGCTTTTCCTTCCAAATATAGACCTGCCGCTATGAGTTTTTCTCCTTCCGTCAGCCCATTGATGGCAAAGTAACGTCCTACCCAGTACACCCACCCCTGAGCATCCTTTCCTTCAAAGACCGACATTTTTAACTTCCTTGCTCTCCCATCCGCACCCCATTGGTTTCTTGCCCAACCTTGTCCTCTTTCATTCCACCTCTCCCCCTACCCAATTGTTCTCCCAAAAACATTGGATTCCCTCCTCCTTGTTGTTCGCTCTTCGAAATAACCCGATCCGCTCACAAATGGGGCTCCTCGTGGCGGTCCGTGATGAAAAATACTTCTACTTCATCGCCATCCTCCTGGGTCTCCTTTCCCTGTGGTTCCACCTTATGAATCGCTGGTGATGCTTTTGATTGCATCTCCAGTATCTTTTTAATCATTTCCTCGATGGCTAAGAGTCTTCCTTCCATTCCGGATTATTTTTCCTCTACTCCTGCTTTGAGTTGCTCCATCTTGTCCTCCAATGCTGCCATAGATTGGATCTAGGTTCCAATCGTAAAAACAGTGAAGAAAAAGGATTTTCCTCCCAAGAAAGTCGCTCTGATACCAATTTGATAGAAAATTCTGGTGGAATTTCAAGAGAAAACACGTTGTAGTTGACGATCAAACACGAACCAAACAAGATACAGTTGATCCTCAATTCCAGAGGAGGATCGATCTTTCCTAAATCTCTAGACGCCACTAGAGACTGTGGACCTCCGAAAGGACACAAAACACCATCGCCCCGCGAGGGGAGACAGTATCTGGCCAATGGAAGGGCAGATTCGATCACACATATGATTAACCATTGAGGATAGCGGCTCTCACCAGCACACCCCGATGGGTAATAATATATATGATCTGATCGTAACGGGTTTCCCCCACCCAATACATTAGCTCGAATGGGGTTTATTTGAGAGTGGGATTCGGTTTCCCACAGGCGCAAGCCCCCGTGGTTAATTACATCTCAAGCCGGAGCCTGAGAATACTCTCGATTAAGGATTCTATATTATACTTTCTGAATTGGGATTGACACATAGGGGGAAGACTAGGAAGTCCTACTCGAAGGGAAAGAGAGGTTCAACTAGGCTTAGTCAACATGCACGGCTCACATCAGCATCCGGAGAGACTAAGGTAGTGAGAAGAAACTGGAGAAAAATAAATAAATCATGCACTCGAAACATGCAGGAGGGAAGGATGGAGGTGGCGTCATCCGTGTGACGCGGATATGTAGGGTTTAGGGTCTCTGGAAGACAGAAGACCTACCTACTGATGAGGCGTACTACGAAATAATAGTAGCCTTGAATCCTAAATCTAATGGGTTTAGTGTTCTACGCAACACTAACGCCCGTGTCCTAACTAATGCAATGCAAAACCTGGACTTACCCCGGCCTGGAAGGGGGAGCCAGCTAACCACCTAATCGCTTTAAAACCATGTTGTCCAGTCATTTATGAAAGATGGGTAGGTAGGTTATAGTTCTCGGAAATAGGGCCGACATCTAGAGGATTTCCTAATTGGCCCCGGACTGATGTCGGGTGGATGCTCCTATGACTAATGCAATTAAAATTTTGATTTAGTTGATTTCTAATGCAATGCATGCTAGTTGAAGCTTCCAAATCAGGTATGTATAGAACTTTAAAAAGGCTTATAAAATAATTTTTAAAATTAGACTGGCTTCCCCAGGTCCGGCACCTCATCCTCATAGGTCAGATTATCCGGACTCTACCCGCAGGCGGGGAAGTGTCTTATAAAAGGAAAGAGAAATGCAACGATATGCATGCGACCCCGGACGATTCCGGAAATTCCCTAGGTCGTTAAGTTTCTAAATTGCTTTAAACTTAAAATTTTAAATATTAGTTGCGAGTAGAAAAGGTTTTAGTCCTTAGAGAGCCTAACGAAATCCAGGCTAAAACAAAAGCGGCATGCAGATCGCCAATAAACTATGAAAAGCAAACAATCCTAGAGGCACACAATCATAAAACACATCAAAATTATCCAAACAAATTAATAAATGTCCATAGGCCAAATGCCCTTAATTACAACCCAGGGTCTGCAGAAAATTAAAGTGGCCGGGCACCACTGCCAACAACCCGGATTTCTAATCCTAAGACTGACGCAAGTTATTTTTGAGTGGGATACTGCAGATCTTCATCTTTTTGATCTTCTCTTCCTTGGACTCCTCGGATCTTAGCTTTGTTGGACTTCTTGGATCTCAGCTTCCTTGGGCTCCTTGGATCTCAGTCTCTTTGGACTCCTCGGGTAGTAGAATGATCCAAATTTGGATTCCCAAATAGAAAAGGACTATCCTCATATTGGGTGTCCTTTTCTCTTTGGGCATCCAACCTTTGGATCCTTGTATCCCCACTCAAAATAAACTTTCACAACTCTATACCAATATTACACTCAATTACATTAAATGAAAGCAGTAAATTCTGGACACTCCTGCAAGGTTATCCTAAAAATCATCCCAAGTAGTTTACTATATCACAAGCAATTATAGGGAAAATAAGATACTCATCACAGCCACACTGACCATGCTCTTAATTATTTTGAGGGCTAAGCAAGCTCTGGAGCACCTGTAGCAATTTATAATGATTTATTATTTTAGCCCTCATTTATTTAGGGGGGCTGAGCAATTTCTGAAGCACCTGCATAAAACAGCGTTAATTTTTAAATCATGATTATTGCCCCCCTTATATTTAGCGCTGCATGAGCATGGCCACCTGCAGAAAACATCATTAGTATCAAAATCGATCCTAACCTATGGGTAGTCTATCGTGCAATCACATCAATTCCCAGAGTGCAGTAAAAGTAAACAAACACACCAGCATCATCTCAATCACAACATGCAGTGAAATCTCAGAAATCTCGGCACACAACAGAAAAGTAAACACCGGCCTAACCTAGGTCTAGAAGTGGTGCCCTAACAAACCATCTAGATGTGTGTGAAAAGCTGTGTAGCTGAGGTAGATCCTAAGCTGGGTAGTTAGTTACAATTGCCTACTGTCCAGGTTGGTTGTAGGTCTAAACGGAAATTTTAATTAAAGTATAAATATTAGCGAATTAAGATCCATTTTATTTAATTTGGTATGTAGGTCAGTTTTAATGCTTAGGGTAATAATATTTAAAGTTTAAATTGCATTAGTGAGTTTTAGGGGGTTCGGGGTCCACCTATACACTAAGCAAAAGGGGTCCAAAATTGACTTTTTGATTAAAGGGTATTTATGACCAGATAATATTTCTATAAAATACTAGGTCTTAACCTGATCAGTTAGACAATTAGTATGCCCGATTTGGATTCTTCTATCCAAAGTTATGAATTTCTGAAGTTTTGGTCTCGTTTTGAACTAAGTTTGACTGGATTGTTGACTTTTTTATTTAAGTTGATTTCTGGGATTTTAATATTTTTTAATAAATACTAGACCCTAATGTGAGTTGAATGTTTTTGAGTTTGCTGGATTTGGAGTTTCCTACGCAAAGTTATGAATTTTGGAAGTTTCGGGCCCTAGACTATAGGTTACAGTTGACCGGAAAGTTGACTTTTTAATTTAAGCTGATTTCTGGACACCTAATATTTTTAACAAATACTAGACCTTAATGTGAGTTGAATGCTTTTTAGTTTGCCCATTTTGGAATTTTCTGTAATTAGTTATGATTTTTAGAAGTTGGGGCAATTAAAAGAATTATCGAAATTGCCTAATTAGGGGTATTTTGGGGGTTTTGGCCCAAATCAGCTCCAAACTGATTGGAATCACCCCCAAAGGTCAGAAATGACCTAAGAAGGTGTTCCCAAGTGTTTGGGGAAAATTTGGGATTTTTAATAATTTTTAATGATTTAATTAAGGCAAAAAGGTGATTTTTGATTAAGGTTGAATTAAAGTCCAGATTAAGGTCCAATTAAGGGGCCCTAATTATCTAAGGTTGGGGACGGAATTCTGGAGAGTTTGAGGTATTATGAGTATTTTTCTGATTTAAAATGGATTTATTATATTTTTCTGAAGTTTCTAAGGCTTAATTAACGGGTAAATTAGGGTTTGCCAATTAAGTGTTTTAAAGAGTCCAGAAAATTCTTAGAAAATTCTAGGGAGTTTCAGATGTCACTAAGCACTAGTGTTTAAAGTTTCATAGCAATCCGGGATCTATCCTAGCTCCTAGAAATATTCTAAGTTCGCTAGACAATCCTTAATTATTGTCCTTAGTGTGTCACTACATTATATAGGAATGAAAAGAAGTAACTAACCCTTAGGCACAACATAGAGGGTAAATGCAGCAAATATAAACACACCAATCAAGTCCTTAGATCTAGGAGAGCCTAGGCTATGTGCTTGTGCAACCTACACATGCAATGACTACGAAAATATTAAGTAAAGAAGCCTAATGAAGTGATTAGTGGATGATTGGGACACAATCATTCACTAATCCTTCTCCCACATGAATTCTGTTCACATATAGGTCCTAGGTTTAAAGTTTCATAAGGGGTAAACTTCCCAAAATTGGGGGATTTAAATAATATGTAATTTTAAACTCATTTTTTTAAATACATAAATATTATAAATAATAATAATATAAGTTTGAAAATAAGATAATTGAAAATACTTCAGTTCATAAGTATAGGATGTCTACCAGCCACCAAGGGGTTTTAAAATAATTTTTTTTATTTTAAAATAATTAATTATATTAATTAAATAATATTTAAATAGATAAATAACACAGTAACACAGAAAATATCCAGAAAGGACAGAATCAAATACAGAAAATAATTTTAAATTAAAATTCATATTTTTCTGAAAAGAACGAGGTATTGTGCGTCAAAATCCGATTTAAAGTGAGGAAGTTATGAATTTTTGAAGTTTAATAGGTTTAAAGGTAATTTTAAAATGATTTAAAATAATTAATATTTGAAAATAAATAATAATTTTAAAATAAATCAGATATATAAATATCTGGAATTTTTAAAATAAATTTTAAATAATAATAATTAAAATATTATAATAATATGAAATAATAAATATTAATATTATAGTGATATTAATATTAACATAATAATACTATTATTAAAAATAATAATAATATTATTAATTAACAATATTAATATAATAATAATAATAATAATAATAATTAATATTATAATAATAATAATAATCATAATAATAATATTATTAAAATAATAATATTATTAACTATAATATTAATATTATAACAATACTAATAATAATAATAATTAATATTATAATGATAAAAATATTAATCATAATAATATTATTATTAAAATATTAATATTATTAATTATAACATTAATATTATAATAATACTAATAATGATAATAATTAATATAATAATAATAAAAATATTATTCATAATAATATTATTATTGAAATAATACTATTATTAATTATAATATTAATATTATAATAATATTAATAATGATAATAATTAATATTATAATAATAAAAATATTAGTTATAATAATATTATTATTAAAATAATAATATTATTAATTATAATATTAATATTATAATAATATTAATAATGATAATAATTAATATTATAATAATAAAAATATTAGTTATAATAATATTATTATTAAAATAATAATATTATTAATTATAATATTAATATTATAATAATATTAATAATGATAATAATAGTAATAATAATAATAATATTAATATGATTTAGAAATAAATTTTAAATAATAATAATAATAATAATAATAATAAGAAAAATAATAATAATTAAAATAATAATAATAATACTAATAATTGAAATAATAATGATAATAATAATAATAATAATAATAATAATAATTTAAATAATAACAGATATATATAATTAATTTTAATTAATTAATTAATTAATTTGATTTTTTTTTAAAGGTATTTTTTTTATAATTAAATAAACTAATTTTAGATAATAATAATAATAAAAAAAAAGGCGGCGGCGTTGACACGTGGCGGGTCCCGATTGGTTCCGCGGACGCGGGCCAATCATTGTCAGGCGGCGCAATCATTGCGCCGCCGCCAATGATTGCCGCAATCATGCGGCAATCAAAGCCGCGGTCCGCGGCTTGACTTATCCACGTCAGCGCGTGGATCCGGCCGTTGGATCTCCGCGGTTTCGAACGGAAGGCCCAGATCTCGCTGGACGGTGAACGGAGCCGCGGGATTCGAACGCGCGGTTGATCAGAACCGCGGACCGGCGAGATCTTAACCGTTGATCAAGAGATCAACGGTCCAGATCCCGCATAGCCGTACGCGAACGTAACCCGAAACCCTAATGGGTTTTTGGGCTCGTTCTCGCGATCGGGTGCACCAAATCCCGTAAAATTTTAAACCTAGGGTCTAGGAATGAACAGAAATCATGTGGAAGTGTTCTTTTGATCTAAGATGCATTGTGTAAAAAGCCATTTAACTCTATGTGTGTGACCTATTGCAAGGGTTTTAAAGAGTTTTCACCGTGGGATTAGGGAGATTTTGGCTAGGTTGCACTTGTAGACTGTCCTCGCACACTTCTCTAGTTGAACACACGATCAGATGAGCCCTGGATCGAGTGGATTGGAGCCTTGGACGTCCCAAACTTCGGGTCGCCGGAATCTCGCCGCCGGCGAGTCTTGACCGTCGGGTTTGAGTGGGGAGAGGTAGAGGGAGGTGGTAGGAGCCTTCACACCAAGAATCTCGGTTTTAGGAGTCTTCGAGCAAAGGCAAGAGTCAAAAGATCCTCTAAAACAACCCTAAAACTCCTATTTATACCCCTAAGGCTATGATCAACGGCAATGATTTGCTCTAGGGTCTAATAAGAGGGACAACAAAGGCATCTTGGCCGTGGACTTGAACTATATCAGATCAGGCATGTATTTGGAGCCTTTAAATAGGTTCAAATAGGTCTAAAAGGCTCTCCTAGACTTGGGTTGACCGAGTCAAGGCTTGACTCGGTCAACCTAGTCAATTAGGTCAAGGGAGGCTTGGGTTGAGCCAGTGAAAGACCTTGAATAAGTTAAGATTTGATTTAGACCCATTTAAGGCCTATTGGGTCAACCTGGGTTGACCTGGTCAACCAGGTTGTTCCAGGGCCAAGACTTGGGCCCAATGGGTCAAGCCTGACCCGCTGAGTCCAGTGGAGGAGAGAATAGGGCTTGGAGAGCCCTGGATTGGGTTTGGATTTGATTTGAACTAGTTTAGACCTCTATGGGCCTAATGGGTCAACCTGGGTTGACCTGGTCAACCAGGTTGACCCAGGGCCTGGGTCTGGGCTCAGCAGACTTGGCTTGACTCCCTGAACCCACTGGGCTGGGTTCCAGGGTCTAGCCTGGTCAAATTTGACCAGGTCAACCCTTTGACCTAGGTCTAGGGAGAAACAGGGTCAACAGAGACCAAGCGCCAAAACACTAGGACAACAAAGCTTTAACAAAACAATAGCTTAATCCCTCACCCTAACCCTTCATACGTATTTATAACATACAAAGAACAATCTTAATTACTAATTAGCCTTTTCTAGAATCAAAACATACCAATTTGATAGAAAATTCTGGTGGAATTTCAAGAGAAAACACATTGTAGCTGATGATCAAACACGAACCAAACAAGATACAGTTGATCCTCAATTCCAGAGGAGGATCGGTCTTTCCTAAATCTCTAGACGCCACTAGAGACCAAGCGCCAAAACACTAGGACAACAAAGCTTTAACAAAACAATAGCTTAATCCCTCACCCTAACCCTTCATACGTATTTATAACATACAAAGAACAATCTTAATTACTAATTAGCCTTTTCTAGAATCAAAACATACCAATTTGATAGAAAATTTTGGTGGAATTTCAAGAGAAAACACGTTATAGTTGACGATCAACACGAATCAAGCAAGATACAGTTGATCCTCAATTCGAGAGGAGGATCGGTCTTTCCTAAATCTCTAGACGCCACTAGAGACCAAGCGCCAAAACACTAGGACAACAAAGCTTTAACAAAACAATAGCTTAATCCCTCACCCTAACCCTTCATACGTATTTATAACATACAAAGAACAATCTTAATTACTAATTAGCCTTTTCTAGAATCAAAACATGCCTAAGATAGGCCCCTAATCATCCCCCCCCCCCCCCCCCCCACCCACCTGAACCATCAACCCTTCAATCAGCCGCCCCCTCTTGCCTAATTTCCTACCTTCTCCTTCAATTCGTGGGCCCCACAGGCCCGGTTTGCTAGCTAGGTGGAATAGGCAGCCTCCGCCTGCTGTAAAACAGGGACGGCCCCAATTCTGGGCCAGCTAGACCAGTCTATCAAAATATATAGAGCATTTTGGAGATTTTCTAAGATTATTGGATGCTATGGAGGCGGTGCACAAATGTCAAAATTTAGGCATGTAAGTTTAAAGTATTGTTCAGCCTTAGGTGGGGTTTAAATTTGACTAGTCTAAAAGAGTTTGATTAGGTGAGGTTGTAGTGGTCCCTGTGGCGGGGATACCATATAGACATCATAGGAAAAAAGTCGGACAAACCTAAATTGCAATGGGTTGGTTCAGTTAGCCTAAGTTGACCATTTAAACAAGAGAATTTTGACCAAGATTAAATTGGTTGACTAGGTGAGGCTTTAGTGGTCTAGTTGACATAGTGTCTTATGACTCTCAAGGTTCATGGTGGATATAGCCCATTCACATTGGATGAGGCCTAATTTAGCTAGTCGATCTGAGTATATCCAATTTAGGAAGTTCTTATTCAAAGGTTGACCAGTGGTGAAATAGGTTGACCTCGATAGACTTAAGTGAGTCCCTTAAGGTTTTGGGTCAGGTAGTCATATAAGATCTAACCTAAATTTCAACCCTTAATGGGTAACTACTCCTAGCCTAAATAGGCTAAGAGTTGACTCGGTCTATCCTAATGGGGTTAGGGCTAAACTAAGGAGGCTCATTGGGCCAAGCCATAAAGAATGAGTCCTAGCATCTCTAGTAAGGCTCAGATAAAGCTGGGTTCATCTAGGATTTGCACTGAACTAAGAGGATGAATAGGACTATGCTAGCAAAATGAATATAGGTAGATCTAATATGAACCATTGGGTCAGAGATTGGGCTAGGACAAGGATGAATAGTTATGTGTTACGCTAAAAATGATGCCAACATATGGACCTTTAATAGGTGTGAGCTATTGGTAGGATACGATACATTTGTTGTTAGCAGGCGTACAAAAATATTAGATATGAAATCTAACTTGTTAGAGCATATCCTAGTAGGTTCCAAAAGATTGATATATAAAATAAAAGCACATTATGCCAATTGTAAAAATTCAATAAATATAAAATGCATTCGATCTAATTCAAATATTGATAGTTTTTTCTTCTACAAAAGAAAGAAAAAATAAACTTCATAAAAAGTGTCAGTTTAATCAAATTAATTGTAAAATATATATTTTTGTTCTCTCTTCTAAAATTGAAGTCACTTTTAATTTTTTTAGTTTTCTGCAGCATCACCATTCCAGCATTTTTTTTTTTTTAAGTTTTCTGCAGCATCACCATCCGTCATTGTTATTTCACTTGATTCATGACAGATATGTTTGCTATGTTTGCTCTTTATTACTCCCACGATGTTTTCGATACACATTGGATATATGTCGAGCATATGTAATTTCTTGCATGTATTGGACACTGCATACTTTGATATTATAGAACGTCGGCCCATCATAGTTAGCAGCTTGGAGCTATGCTTGAAGAAAATATTCTGGGTTTTCTTAGATTCTAGGTGTTGAGCTAATCGTGTAGAATGTATGATTTGTATAGTAATAAAAGTGCATGGTATAGCGGGAAGTTTTACCCTATCTCTTCTTTACATCTGAGGAATGAACTTATGCAAGTTGTTTTCTTGTGATCTCTCTCTCTCTAGTATCTAGTGACCTTCTTGACAAAGCCGGGCTTTTCCTGTAGCTAGAGTGTATTCCTAGCTTCCCTTTATTGTTATCTTTTATTTCTTTGCACTAGGGTTTTCTGGAAACCGGAAGACAAGTATTTTAAGTTCCTAAGCTATTGATAATACTGCCTTGGAGATTAATCACTGCCATTTCTTACAATTATCAAATTGGCATTCTTCACTGTACTTGCAGTCCTATATTTGCAGAGATTGTCCCTGAAAAATCACGGACAAGCATCTATGCACTGGATAGAACCTTTGAGACAGTCTTATCATCGTTTGCCCCTCCTGTTGTTGGACTTTTAGCTGAGCATTTTTATGGTTACAAACCAAATCCATCTGGATCAAACAAGGATATCAGCATTGAGATTGACAGAGAGAATGCTACCTCCTTGGCTAAGGCTCTCTATACTGCAATAGCAATTCCAATGTTTCTCTGCTGTATTATTTACTCCTTCCTTTACTGCACCTATCCAAGGGACCGGGAGAGGGCTAGGATGCATTCCTTGTTAGAGTCCGAAATGCAGCAATTAGACTTGAAGACATCTGTAGATCAACCTGAATCAGAGCCATTCCAAAAAGAAGAGCTTGCGATTGACAGGCCCTATGAAGAGGACGAACATGAAGCTGCTGCTGATGATGAAAGAAGGCTACTATTTAGACTGGATTCTTCAACAGGTGCAAAACAGACCGACGGTATTTCTTGACATCTGATTCTCAGCAGAAGCTGCAAGGTTTCTTATCTCCCAGAAAGCTTTTAATTGTTTTAAAAGTCCATTTTAAAAAAATCAAAATCAAGGATATTTCATTAAAAAATTAATTAAAAAAATATTGAAAGAGAAAAATGGTTCTCTTCACGGTAAATGTTCCTCATGCTATCATTTGCCGTTTCAGAAGTTTTTCATTCTTCTTTCTTTTTTTCTTTTCTTGTCTCGTTTGTTTATATGAATGTAAAGATTACTACAGACTACAGAGACAGCTTGTATATATCAGGTAAAGTGCATTTACTTGGTATTAGAATACTTTTCTATGATATAATCCATGATATAGAAGATTAACATGCATGAAATTTTGATTATGCTTGTATTCCACTGTAATAGAACCATATTAAGCCTTCTTTTCTTAATTACTGTGCTAACTGGATTATTTAATTACATTGCCTTAACTGAGAATTTTGTTTTAGTTGATAATTATCAAAGCCTTCTTTTTATTTAAAATCAACTCCAGTTTTCAGGAGTTGAATAATCCCTGCCAGGATCAAATTATCATGACAACTTGAATAATCCCGAATTAGAATTTTTTGTACTAAAAAGTTATTTTAAAAAACAATAAAAAACAGTCTCATACAAAATCTTCATCGCCCAATTATATTTGGAATAAAAACTAGATCAAGAGAACTTGACCTAAATCATATCAAGATAAACATGAATGCCATCCATTTTATGTTGAGATTAACGCATGATATCATATATTACATTAATAACATTTAAATTCATAAACAATTTATGTTAAGATTATGAATTTTTTTTCGTTAATCGGATAATAACGGGAGAGGAGCAGACGCCCAAGCCCAGGTCATATATGTGCTTCAAAGTTCTTAGTTGAGATAGCCATATGTATGCACAACTGGCACATCAAATTTTGTATAAAAAAGTTGTTTTAAAAAACAGTAAAAAAGCCTTTTCAAACGAAGCTTAAAATTCAAGCAAAAAGAAGATCGGCGAGTCCTAAGCAAACATGTGGAGGTTGATGCAACGGCATCATATCATTATGTTGCCAACAAAAAAGAGTAAATGCAGGAAAAAAATTATAATAATTAAACAATTTTGAGTTTGACTAAGAAAGGGGAGGAAGGAGAGAAAATTCAAAGATGCCCATAACTTAATGTAGCGACTCAGGGTAGAGAGAGGGAGGATCCAAAACTTTCTTCATTCATTTTCATCGCCTAATTCTTCCTAAAATTGAGTATTTATAGAATTAAAAGATTCTGACAACTCATTTATACATCTAATAAATGCAAACAACAGATAAACTATAAAGACTCGGTGACCTACTAACTTAATCCTAACTACCCTTTACATTGATTATCTTAACATTATCCACCCTTCATAATGACCCTACTCTAGAAGACGAGCAAAATATTGAAAAAAAAAAAAAGAATTAGGAATGCTAAATATATATCGTGTGGCCGTTGATGACAGAGATTTGAGATGATGGGGGAGTCAATGACCAAATCTAATGAAGATCAAAAAGTGGGCGTACATCTAGGCAGAGGCAGCAAAGGCTTCGTTTGGAAAAATTATTGGGTACGTCGTCCGGACGTAGAGCTACGTCCGGACGCCTCTGTGATTGTGACACGTAGCGGCACGAAAGCGCCGTGACACGTAGCGGCCCGACGACCCGACCCGGAGAAAAAAAGAATTACGCGCCATTATCTTTAGGGTTAATAACTTTTGGCGGGCTATTTAGTAGACGTTATACAGTATTTAGGGTTCAAAAGAACGCTGAGAAAGAATTACAGACGAAGAGACGAAAAATGGAATTCTCCTTGGATGACATCGAAGGGTTCGAGGAGATTGAAGAAACGTTAAATGCGGCTGAAGGTTCCAAGAAGAACCGATGTAGGGTTGATTTTTCTGAATTAATATCGGTAAGCTTTTTTTTACATACAATAAGTATGTTTGCACCTCCTTCTTCGTGCTTTAACAACTTATATTTTGATGGTTTTGGCAATAGATTACCGCTATTCGTCGGTATCGATCAATAGCAGGTTTTATTTACCAAGTCATCTGTAATACCGACAAGTTTTTGCGATCCTACTGATCTGTACCGAGCTTATTCTCTAGTACCGATCAGTGTACCGAGACTGCCAGAGTTTCTCGATATTGTTTCACTGACCGGTACTCGCAGATTAACTCGGTATAGTTACTCGGTATTGCAACTAGGTGGTGCTACCCGGTATTGTAATACTCGGTATTGTAGCAATGTACCGAGACTGCCAGAGTTTCTCGGTATTGTACAGTTATACCCGGTACACTTATACTCGGTATTGTAGCATTGTACCGAGACTGCCAGAGTTTCTCGGTATTGTACAGTTATACCCGGTACAGTTATACTCGGTATTGTAGCATTGTACCGAGACTGCCAGAGTTTCTCGGTATTGTACAGTTATACCCGGTACAGTTATACTCGGTATTGTAGCATTGTACCGAGACTGCCAGAGTTTCTCGGTATTGTACAGTTATACCCGGTACAGTTATACTCGGTATTGTAGCATTGTACCGATACTGCCAGAGTTTCTTGGTATTGTACAGTTATACCTGGTACAGTCATATTCGGTATTGTTACAGTTATACTCGGTACTTATACTCGGTACAGGTTTGGTGTTTATGTGATTATGTAATTTTTTTACTGCTGCTTGTGTTTAGGCAAGTGAAATGATATTTATATTTGTAAACAGGGTGTTTACAGCTGTGAGAAGGAAGCATATGATATGTATTGCGATTATGCTCATTGTCATGGTTTTAGTGTTCGGAAAGAACATCATGCATTCTGGCCAAACTCGAGGAAAATTAAAAAAAAGGATTTTGTATGTTCGAAAGCAGGTTTCAAAAAGGAGAATGTTTTAAAACGAAAATCCAAATATCAGAAATCAAACACAAGAACCGGGTGTCCAGCTATGATTAGGTTTGCTGTGTCTGAAGATGGAGTTTGGATGGTGCAAAAATCGATTGAAAGTCACAATCACGAATTGGCGAAGCCGGGAGATCAACATTTGCTTAGATCATGCAGGAACATTAGTGATGAGGATGCATCTGTTCTGAAATCAATGACGGAAGCTCGTATCAGAACAGTTGATGCATTTTCATACCTATCTAATGAAGTAGGCGGTGTAGAAAATTTGCGGTTCACAAAGAGGGATGCATACAACTACATTCAAAAAGAACGAAGAGCCAGGATTGAGAGTGGAGACACAAATTCACTTATTCAATTGTTTAAAGAACGACTCGCTGATGACAACATGTTTGCATGGGATGTACAAACTGATGAAGATGACCGGTTGCTGAATTTCTTTTGGGTTGACGGGTTGGGCAGAATTGATTATGAGTGCTTTGGTGATGTCATAATTTTTGACACTAGCTACAGGCTTAACAAATATAATTTAGCATGTGCACCTATTGTAGGAGTTAACAATCATTGGCAAAACGTTCTATTAGGGGTGGCTTTCTTATCTGAGGAGACGATCGAGTCATTTACCTGGTTGTTTAGAACTTTCTTAAGAATAATGGATAATAAACATCCCTTAACAATATTTACAGATCAGGACCAAGCAATGGCTAGGGCCATAGAGATAGCATTACCTAAAACACGGCATCGTTTGTGCCAATGGCATATATACAAGAAGGCTCCTTCCAAAGTTTGGTGCTTTAATAGTAATAACAAAGTGAAAGGTCTATTTTATACATGTCTAGCCAACTGTGATTCGGAGGATGAGTTTGAGAAAAATTGGACTGAAATGATCACTGAAGGGAACCTCCAGAATCACCAGTGGTTGAATGATCTATACAAAGTTAGGCACAAGTGGTCAACTGCATTCAACAAAAAATGTTTTAATCTTGGCATTCTTTCTACACAACGTAGTGAATCCACCAATCATGTTTGCCATGGCATTTCAAAGCCAACCAGTTGTATAACTGATTGTTTCCTGGGGTT
Organism: Dendrobium chrysotoxum; assembly: GCA_019925795.1. Lineage (NCBI taxonomy): Eukaryota > Viridiplantae > Streptophyta > Magnoliopsida > Asparagales > Orchidaceae > Dendrobium > Dendrobium chrysotoxum. Next base: position 78,121,906 of record CM034313.1, read on the forward strand.
GGAGAAGGTGATGAAGAGTTGGCGTAGAAACGAACAAGATGAAGATTTTAGGTGCAATCAATCAGAGATAGAACCTATAATTAAGTGCAGCTCAATATTAAAGCAAGCCGCCCGTTTTTACTCGAGAAAATTATACACCTTTTTTGAAGAGGAATTTTTACAGGGTGTGGGTGGACTGTGTATTGATAATGCTTCACCGGACTCATCCACGTTCACGATCAAGTACACAGGCAAATCATTTGACACGCAAACATGGACTGTTCATATTGACTCAATTCAGGGAAACATTCATTGCAGTTGTGGCAAGTTTGAAATGATGGGTTTGTTATGTTCTCACTGCATGAGAGTTATTAAGCAGTTAGATATTGTTAATATACCTGAAAAATATTTTTTGCCTAGATGGTCAGCCAGAGCAAGAAAAGATCTTTATGCTGTGAGAGAGGGTACATGTATAGGAAAGAACACCAGGCCATCAATGGATGGATCCAATACCATGATTTTTAGAAATTTTATTTGCAGATTTGCATATCAAATAAGCACAGAAGCACAGGGTAATGAGGATGCTGAACAGTGTATGGTCGCTGTAATGAGTGACATGGCAGGAAAAGTTCGATGCATCATGGAAGGGAAGAAGGTAGAGAACAACAAGGTTTGCAATATAAATGGCGGAGCACAAAGAAATATTAAAGACCCTACGAAGTGCAGGCCAAAGGGCATCTCAAATGCTAGATTGAAGGATCACTGGGAAAAGAGGAAAAGCAAAAAAATTAAGCGCACAGTGAACAATGCACCTACAACTGTACATTTTACTTCTGAAAATATAGGGACTCAGTCTTCGTTTGTTTAATACAGGTTTTGAAGTTCTTCTCGTGGTATTACTCTCAGAACGTTTGTTCATTTAAATTCTCAATTACATAAACAAATTAGTGAAGTTATTACATGCTCATTTTATTGTAGTGCTTAGGATGGCGTATGCAAATTCTGCCCTGAATTTAGCCATATTATCTTCCCAGTCCTTTACATCAGCCCATACGACAGCTTCAGGTTGGATGACGGCTTCCATATATTTGCAGACGTACATCCCACAATCTACACTATTTTTCTGAGTTGGGACTTGTTTGATTCTTCGGATCCGCCATCGTCGAATGTCCGTAGCAAATGAAGTAGTTGTCTCCTCGTACAGATGGGATATCTGTAAATATCATGATTTTAAAAGAATGCCATTATAATTTTGTTTAAAGAGTTTGAGGACTGTACTTACAACTTCAGGTAGAATTGCTCTGTGAGTCTTTTTGGGTAATGAATCATAGAAATCCCAAACTTTGTTCTTCAAGTTCCCAACAAGGAGAGTCCAATGAGAACTTTCAATGATGGGTACAAGAATCAAATTGGCGGCATTGACAGATTCTTTGTTTATATGGGAAACAAATTTTTTTGTGTCTGCGTTAAATTTCTTATAACCCTGTAACAAGCACAGAAAATAATTTTATTTCTAATTAACCAAAACATTATTTTAACAATTTAACTCACCCAGTGGAAGCTAGAAACAAATAGGAATGGTAAATAGAGTCCAGGGCACATCTGGTTCTTTTCCACCAAAAAAATACCAAATGTATCCACGTGGTTGTTATCAAGGTATTCTGACATTAACAGTTCATCGATTTGGCTTCTATATATAAAAACATGCCCATAAGCATAGATCATGTCATTCCTGTAAGAAATAATTAGTATATAGAGTTGGAGAAAAATAGTACCGAGTAATTCCTCTGTAAATACCGACTAAATTACGCATTGATACCGAGTAATTCCTCGGTAATACCGGCTAATTCATCTGTAATACCGACTAAATTACGCGTTGATACCGAGTAATACCGACTAAAACCGACTAAATTACGCATTGATACCGAGTAATTCCTCGGTAATACCGACTAAATTACGATAGTACCGAGTAATTCCTCGGTAATACCAATCCAATATATCGGTAATACCGACTAATACCGGCTAAATTACGCATTGATACCGAGTAATTCCTCGGTAATACCGATGCAATATCTCGGTAATACCTACTAAATTCCGACCAATTTCTCGGTATTACCAACTAAATTACGCATTTATACCGAGTAATACCTACTAAATACCGACCAATTTCTCGGTATTACCGAGTAATTTCTCGGTAATACCGACTAATACCGACCAATTTTTTGGTAATACTGAGTAAATACCGACCAAATAACGACCAATTTCACAGTAATATACGCATAGCACTCACTTATCCTTGTTTTTTTGGAGACATGTGTCAATGAATATTCGTTTTTCATCGCTTATTGCTGTTCGACCACCGTACTCAAGTGCTGTTTCAGCTGGCCTCGCTTCTATTTTACTATCTGTACCAACTTCAATAATATCTAAACTCTTAGCCGGCACCTTCTCAGTTATTTCTTTATTTGTATCAACTTCTATATTAGACGTAGTGACCTTCAAATTATTATTTTTTTTCCTAGCTCCAGTCGTGAAGGGAGACTGCACCATTTTTCTTTTCCTCCCAACCCGACGCTGCACCCTTCTAGCTATTCCAGTCTTGGAAGAAGAAGCAAATCCCATATCTTCCTCTTCATCCGGTTTTGTTAATTCCTTAACTGGAATGTCAACAACATTCTGTGCTTCCTCAGGAATTATTTTCTCCTTTGCAACAATTTCAGTAAATTCCTGTTGTTCCTCCGGTTTATTTATTTCCTTTGCAATGTCAAGAACCGACTGTAGGGCCTCCATTTCTGTTATTTTATTTGGAACAATAAGCACAGAACCTGCTAATTCTCCTGCATCATGTTGGCCCTCTTTATTTGTTATTTCATTTGAGGCATTGTCAACAACGTCGTGTGATTCCTCAGCTGATTTTGGGTGTGTTACATCTTCAGGAGTATTAGCAGTTTCTGGGCTAACAACATCATGCTCACTAATGGTCCTAGAGGTAGAGTCGGAATAATTCCCCATTTGAAAAGCTGTATATGTAGTTGGGAAATGTTCGAATAAAAACTTGTCTATTCCTTGAAGTTTCTGATTTTCCTTTTCCCTCATTTTAGAAACTGTTTGTTCAAGAGCTTTGACACGACTCTCTAACAAAGTGGAGTTCGTTTCAACAACAGATAACTTCTTAACAAGTGATTTATTCTGTGCTCTCAGCTTTTTGCACGCAGCTTGCAAACTCTTTAAGTTAACATCTGCAGTTTGTTTCTTCTCTTTTGCTGCTCTACTTCGGGTGGTGGGTTGCCTTGTCCGAGTTCTGGGTTGGATTGGAATCTTTGGGGAGCTGACTGGACTGGAGGGCCTGGGGGATCTTTCTGGGGAAGTTTGGGGACTAGATGGTTGATGGAATTCAATTTGTAGCACATTGTCTGCTGTGGATGACATTTTCGGTTCAGGATGAACAGTGGAACTCTGAAGTAACGTTCTCTCCAAATCTGTAACTCCTGCGAATTGCTGGACAATCTGCATGCCAAGATTAACACCTTCAGCTCAAAAATAAATTAGTTGGAATACGTCTACAATTAGTACCTGATTTTTCCGTAGATCACCAAATAATTTGGAAAGGTCCTTCTCACTGTACTTAATCTGGCTGCCCCAACGAACTAAACGAGGTCGGAGGTGCTCGTCCAATGGATCGTGGATAGTTGTATGCTCTAGAAACCAAATCTGTATATTTTGAGGAAAATTAAGATTCTAAATTAACAATCTGCATGCCAAGATTAACATTATAAATAGAGTGGGCTTTTACAGTGATCTTAAAAAATTGAAAACTACATATCAACTCACAATTAAAATGTGTACAAATCCATTTATGTAACCCAGTGGGGTGCCTTTGGAAAAATTCCTGTCAATTCTATTGAATTCAATCGTTAGGAATTCACTGATCGATGCTGGCCAGTTGTATGTTAAAAATTCATCAACATTATCAGCCACACTAGGTATTGTTGCAGGTATCTTGAAGTTGGCCATGGGAAAAAATAGGTTTGAAAGTAAGTAAAATATAAATATCCTCACAAGATCTTCAATCGGAGTAGAGGCAGGAAGACTTTCAATCTCATGCCTAACGTCATTGGAAGTTTTTCCAGTTATTCTATCACTTCCAGGCTCGAATTTTAAGCCTCGATTTGGAAGGCCGAGCATAAGGGCTACCTCATCTGTTGTGAATGGTATGCTAATTCCTTTAACAACAAAACATTGCTTTCGGATGTCCCATTTTGTAAGAATCTTATGCACCAGGGGTACATTCTGACGGAATGCAGGCAAGGCCAGGAATTGATTGAGTTGGAGCTGCGTCAGTTTATCCACAAATTGCTGACCGAACGTACTTACTAAATGATTGCAAACTTCTCTAATTGTGGATGTTCTGCATCGGAAATGAATAGGTGGTGAATATCCCTGCAACATTGGTATATATAATAAGTTATCAAGTAATACCTAACAGAATCGAGAAATTTCGAGATGTACCAGGTTCAACAACAAATATCGAGATGTATCAAGTTCTACCGATCAGTAATAAACATAATTTACTCGGTACAACAACAAATATCAATAAGTACCAAATAATACCCATACGTACAGAGCAATACCGACAATTATTGAAATAAATTACTCGGTACAACAACTAATATCAATAAGTAAAAAAAAAAAAACCTATCCGTACACAGCAATACCGATCATTAGTGAAATAATTTCCACCTTATAACAACAAATATCAAGATGTACCGAGTAAAACCTATCAGAATTCGACCAATACCGATCATTAATTAAGAATATTACTCGGTACAACAACTAATATCAATAAGTTCCCAGCAATAATGATCATTTCGAAGCAATACAAATCAGTACGTACAATAACAATTAGTACCGATCCATTATGCCTGAATTGCTCAGAGAAAAAAGTCGGTACCGAGCAATACCGATAAACACCGAAGAATACCTACTCGGTACCGATCGGTATAAAGCATATACCCAACTGTTAGAGTCGGTACACTCTACGGGGCTTCATTACCTTATTATAAAAATACCTACATAGGTATTTACACCAGGTTCTACAATTTTTAACTGAACCCTAAATCAACGCATATCAATACCGAACGTCAATGAGGAATTTATAGCAGAACCGACCGTTAAACTCGGTACTGTGTTTTGATGCCAACTCGGTACTGTGTTCTAATGCCAATTTACGGTTCATCGTTCTAAACATTACAAACCCTAAATGATATAAACACATTTACATTTCTTTGTTATACAGGATAACAAATGACAAACAATGAAGGTCACGAACGTACGTTAAACCCTATAAACTACTGACCTGAGGCATCGTTTTAGATTATATACGCAATGAAGGTGACGACCAAACCCTAAAGATATTCCCGACGATGAATAGTTGCAGAGAGAGTGAAAAGCTTCGTGTTTTGAATTTTCTCGAGTGGTTGCAGTAATTTCGTATTAAATTTGCACGCCCGAACTGGGTCGGGTCGTCGGGCCGTGCGTTAAATATTTTAGCACGTGCGTCATTTCGACTTCTTAGCGAGGTGGCTTCGTGCCGCTACGTGTCACAATCACAGAGGCGTCCGGACGTAGCTCTACGTCCGGACGACGTACCCAATAATTTTTCCTTCGTTTGAGGCTACTTCTTTATTATTTTATTAAGTAGCTTTTATTTTAAAAAAATTTTGAACTTCAAAATTTTTAATAAGAATGTTGTTTTAGAAAGCAGTAAGAAAGTTGTCCCAAACAAAACCTAAATCTAAGTCAATCATGTAGGATTGGGCGAATATGGATCAGGGCTTATAGCCATGATGATCTAGAAAGTGTTAAAACTAGACATAGCACGTTAAGGCAGAGGGCGTTGATTTGGAATTATTTCCCAAATCTAAATAAGTTTTAATGGCTCATTATTGTAATTAATTAGGGAGCTGATTTTTTTCTTAATTATGTGATTTGATTGGATATTTGATTTGGGACATTGTTTAAAATTATGCTTTGAGGCACGCCTCTGTGCAATTTCACCCCCAGGCGCCTTATTGCTTAAGCAATTCTGAGACTGTGAGAGGCGTACGCCTCATATAACCTGAGGCGCGCCTCAGAGGCACAATTGCGCAATAACAGGTGAGGCGTACGCCTCAAGAAAATGGGTCCCACTCAATTAAGTGCCTAATGAAATACCCCATTCATCCTCCCGTCCCTCAGCCGACCCGAACCGCACGAAGCCGCAAACTACATGAAGTCGCAAGCGCCGCACGACCCCGCCCTAGCGTCCCTCGGCCGACCTTCCTGTCGCCGATTCCACCGGCGCCGCCTTACGCTGGTGAGCAACACGTGTCCGGCCGCCCTCTACGACACCTCTACTACCAGTTTTAGGTTTTTTTTTTAAATTCAAGGTTTGATTTTTCAACTTATAGAAAATCTAAGGTTTAAAATTTTTGAGATTTTTGGTTTGATTTTGCATTTGTGCATTAGGAAACATGGTTAGGGGCAAGGAAAAGTCAAATACGTCATTGCGGAGGGACCCTTCTTGGAAGTATAGTGTACATGTTGACATAGACGGCGAGAAGACATACGTGTATTTGAAATATAATTTTTGTGATAAAATGGTGAAGGGAGGAGTTACCCGCATGAAGGAACACTTATCCAGCTCATATAAAAATATAGCACCTTGTGCGAATGTGCCGGATAAGGTGAAGGAGGAAATTACTGCTTACATGAAGAAGAGTACCACAACCAAACATTTACAACATGAGCAATTTGATGACAGGGTCGAACATGGTGCTTACTATGGGAGCGAGAGTGGAAATGACTCTTCTTCCACTATACACAGTAGAGGTGCCCGAGGTCCTATGGACCAGTATATTATTAATCCAGGAGAGGATAGAGAAAAAGCACAGATGATGCCTGAGGCTAGTACTAGAGAGGGTCGACGACAGATGTGCATAGATATTGGCAGATTCTTTTTTGAGAATGCCATTCCATTTAATGTAGCGACATCGTCGGCCTACTTCAATACGTTGCGATCTGTAGGGTTGTATGGGCGAGGGTTGAAGGCATCTTCCATGTACGAGTTGCGGACATGGATTTTGAGGGAGGAGCTGCAGAACACAGGGCGGAGTATTGATGAGATTAAAAGGATATGGAGTGAGACAGATGTTAATATTATGTCAAATGGATGGTCTAACATCAAGAGTAGGAGCATGATTAATATCCTTATCAACAATCCCTATGGCATGGTATTTTTACGATCAGTTGAAGCTTCAGATGAGGTAAAAATGCCGATTTTATTTTCAATTTATTATATGGGGTTGTCGAGGAGATCAAGGAGCAATTGGTTGTTCAGGTGGTGACTGACAATGCCAGTGCATACAAAGCAACTGGTCAGATGTTGATGGAGAAGAGGAAACACCTCTATTGGACCCCCTGTGTCGCACACTATATTGATCTCATTTTGGAGGAACTTGGTGATCTACCTCAACACAAGAGCGCCCTTTCTAGGGCGAAGAAGATCACAAAGCTCATCTACAATTACTCATGGGTCTTAGCCTTAATGAGAAACTTCTCGAAGAAGGAAATCATTCGCTCTGCTACCACTAGGTAAGTCATTACATTAGTGCACTTGTAAGTTCAATAAACATTTTCAATTTCTAATGCAAGTTTCCTATAGGTTTGCCACATCTTATTTGACACTACAAAGTATGCTGGATGTTAGACAACCTCTTGAAGCCATGTTTACATCGACACAATGGCTTAATTGTGCATGGGGCAAAACACCTGAGGGGAAGGAAATACGAAGGCTGATTCTGAATGATAAATTTTGGGCAAGTGTCATCTATGCCATATTGAGCACAAGACCCTTAGTACAAGTGCTATGATTAGTGGATGCCGAGAAGAAACCAGCCATGTGTTTTATATATAATGCAATGGATGAAGCAAAGGAGTTGATTGCACATAACTTGGGAGGAGAGGAGGCCAGTTATAGAGAGATTTGGGATATCATCGATGCTCGGTGGGAGGTACAATTACACCGTCATCTACATGCTGCGGCGTATTATCTCAATCCTCAATTTCAATATTTAGAGAGAAAATCCTCAAATCCAGAGGTGAAGCTGGGCTTGTACCATTGCATGGAGTGGTTGATACCGGACCAGTCTATTAGGGAGCTTGCAGATTTACAACTTGTTCTATTTCAAAACAGGGAGGAATATTTTGGTCTGCAAGCAGCAATATCTACTATTGTCAAAGGCTCTCCAGGTTAGCTTATTTTTGCAAAGTAACCGTACATGCATAACACTTTAATATGTTCTGATTATCGTTTGTCTTTTTGAAAATAGTTGAATGGTGGATCCAATTTGGTGATTTCACCCCTGAGTTACAGAGTTTTGCAGTTAGAGTTTTGGGCCTCACTTGTTCTTCCTCTAGGTGTGAGCGAAACTGGAGCACATATAGTCAAGTGTAAACGAAGAGAAGAAATCGACTTTCAACACTCAGAATGAACTCCCTTGTGTATATTATGCTCAACAAAAGATTGAGAGATAAGAGGTTGAAGGATGATGAGAACCCTTTGGTGTGTGATAATGTGGCGTCTGATAATGAGAGGTTCATAGATGATGAGATAGATTTGTCATTATCAGATCTACAGCTAGAGGATCTAAGTGTGGATGTCTTGAGGGGCGAAGCCGATCAAGCGGGCACATCCACTTATACCACACCACACACATTCACTAGTACTGCATCACAGCAAGCAAGCAAAGGTATCCCACAATTTCTTATGTGCTATTACATTTAAAATATATGCAATTAACAGCACACCAATCATTCTTATTAAACAGGGAAGAAAAAAGTGGGTACGATTAACGATGATAAACATTTGGCATTCATAGATACAATTGGAGATAAAGATGCCTCCATTGAAGACCCATTTAATGATGGGACATTATTGGATTTTAGATGTTCTTTCTTATTTGTACTTTGGGAGTTCTGATAGACTTCAATTTATAGTTTTGTACTTTGAATTATGCTATAAGATATTATTTTCCACTAAGTTCACTTCTCATTTAGATGTTTTTATTGTATCATAGACTCTTATTGTTATTTACCTACTGGAATACTTAAATTTGCATTTACGCAATTCTTCGTCCGTGAGGCTTACGCCTCACACCGCCTCGAGGCTTACGTCTCGCCTCACGGACGAAAAACTCCTCGAGGCTTATTTACACAATTTTAAACCTTGATTTGGGATTAGATTAAAAAGTTTTTCCTAAATTGCTGTCTCAAATCTATTTAAAGGGCTTATGGGCTACTATATTAGAGTATAAAAGAGAGCTTAAGAGCAATTGTAATTCTATTTATTTCTCCAATATAGTGAAATCATCATCCCCTTTCATGGACGTAAGCATCTTCACCGAACCACATAAATCACCATATTCTTTGTGTTGTTTTATTATGTGATTTTATTTTCGCTGTGCATTTATTTGCATAAAAGATGGCTAGTAAACACCAAGATACGGGCGAAACCATGCATTTCAAAAACACAAGTGAGATGAAGACATGCATCCAAACACACCAAAACTCAACTAGAGCATCATTTATTATGAACATAAATAGAAAATTGCGTAAAAAACAGAGATAAAGAAGTTATATGATGATTAGGTAACTTTGAGCCTGTCTAAACTCCAAAATTCAAAGAAGAAAGAAGAGACTTGGCAATTCAAGTATATTCACAACTCCATATAGTCATTGAAAGAGAGACCAGAATCGAAACTTTCATTCTTTTTCATACTCTTTATTCTCTCTAAAAAAACATTATTACAATATCTTAATACTCTTTTATAAAGAACTAATAACAATCTAATAAACACTACCTACCTATGAAGACGATTGACCACCAAGACCCACTGGCCCACTAACCTAATCCTAACCCACCCATTACAATTATTAGCTCAACATATTATTAATGTCTCAGTACTTCTACATATGCGATATTATCTCTCTAATGGATCTTAATTATGAACTAGAAGGGTACTCTTCGAGAATCTAAGAGGAGAGCTGATGATAAGAAAAGCATTGTACTAGAGAATAAATATAAGGGGTAATTTAGGCTTCATTTACTTCTTAAAGCAGTTTTCTAGTACAAAAATTATTAGAAAGTATAAAAATTAAAATTTTTGTTATAGAAATCTGCTTTAAGAAGCAGTTAGAAAGCTATCCCAAACGAAGTCTTAGTTTGTGTTAAGTATTTATTAGGAGTTTTAATGGGTCATTTGAGTTTGGGTGGTCTATAAAAATTCCCTTATAAGAGGATTAGGGAATGCTACCTACAGTTGTGGGCATCATCCTAATCGGCTCTCTTCTCCACAATATGTATAACTATAAATTCACAAAATAATAATAATAATAATGCCTAATAACAATCTAATAAACACTACCAACCTATAAACTACCAATACAAAATATTGATGACAATAAATGGCCTAAAAATAAACTAATAAACACTATCTATGAACTACAACACAAAAAATTGCTCACATCATTCAAAATTTTAGGTGATCTTAGAAGGCAGAAAAATAAATATACAATTTTTTTTCTAAAATATTTAAGGCAAACTCATACACACATCACATACCGAAGACTCAAATCCAAAATCTCTTGATAAATAGTCAAAACTGTCAACCAATAGATCAAATTAAGTTGCGAAATATACAAATCACCACATGAAAATAAATATAAAGTTTTAAAAGCTTTTTCAATTCACAGATGGACTTGCCCTTTCTATCACTGTGTCGGTGATTTATTGCACTTTGATCCAAATACAAATAGTCCAACTACATTTCTAAATTATAAATTGCCACTTTCGTTTTAAAACGAAAAATAAGAAAAAATTGCAGCAGATAACAATGGGATTCTCCCAACTTGCAACGAAACTAACATAATAATTCGCATCTGACCCATCAATAAATAATTACCTCAGAATACCTCCATGAAATATAAAATTATGGAACAACCCTTTTCCTCAACTTTTCTTTCCATCGTCCCCACCATCCTGCATGTAGGCCTTCTTCCGTCGGTCGGCCCGACCCAGCCCGCAGATCACGACGAAGCACGCTGCGTAGATCCCGTGGACCTTCCAATTGGCCCGCGGTGCGTCTCCAGTCACCGCGCGGTGAAAAACAGTAATGTAATAATGCATCCCCACCGCCAAGCCAAGCAGCATCTGTGCAAGGCTCACGGCCTTACCCGCCGCTCCTTCCCCATCGCCGGCGGAGAACGCGACTACGAGAACGATCAGCTGCGCGATCAAGTAGACCACGTAGCCAAAAGTCTGCACGGCCTGCGTCCACGCGTACGCGCCGGGTGAGGCGGCGTAGAAGAATCTGAGCGGCTCGAGTCCCGTTACTACGGCAGTGAGGGAGAGCGTGGCGAAGTAGATGGCGAGGTAAGCCTGGACGAAGAGGAGGCCGCGGTAGAGGGAAGCGGAGCTTCCGGTGCGGAGCAGGTGGCGGAAGAGGGCGGAGACTAGAAGCAAGGGGAGAACGAGGAGACCCGCGGAAGCCGCGGAGGCAATCGAGGGTGCGTATTTTTTCCCGACGAAAGGCTTAACTCCGGCGGCGATCTCGCGGTGGGTTTTGGATAGGTAGAGCTTCGATGTTGTGGAGAGCTTGTGAAGGTCAGGAACAATGGCCGAGTGGAGTCGGGAAGGGAGATCCCGGAACTCCGCGATGATGTCGTCATCGTCTCCGGCAATTTCGTTGTCGTCTAGCCAGTTTTCCGGCGAGGCTTTAGGTGTTGAGGATTTTGGTATGGAGTTAGGTTTAGCTGTGGGCGGATCTTTCGCATCGTGGTTCTTCTGGGTTTTGGACGCAGGATTTGGCGATTTGATTTGATGGGATTTAGTGGAATTGGACTTCAGGGGGGAGATTTTTGTGGAATTGGATTTGAGGGGCTTGATGGGTTTGAGGAGCTTGGTGGTGTTCGATTTGGAGGCGATGCTGGTTTTATTGAGCTTGGCCTTGGGAGAAGTGGGAATGGCTGTTAGGGTTTTGTTAAGCTTGGATTTGGCGGTGGATGAGAGTGTTTTGTTGAGCTTGGACTTTGTAGTGGGAATGGAAATGGGGACCGAGAAGGGGGAGATGGTGGAATTGGTTTTCTTCGGTTTGAGTGATTTGGTTTTGTTCATTGGTGCGAGGGATTCTGAAACGGGCTTCTTCTTGGGAGGACTTTTGGATTTGAGGATTGGAGAGCTGAGATCCTCTTTGTAGCTAATAGAAAGGAGATTTCTTTTGGGTTTCGGCTGGAGATTGTTGTAGGAGTAGATGGAAGTGGGGAGGAAGGTGGAGAGGTACATGAAGAGGAGGAGGATGGTGGCTGTGGCCTGAGAGGAAAGGAAGGAAGCCATTTCAACTCAGTAGAGTGGCTGTCGAAGAGGAGAAGACGGGAACGGAGGAGTGAAGTCTTATACAGCTATACAAGCCGGGAAGAGAGTTGGAAACAGACTAATAACTTTCTTTGACCTCTTGGTCCTCTTGGAGAGAAAGAAGGTTGAGAGAGAACGTTGAGATTTGCGAAATTGGATGGACAGTTCACACACACATGAAGAATGAAGAGACAATGGAGGCTGGATGATTTTTTTTAAAAATGCTTAATAAGGCACACAACCAAAAAAAAAAAAAAATCAAATCCAAATCTAAATGACATTGAATTAAGGACCTAAAGTGTAGTTAAAATTTTCAGGAATTTACTAAAGGACCAAGTGATCTCTAACTTTTATAGGCTTTATAATTAAAATAATTATTTGTTTATGAGAGGAATCCAATAAGCCCAAAATCGCATAATCCAAAGTCAATAAAATACTTAAATGTTAAAGAATGATCTAGATTAAAAATTTTAATTTGGTCATGGATTATCTTATACCTTAGGCCAAATTTATTAAAATGTCTTTCTTCAAAATTATAAAGAGATCCTCATTCTCTATATGAAGAGAACATTGATGTGAGATTGGAGAGAACATAATGATATAAAGAATTTTAAAGCTCAATTAAACGTTCAGCACTAATAATCTCATTCAATCGGCACCATTGTCTGATGCAAGGGGAGAACCAAACCTCTATAATTTTCATTATATAATAGATCATTTCATTTGTTTTAGATCTATTGATTTTTTTTCTTTTCAGATTTTCTACATACAAGCTATGATCGCTTCTTTGTATTTTTATGTATGTGTGTGAGATCTTCATATAAATTTAAGAAATAAAATTCTCTTTCTAGCGCTCAATACAATAATTTTGATAAGAATCATAATCATATGAAATGGTAATAACAATCTTCTTTCTATCCTCTCCGTAGACATGTCCATCAAGAAGAATGAGATGCTTTGTACATTATGAAGAGAACGTTAAGAGGAAGAACTATCAGTACTTCAGGAGGAGAATTTGATTAATTTTACAAGGTTGCTCACCATGTATATTTGGAAACTGCTTCTAGCATTGGAACCCTAAAATGCTTAAATTTCTGAACAAATTATTCTACTAAAAGTCAAACAATTAGGTTAAGCTTCTACATCATTGTCCAAACACCTAATCAGTGGCAACCAAAAGAGAAATAGGCACCAAACAATATTGTGATCCCCCTCCTAAACTCTCCTGTACTCTGCTAGGGATTTCCCTGGCTCCTCTCTGGGGCGTTGGCACCCTCTTCGCTGGTGCAAATCTCAGGGAAGTTTTTCTACTTTCCTCCTCTCCTACTTTGTTGCTCTCTGGTTTTTTGTTCTCTTCGCGATTCGTCCACCTCCAGCCTTTTCGGCCGGAATGGTACTGAATCACCTTGTCGATCCAAGTTTTTTAGATGGACCGACCAAATCTCGTTCCTTTCTCGATGCACTTTCTGATAATGCCTCTAATACGAGATTTCCTAAGCTTAAACCTTCCTCATTTCGTGGTTTGCCCTCACTATGGATCTTGGAGGAGGAGTTTCTTATGATTGCGACTCCTTTCCAGTTTGTGCTAGTTGGTTTTTTTCCTGTCTAGGCAACCTTCTTTTGACTCTATTCATAGGTTCTTCAACCTTAAGCTTAATGGCAATGTCTCTGTTACTTTGTTGGATCAGTCTCATATTTTGGTTAAATTAGTTAAAGATCTTGATTATAGCAGGATTTTTTGCCATAACTTATACCTAGTTAATAACTATTATATGAAATTGACCAAATGGTCTCCTTTAGTTGATATTGGTGTTGAATCTCTCGTCATTCCCATTTGGATATCATTTCCCAATTTGCATCCTCACATATTCTCTCCTCATATCCTTCATGGCTTGGGTTTGTTGTTTGGTTGATCATTAAAAGTTGAAGCTACTTCTTTAAGCTCTCGTCCATCTATTGCTTGAGTTTTAGTTGAGATTGATATTATCAAAAAATACACTGATAAAGTGTGGATAAGTCCTGATAATTTAGGCTGCATACAGCAAATTGTGATGGAGGAATTCCCTCCCTTCTGTGATAAATGTAAATGTTTAGGACATTCAGTCGATGCGTGTTGACCCACTCAGGCTAATGTCCCAGCGTCGGGCAATGCTATTCTTTCCAATCCAAGTAATTCTAATATTCATTATGATATGAATGCTCCTGGTGTTGTGGAAACTATGGATAATGTTACTTTTGTTTTGCTTGTCTCGCCTATTAAAGCTATGGTGGTTAATGTGGAGAAGGGACTCTAAATGGTTAATGAGGTGGTTCTGGTTGTTGATGGTATTGGTCCTGTTTCAAATTTGGTTGTTCTTTCATCTATTGCTTTGCCTTTTGTTAATTCTTGTGGTATTAATGTGGGAGGTGACGTTGATTTGGGGGCAAATAAACTATTACCTTCTTCCCCTCCTTATCTTGTTTCTAATAATGTTGAGGCTGATATTGCCAAGGTTAAATCAGGTTTAATTACTGGTCCTAATGTTAATGAGTTGTTGCTTCCTGGGGTAGTTGTTTTGTCTTTTGGAATGGCTGGGGAGGATGGTAATGTTTCAGCTATGGTCCTTATTGGGTCTATAAATGAGGGTATCAATTCAATTTTGCGAGCCAATACTTGTTTAGAAAACTCTATACCTAGCCTCATTGAGTCCCCTTGCTCTAATGTTGGTGATGGTGTCCTTGTTGGTGGGGATTCTGATTGTAATTCTATTTCGGATGTTCAAGTTGAGAGTAATGTTGTTCCAACTGGTTTGGCTAAGGATATGAATGTTGAACCTCTTATAAATGCTCCCATTATTTCTAACAATAATTTTCCCTGTGCTATGGGGTCGAAGGGTAATGCTCCATTTGTCGATGTTCCAATTGAGCTTATTTCCTCAGTGGATTTGAAAGCTCAGTTGGTTACCAATTTCATGGATACTTCTGTGAATTAGATTGATTGGTTGGATGAATCTTTTTCTTTACCTTACGAGGAGGCTGAAGATGACATGGTTGACCCTACAAATGATTTTCAAGAGGTGTATAGTTTGAATGTGAGTCGTCTAGTTCAAAAAGCTTTGGTGGTGGCAAATGATATAGGCGCAATTCCAAGAAGAAGTATTTTTTTGTCATCTCTGTCACCTGTTGTTGGGCTTCTTTTCTTGGTTTTCTTCTTGTGATTATGTGGTTTTCTATTTGTGGATTCTGTTGAGCTGGTTATTTTGATGGTTGTTTCTACTCCGTTGGGGGTTGGGTTTTTGTCTTATTTTGTGGTGGGTTTGTCTTCTTATTTAATGGTGGGTTTCAGGTGGTCTTTTGAGGATTTTCTTGGGCTGCTTTCTTCTGTGGTTTGCTGAGTTATTTGTGTGGCCCTTATCTGGGGGTTCTGTTGATGGTGGCCATTTCTGTTTGTTTTCTCCTGCAAGTGTTCTCTTCCTGGTTGTTGTGGCAGCTCCTCTGGTGGTTGTTAGTTGCTGCCCCCTTGCCTGGTTGTACTTTTTGGGCTGGTTCTGTTTGTCTTTTTTCTTTTTTCTTTCTTGCTTATTTGTAATTGATAGATCTAGTGGCTCTTAAGTTTTATTTCAGAAGTTATATCTTTTAGAGAGCTGTTGATTATCTAAAGACCTATAATTCTCTGTTTAATTAATGCGTAGGCCTCTCCGTGGGTTTTAACAAAAAAATTCTATTAAAAGTACAAGCTTTTTTCTAGTTTTGGATTTTCCATGATTTTTTATTGTTACAATTTTTTTTTTCAGATTTTCTAATATGGATCTGCTTGAAGCAGGCTCGGCCATAAAATCCATCCCCAGTTAAGATAAAGGCAAGTTCAGATCCTTAACACTTAGCATATCATCTTAAAAAATATTAATTATTTGATTAAAATTAAAGGTTGATGAAGTTACAACAAATAATTTAGAAAGGTAGTGTGTTTGAATGATACAAGTGCATTTATGTTTGAGCTGTTAATTATGTCAAAAATGTCAAATTTAATTGAATATTTAATTAAATCAATATCAAAATCAATCCACTCTAACTTTGAGGTGTAAGAGAGCCGAGCCAACTCACCTTCAACTCGGCTTACTAACGAGTCTACGGCTCAAGCAATACTATATTACTTGTTTTTTAATTGAGCCCCCAATCTTGAGCTTGGCATGACTCAACTTGATTACTCATTGAGCTACATGATTTGTGAATCTATGTATCCCTTCAATCTAGGCAATCTAAAATTTGAACTATATGTTCGCTTTAATAATTCTATTTCCTTCATTTTTTGAATCATGACTTGTAGCCTTTACCTCCCATTTACGAATCATGACATGTACGTAATCTCTACCTCTGATTTTGTGAGTCACGAATCACGATATTGTGTTGCTAAAACTTTATTTTCTACATCTCCAATTTCTAATTTCTTTGAAGAAGTTGATGGACAGAAAGTTGGCTCTCACCATAGGTCCCCTAGATCATTCTCCAACAAGCTCTCTCCAAAATTTCCTTTGCAATCTCCCATAATTGCTCATTGTTCCTTCTCCATAAGGCTCCCTTATACAATTGACCTCATCGGCCCTTCTTCAATGAGCTCCCACCATAATTTTTATTCATCATCAGCCATCTTAAGTAATCGAGTCAAAGCTCGAGCTTTGAAATTTATGGATGAGTTAAGCTCGAGCTCAATATGCGGCTTGACTCGACTCGAGCTCGAGTTCAATTCAAGTTTTTAATAGATGAGTTGAGGTTGAGCTAGCTGATTTGACTTGATTACATTCCTACTCCAACTTGAAGACAAACCACCGACTCAAGTTAAAATAGATTTGATATATATTATATGCATATAATTGTGTATGTTTGTACTTTTATATTTTTATAACATGTAAATTGTGACCATGTTAAATAATCATATTAAATATTTTATATAAATTGAAATATCATCAAAAATTATCTTGATCGGGCACGAATCTTGAGGCAAAATCAAGTTAGAAACTTCAAAAATTTAATCGAAGACCATCTGAATTTGATTTCAGCAAACTTAAAGTCGGACTAAACGTCTCAAAAATACGAACCCGACGACATCGAATTCGACTCAATCCGAGCCCCGATGAGTTCAAATCAAAAACCGAAAGCGCATTTGGAAGCTTTAAACCATAATTTGAATTAACAAATGATTTCCAAATGTGACATGCTTATAATCGAATCTAGCGGCTCGACGAGACGAATCTAACATGCCTAAGATTACTGAATTCTGATATCATTAAGGCTTTCAAATGGTCGTTAAATGGTCCACGATCAAGGGGATCAATATCGGTTGCCCATTCAAACCACTCATATTTTGACCTTGATCCTCCATATATTTACAATCCATGCCACTCTAAAAAAACTATAAATAACCCACATTCTTCTCATGAAAGGGGAGGAGCAAAAAGAAAAGAAAGGAAGGAGTTTGGCAGCTCTTGTCACCGACCACTGCCGGAGTTCTTACCGAGCACCGTCGGAGTTCCTCCCGACCACCGCCAGAGTTCCTCCCGATCTCCGGTGGAGTTCTTACCGACCACCGTCGGAGTTCCTCCCGATCTCCACCGAAGTTCTTGCTGACCATCGCCGAAGTTTCTTCCTGACTGCCACCAGAGTTCCTCCCGATCTCCGCTGGAGTTCTTGCTGACCACCGCCGGAGTTCCTCCAGACCGTCGTCGGAGTTTCTTCTTGACTGTCGTTGGAGTTTATTTTCAACCACTATCGTAATTCTATTGGTTCATGAATTATCGCTAGATTTCTATTTGACATGTTGTAATTCCAACGTCTCCAAGTTAAGGAGCGAATCAAACTTTGTAATCAACCCAAACTTAGTGAAATTTTCTCACTAGGCTAGGCTCCGTGGTTTTTCCCTTTTTGAATTTTTCATGTAAAAAGTTTCTGGTGTTTCTCTCCCTCAACTATCTGTTGGTGTGCTAGATATACGTATATTGCTAAGATGTTATATTTTTTACTCTACTATCACGTATATTCTAGTCCGCAGCAGTTTGGCATCATCTGTGGGAAATCATTCCAATACTTCTTAAATGGCTGATCGAAGTAATACCAGTAATAGATTCTCTCGCTCTAACACACATCAAATTAGATTCCTATCTGGCAATCATGGACGCCGTAATTATTCAAGGGAAGGGCCTTATTCCTTGGAAAATTGAATTCGAAGAATGGAGGAGCAATATGCAAGAATCCTAGAAATATTGGAGGATGCAGGCCAGTAGAGGATGTCGTCTCAAAATAATGAAGTTCCTCTCCCTCATCCCCAACAACATAATATGGGTGAGTAATTCAAAAATATTCATCGTCAAGCTAATGCTCCTCCTCTACAATATAATCCAAAAATAGATGATGCTGCTAGTTCAACACATCCTCCACTTAGAGCTCATCAGATACAAAATCTTTAACCCGCTTTAGATACTCCTCGTGATGTCATACGAGATGAATTACGACGTCTCATCTAAGAAGAATTCTTATAAGAGATAGAAATTATTTTAATCTCCAACGAAGTTTTCAGGAATCTTCTCCACTGACATTCGAAATTCTCCTACACCCTATTTCAATAGGGTTCAAGCTACCAACCATTGATCCATACGATGGGTCATATGATCCCTATGAACACGTTGATCATTATCGAACAATTATGCACATAGAACGAGCTTTCAATGCGCTTCTTTGTCAAGTTTTTCCTGCCACCCTATAGGGTCAAGCTTGGACTTGGTTCTATCCTCTTCTTAGAAATAGCATCTATAGTTTTTCTAGGGGTGTCAATTCGAGTCGATAGGTCAGGTTCGGGTCGAACCCGACTTGACGGGGGCATAAACGGGTCAACCTGAACCTGACCCATTTAGGTAAACGGGTCAGGAAACGAAACCTGGACCCAACCCGCACGGGTTGTTGGGTTGACCCGACCCGACCCGCTGACCCATTCAACTAAACGGCATGACGGTAGGTGAGGCAGTGCCGGAGAAGCTGCACGGAAGCCGACGGCTTGAGGCCGATGGCGGTGAGGCGGAGGGCAAACTGGCAGAGTCACGGAGAGCTGAGAAGCCCGCAGCGGCGTAGGCCGACAGCTTGACAACGTTGATAGTTGACGCCTTGAGGCCGACACCCGACGGTGATTGGTCGAGAAGGCATAAGGCGGACTGGCGGAGTTGAGGAGAGCCGGAGAAGCCCGCAGCGACGTAGTGGAAAATAGAAACCAGATTCAACTCGTGACTGCGCGATTCTACGTGGATGCTGCTAACCGGGTCAATTCGGGTTGACCCATGGGTTTCCAGGTCAACCCGAACCCGACCTGTTTCACAAACGGGTTGGCCCGAACCCATATTATTCTGGGTCAGGTTTCGGGTCGTGTCAATTTTTGACACCCAATTTTTGCTCATCTTACAAGACTCTTTGTCGAATAATTTATTGTCAATCGAAGAATTATTAAAGATTTATCGCATCTCTTTAAAATCCGTCAGAATGAAAGGGAATCTTTAAAAATAGTGGATCCTGAATTACTATAAGGTATTTTTTCTTGGAGGATTACTCCCTGGACCATTTTACTCGTCATTAATACAAGAGATAGTTCATTCTTATGCTTACCTAATTCATAAAGTAGAGGCTCAAATTACTGTCGATGAGGCTATCAATGCTCATCAAAAATAATTTGAACAGCCTATAATAAGAGAAAGAATGGACACGAAGTAGAAGCTGGTGCCCAAAAATCTCAGAAGAGGAATCAAGATCTTCCACTGTGGCCCCCTCAACAAAATCGAGATTATAAGCCAAAGAAGGAATACACTCTGTGAATACAACTCCTGTTAATAATCTCATGGCTATACAAAATGAGCAAAATATTAAATGGCCCAAACCACTGAAGCCAAATTCTGTAAACCAAGATTATTATTATCACTTTCATCGAAGTCGCGGACATGCTATTGAAGCTTACAGATAATTGAAGGAAGAAATTAAAAGGCTGATTAAAAGGGATATCTCCATCAATTCACTCAAAATCCACATATGCAAAATGAGTCTAATCCTACTGGGGGGCAAAATCAATAATGGTAGAATCAATAGCAATAGAGGTAACAGCATGTAAACCATCAAATAGTTGGAGAAATTGAAACTATTGCAGGAGGACCCTTAATATCCTCTCAAGTCTTACTCACCAGCCCGGAGGAATCGACTCTAAAGAAGGCACGATCTGATCACTCCATCATATTTAGCAATTCTGACTTATAAGGGATTCATACTCCGCACTAAGACCCACTTGTCATTAATGCTAGGATTGGAAATCCATGTTATAACGTCAAACGAATCTTAATCGACAATGAGAGTTATGTTGATGTCCTATTTTACTCAACTTTCCTTAGTATGGGGTTGACTAGAGAGAAGCTTCAGCCTGCCGCTGGACCATTGTTTGGATTTGATAATCGTTCGGTAAGAGTAGAAGGAATAATTATTCTCCCTATTACACTTGGGGAATTTCCTCGACAAGTTACTCATTAAGTTCAGTTTGTCATGGTTAAGTCAGAATCAATATATAATGTTATTTTTGGGCGACCTTTACAATCGGTTTTTAGAGCTATCGCCTTAGTGCCTCATTTGAAGATGAAATTCCTAACTCCATCGGGGATTGGAGAAGTACGAGGAAATCAATAGGAGGCATAATCTTGCTATCTCTGGTAAGCTCAACCTCGCCCATCTATTACGTTAAGTATTGAAAATTCTGATCTCCAAAATGAAGATGTCATTTATAGAGCTTTCCTAGTAGAGGATTTAATTTGTCTCCATATTAAAAGAAGATCAACTCAAAACAGTGCAGATCGGGTGTTTACTTTCTAATAAAAAAACATGCAATATACAAATTTTTTATGAATAAATCAAGATATTTTTGCATGGAGTTTAGCAGATATGCCTGGAATCGACCTGCAGACTATTATGCATTCTCTAAAATAAATCCTACATATAAACCAATCATCCAAAAGAAGAGAAATTTTGCACCAGATCGTCAGCAAGCTATAGAGCAATGGATAAACTTTTAGAAGTTGAATTCATAAGAGAAGTATATTACCCAACTTGACTTGCAAATGTCGTGATTGTTAAAAAAGCTAATGGGGCATGGAGGATGTGCGTGGATTACATAGATCTCAATAAGGCTTGCCCAAAGGATAGTTTTCCACTTTATCGTATTGATCAATTAATTAATGCAACATCTGGACATCAAATGTTAAGTTTTATGGACATATACTCTGGATATAATCAAATAAAAATGGATCCTACATATGAGGAAACAACTGCTTTTCAAACTGATAAAGTGCTATATTATTATAGGGTCATACCTTTTGGACTCAAATATGCTATGGCAACTTATCAACGCCTCATAAATAAGATTTTTAAGAACCTTATTGGCCGCTCAATGAAGGTATATATAGATGATATGTTGGTTAAAAAATCTTAAAAGGTCACAACATTTTTGATCTAGAGCAATGCTTTAGCCTCCTTCTACATTACAACATATGACTCAAACCTACTAAATGCACTTTTAGAGTCACATCTGGAAACTTTTTTGGGATTCATGATTACTCATAGAGGTATAGAGGCTAACCCTAAAAAAATTAAGGCTTTAAGAGATATGGTGCCCCCGAGGAATATAAAAGAAGTTCAACATCTGAATGGGAGGATCGCTGCCCTATCTCGTTTCTTGGCCCGTTCAGGAGATAAATATTTGTCTTTCTTCAAAATACTAAGAAATGCCCAAAATAAGGGATTTCAATGGACAGATGAATGTCAAACAGCTTTCGAACAGTTTCAAACTTATTTGGCTTCACCCCCTCTTCTGCCAAAACCAAACCAAGGAGAAAGGTTATATTTATATATGGCTGTCTCTTCGCATGCCATAAGCTCAGTGCTAGTCCGAGAAGAAAATGCTATTTAACGACCAGTATACTATGTCAGTAAAATTCTTTTCGAGACAGAAGGATGCTACCCATTGGCAGACAAGATAACTTTAGCATTAGTATTTACTGCTAGAAAATTAAGGCTATATTTTTAAGCTCATATGATTGGGGTTTATACAAATCTTCCATTACAAAGTATCCTTCAAAAGCCTGAAGTTTCGGGAAGGTTAATCAAATGGTTAATAGAATTGGGAGAGTTTAACATCCACTTCTTACCCAGACCAGATATCAAATCATAAGTCTTGGCAGATTTTGTGATCGAATGCACTGTTCCTATTTCTGATGAAACACCAATTCATTCTTTCTCTTCTCCTTGTTGGACTTTATATGTTGATGGAGCTTCTACAAGTTCTAGTGTTGAAGCTGGAATTTTGTTAATCTCTCCTCATCATACTACTATTGAATATGGACTACGCCTAAAGTTTTTTGTAACTAATAATGTTGCTGAGTATGAAGCTCTTATTACTGGGCTGAGGCTAGCTTTAGATTGTGAAGTGCAAAACCATACTAACTCGCAACTCGTAGTCTCTCAAGTAGGAGGAAGTTTGATGCCCAGAATTTATAATTAGCTCAATATTGTGATGTGGTAAAGTCACTTCTCATATGCATAGAGAAATATAAAATCATTCATATACTTCGGGAGCAAAATACTCGTGCAGATACTCTTTTGAAACTTACTACATCATTATCCGGTGATCTTTTTAAAAGAATATATATATATATATATAAGAAATACACTTTCCTAGCATCGAGGGAACCTGAGTTATACAATTAATAAATGAGTCAAAAGAGCCTTCTTGGATGGATCCTATATTATCTTTCTTACAAGGAGTGTTACCAGAAGATCCAATAACCACAATGTGACTCTGAAGGCAGGTTGCTAATTTTGCTGTCATTGGAGGAAAATTATATAAACAAGCTTTTAGTGGAGCATACCTTAAGTGCCTTTCACCTTCAGAGGCTGACTATGCACTGCGAGAAGTTCATTCAGACATATGTGGAGAGCATTTGGGAGGAAGAGCATTGTCCAACAAAATTATAAGACAAGGATTTTACTGGCCTACTATGAAACAAGACGCATTGGAATTTACACAAAAGTGTAATAACTATCAATTACACTCCAATCTCACTCATTTACCTGCCACTGAACTTTCCTTATTTCAGAGCCCATGGCCTTTCACCCAATGAGGGATTGATATAATGGGACATTTTTCGATAACTACCAGGCAGCGAACGTTTATTATATTGGCAGTAGACTATTTCACCAAATGGGTGGAGGCCGAAGCCCTCGCTAAAATTATAGAAGCAAATGCAAAATAATTCGTATGGAAGAATATTATTTGTCATTTTAACATTTTGGCAAAAATTATCACTGATAATGGAACCAAATTCACTGGAAAAATCTTTACAACATTTTGCAAAGACCTCTATATATAATTGGTATACATTGACGTAGCTCATCCTCAAGCAAATAGCTAGAGGTTATAAATCAGACTATACTCAAAGGATTAAAAATATGTCTTGGAAAGGCTAGGGGGGCAGTGCTGATGAGCTCCCAAATATCCTTTGGGCTTACCGCACTACTGCAAGAACTTCAACAGGAGAAACTCCATACAACCTATGCTTTGGAATAGAAGCAATCATCCCGGTGAATATTGGAGTCTCAAGACTTAGAGTTCAGACTTTCAACTTTAACAATAACAAGGAAAAACTCCGAGACAATTTACATTTTCTTCCTGAGATAAGAGACATGGTGTCACTTAAAGTTACGACGTATCATCAACGAATAGCTCGCCACTACAATCGAAAGGTGAAACACCGATGTATCTCAGTCGGAGATCTAGTTCTGCGAAGTCATGAAGCGACGGGAAAGGGCCCCCAACGTAATAAGTTATCACCATTATGGGAAGGCCCTTATATGGTGGCATCCATGATCAAGCCTAGAACATTCAAGTTAAAAGTTGGTGACGGAAAAATGCTACCTCAGACTTGAAATATTAGAAATCAAAATATTATCAGTAGTTATTGATAAAACTATTCAACTATTATGTAGCCCTCCTATTTTCATGAAATATCATGAAATTTTATACTATCTTTTATATAATAAAACTTTGTTTGATCATTATCATTATTATCCTCTTCTCTAAACAGGAACATAACAATGGTCCTAAAATAAAATATTAAGCATAACATTGATTCGAGAATAACACAATATTCATTGTATCTCAATCAACAGATGATCAATTCCAGGAGGGATTCGATCCAACCTCATCCACACAAGTTAATGTCATCAAACAATGCTTTGACAACACAACTTCGAATAGGTTTGACATCCTAATAGGATGTTTATCATTACTTTCAAATTTTAATGATCAATCATAAGGGGATTCGATCCAACTTCTTTCACACATATTAATGTCATCAAGTAGTACTTTGACAACACAACCTTGAATAGATTTAAATAATCCTAAAAAGAAGTCTCTCAATTCTCAAAAATTAGTTAACTCCATAAAAAAAATTTATCAATAAACTTGAATAAAATATAAATTAGTAAGAAAGTTTAATATTTCCTTAATTCAAAAAATATGAGGATACATCTCCAAACATAAAAGGGATACATAATAATTTATAATAAAAATGATATACAATCAATAATAAAAATACTATGTGATCTCAACATCATCATCATCACTAGAAAATACTTTCTTCAATTCACTCTCAATGGCCTAATCATATGAATCAATAGGAGAGTCTTCAGAGGCCTGGTTAGGTGCCAATCCTTAAATATCAATTCCAGTCTTGCGCTGTATAAGTCGAACTCCTTTCAAAAAATCACGAGTAAAACCTTCTTCAAGACTTTGGCGCTCCAAATCCTTCACTTCAACATCAAATAATTTCTCATAAGCCTCTTGAGTGAGACATTGGAGCTCTCATCGATAAGTTGCAGATTTTTTAAATTCCTCTACAGCCCTCAATGAAATGGCTTCAATATCTGTAGTGGTTGTTTGTCTCTCCTGAAGATAATCTTGCAATTTCTTGTTCTCCTTCTCTAATGCAAGCTTTTTCAAAGTTTCTTTATGCTGGCTAATCTCTACACGAGCCTCAATCAATTCATGGCGAGAAAAGTCAACTTTCTGATTCTGGAATGAAAGAGATGTAGATATCATCGCCAACTCAGCTCTACATTTTGTCAATTGACCCTCCAAGATTGGCGTCTCTTTAGTTTTTGCCTCCAACCTCCACTTGTATTCTCCTTGAAGGAACTTAACTTTTACAAACTCGTCATTCCAATCATCCAAAATTGATTCAAATTTGGATTCCATATCCATCTTTTGAATCATCTACAACAAAGAATATAATTAAAAATTATGAAAAAAGAAGAAGAAAGAAGATTGAAATAACTTATAATTTCATTAGCATGACATTGCCCGATACAAAAATGCTTTAATACATCTTCTAGGATATGTATCTTTGAAGGGCGAGCCTCACTATCTGAATCAAGGGAAATTGTATCAGTAGTCGGGGGACGTGCAACTTCTTTGCATCTACCGCCATCTCTCGGCATGATCACTTTATCGTTTGTTTTCCTCTTCTTTAGTGAGGATGGATCAATAATTTTTTGACCTTCTAAGGAATGACTAGCTGATCGCTTAAGAACATTGGATTTTACTTCAAGAGTCTTCTCATATTTCTTTAAATGAATTGCATGTGATCTTCTAGCTTGAATAGAGAGTCCAACTTTAAAAAGACATTCTTCCGTTACACATCCACTAATATAACACAATTCACGTTGAAGACTTTCTGTATCAGGAAAATTTACAATCTTGAGTATCTCCTACTCTCCTATATTGGGAAAATCTAGAAGCTCCTTCAGCCTCCCCCATTTCTCTGGAAGACCCCACTCGTTTTTCACAAAAAAAAATGAGCTGGACCAATTCTTGGAGGGATCATGCATTGAAAAATCCAACCACTTCTTATTGTTTCGACAAGAAACTCGACCGTAAATATCATTCGTGAATTTACATATTTCAGATAAATATTCAACGGTCAATGTTGCCCCACGTTCTTGAAAGAAAACTGTTAAACCAAATATAATTGTTATAGCTCTACATAAGAACTGAGGTAGGGAAACGCCGCATGCTTTAAAAATCTCAAGCAACTCGGGTGCCGGGGGAAATCGTAATCCCGCTCGTAATGTCATTTCGTAAACAGCTATAAATCCAGGCGGGGGAGCATGCACTCTATCAGATCTTTTTGATGCGATAATCAGCACTTCATTTGGAATATAAAAATTTTTACGGATCATTGTTAAACCATCAAAAGTGATCGTGGACGCGACATCATCAATTGCTCCATGTGATCTTCTCTTATCACCATCCTGCAAAGGAAGAAAATAATTATATAATTAAGCAGAAATTAGCAATGGTATATGTATATGTATACCTTCGGCGCTTTATCTTGCTTCTTGATTCCAGTAGAAGAAGGAGTAACTTTTGGTGCACTGCTTGAAAAAATACATTTATTAACTTTTGATGAATATCCAAGTTAATACATCAAAGCTCTCAAAAGAAAAAACTCAAAGTGGCGTCACCTGACAAATTATCTGAAATGCGTCTCCCAAAAGATAAGTCTGAGCCACTCCGCTGATTATTAACTTGATTGATATCCTCTATATCTACTTCCAAAATTTTGAAAAACCCTTAGCCACCACCAGTTTCAAATCCGGTGTTAAAGAATTAGATCTTTAATGAAAATTTTGACGGCCTTATGACTCCTTTAGATGAAGACCAGAGCCCACACCTTTCAGAACGGCCTTCAAATGAAGCACAGCCCACATCGGAGGACCGAGCCTTTCCGACCTCTAAAAATTTTTATTTATTGTCAGTCTATCTTCTCAAATTTTTGAGAAGAATTGGACCGACTTATTTCTGTCAATTTTCTAAGCCTCCGGGAGGGGGGGGAGTATTTATAGGAGTGGGGAGGGGAAGCTAAAAAGGCAACCTACAATTTTCTATAATTTTTTAATAATTTTCAAAATTTTAAAAGTCCTAATTAATTATTTCCATATAAAAAAAGAAAATATTTATTATTTTAAAAAAAGTAAAATCCGGAATTCTAGGCGACAATATTGCCGCCCTTCAGCGGTCAAATGTATTATATATAAATATATATAATATCTTATATATCGTTTAATATATAAATGAGTATTAAAATATCTTATATGTGCATTGCTATATTAACGTTAATAATAAATTATACAATATATAATATATATGTAATATAATATTTTATATAGTATTATATAATATAATATGTATAATATATTTACAACAAATATTTTTATGATAATAAAATAATACGAATAATAATTTCTTGAAATTAATTAAATATTGATATTTGTTATAAATATCATATCATTGATACTTAAATATTATTCAAAACTTATACTTTCATTCATGTATAATATTCTGTATATCAAACTCTAGAGGTGTTACAAAATTCAGTTTATAAATATGAAATTGGTTTTTTATATAGCCCAGATATACGAGATTATATTAGATTATTTATAAAATATGTTTTCTTTTGAAATTTCAGTATTAAATTTTTATTGAAAAATTCCCTTAAAAAATTATGATATATATATTTTCGAACTTCTGGAAGTTCGACGTTCAAAAATAGGGGGCAACTGATATATCATCAAAAAATTATCTTGGTCGAGCACAAATCTCGAGGCAAAATCAAGTTGGAAACTTCAAATTAAATCGGAGACCATCTGAATTCTGATTTCAGCAAACTTACAGTCGAACTAAACGTCTCAAAAATACGAACCCGACGACACCAAATTCGACTCAATCCGAGCCCCAATGAGTCCAAATAAAAAATCCAATGACCATTCGGAAGCTTCAAACCATAATTTGAATTACCAAACGGTTTTCAAAGGTGACATGCTTATAGTCGAATCGAGCGGCTCGACGGGACGAATCCAACGAGCCCAAGATCATTGAATTCCAACATCATAAGGCTTTCAAATGGTCATTAAACGATCTACGATCAATGGGATCAATATCGACCGTCCATTCAAACCACTCCCATTTTGGCATTGATCCTCCATATATTTACAAGTCATGCCACTCTCAAAAATTATAAATAACCCCCATTTTTCTCATGAAAGGGGAGGAGAAAAAAGAAAAGAAATGAAGGAAGGAGTTTGGGAGCTCTTGTCATCGACCACTGCCGGAGTTCTTACCGACCACAGTCGGAGTTCCTCCCAATCTCCGCCGGAGTTCTTGTTGACCACCACCGGAGTTCCTCATCGGTGTCGCTCATCGGTGTCATCCTGTGGCCGCCTGACCCGCACTGTTGGCTGTCGTTGTCTTATCCTGTAGCGTCTGTTGGTCACTGCGGCGCTGCTTGCTCGTCGACGTCGTCCCTAACGACCTAAGACCACACGTTGTCGCTTGTCTGCCGCACTTGCGAGCAAGCCCTGTTGTGCCCGCGAAACCCCGTGATGTTGGCTGTGTTTGGCAGGTCGTGTCGGGTTGACCCGGACTCGAGGCGCGTCGGGTTCGAGTCTGAGAATCTGACCCATTTTTAAAAATGGGTCAGGTTCGTGTCAGGTCAAGTAGTGCCAGATCAGTCTCAAGTTGGACCCAAACCCACCCTGAAACTCGATTTTGATGGAAAATTATTAGGTACGAACACCGGACGTAGAGATAGGTTCGGACGTCCACTGAGAAGTTGACACGTGGACTGCGCTTTGACTGTACTTTTTGACTGCGCTTTTCGACTACGATTTGACTGCGCTTTTGTTACGTTTTTGATGTGCTTTGGCTTAAAGTTCTGCGAATACATTAAATATATAAAGTAAAAAATAAATCCACGTGTCCACCTCAAACGTCAATATTTGATTGGAATCCGGACATATTTCTATGTCCGATAACCAGACCTAATAATTTTCTGATTTTGACAGCCCTAAAGGCAAAGCTAATTCCACTTTGTACTGCAGCTATAAAAAATGCGGCAGTGTTGGTAGTTTGTTGTTGGCGTGCATATAAATAGAAAGAATTCTATCCTGTGGCTTCAGGTTTTAGCTGCTGTGTCGACGTGACTACAAGCATTTTTTTGTTATCGCATCTGTTACTATTTAAGTACATCGCCGTCTCATGAAGAACAGTACTTGCACTAATATATATAGATCTCGTTTAAGTTATAAATTAATGGAAATGGCGTGCTTAGTTTTCTGCATTATTTCATTGTTTTTCCTTTACAATTATTTAAAATCAGATATACTAAGAGTAAGTTTAAATTTAATCATATATTGAATAGATAAAAAATAAATTGGTGTAAAAATATAAAGTATGTAGTTCAACTTCATCTTACTTTTAAGTTCCTAGTTACATACACAATGATAAATACGAAAGTGAAATGACTAAGGTGATCGGTCATAACACATTAAATTTTGCAAGAAGAAAAAGTAAGCTAAATCAAATTTATCCTTTTGCATGTCTCCTGACAGCCAACTTTCCTTATTGTGGGATCCCTGGTGCAATGATCACTCTCTTTGGGACCTATTAGACCCTTGTCTTCACTCACATCTGCTTCATCATAATGATCGGATTACCTTAATTATGAAATTTAATGAATGAAAATTTCCTCCCTCTTTCCCTATGGCCATTTCTTATGCCCTTTAGAACATTTGCATTGCTCCCTTCTCATCTTGTTGTATTTCCTAGTGCAATTCTGCTAGTTACTCCTTTAAGTCTTTCATTGTGGACTATTACAGGGATGTTTTGAGAGTGGCTTGGTACAATTCAGTGTGGCATAAACACTTTGCTTTGAGATTTTCTACATATACCTAATTGTCTATCTTGGGTGGTCCAAAACTGCTAATGTGTTACTAAAGAGAAATATCATTGTAAATTGTTTATGTAATTTTTGCCACTCTATGCCTGAATCTGCTAGTCGTTTCTTCTTTAAGTGTGACTATTGCTTCTATATTGTGGCTGACTTATACCTTGGATAAAAAGTATTCTTCTTAGACCTAATCTATTGCAAGTTTTTGACCCCATCTCAAATATGAAAATTCATAAATTACTTAAGAGTTACTATCTCCTAACCATTTCATATTTGGTTTACCAAATTTTGAGAAAAGGAAGATCAGAAGATTTGGTAATTAAATTGACAGCTACTCTATTGTCAAGTTTAAGGTCAAAAAAGCTATTCATCATAAGAGTTCTAAATGGAAAAATCGGGACATGTTGAAATTAATGTTGGAGCAGGTTTGAGGATTTGGTTCCTTTTGAGATCATTTCATATCATATTACTTTTGGCTGTTTGGGTGTATGATTTGACTTCCTGCTGCCTAATCGTTTCTATGATGTTTCACTCTTCTTGATTTGTTGGGATTTTTGGGCCCCCATCCTGGATGATGATGATGTCCCAGATTATATATAGACCAATCCTCTTGGACAGTCATTGCTTGGCAACCAGGGGACGCTCCATTGACTTCCTTTAATCTGAGTCTAGGATGTCTTTTGTATGTTCTTATTTTCAATTACAACTCACGTTTTGATTTTTGGCTAATTATTTTATCAGATGATTTAGTATTTGGTGAGCTTTGCGACCTTTTTGATTTAGCTTCTGCAACTTCATACCCTTGTAATGTGATATCTTCATATAATTATTCTTTTTTACTAGTGATAACGGGCTCCGCCCGAATTTTCCTCAAAAAAAAAAAGACACTCTCTATGATAATTTTTTTTATTATAATATTTAAATCAATTACGTCAAATTCATACACAAATCACATACCTAAAATTTGAATCCAAAAAAATCAAAATTAGTCATAAAAAATAATGCACATTGAAAGTTTAAAATTTTCTATCTTCGACGTAACTAATTTTTGACTTCTTTTATCTGCTTTCGAACTCGTGAGAGTCAAAATGGTAATGTGAGCATTTTCTCTTCTTCAATCCGTAGCTGTCAAAAGATGTATTGCCCCTTTCCAACAAGCATCGATCCACTTCTTAGAAAAGGTTGTTGCTTTTAAACGCGTGATGAAAAGTGTCTTCTTAGTACCACTGGCAATAGTAAATATGGAAGTCAAATGACAGATATGACCAGAGCATATTAATGTCTTTTTTAGATAAAAAAATATATATTTTGTCTTGTTTTAATTTTTCTTATATATATATATATATATATATATATATACATTATTATTTAATATCTTATATTTGATCTAATTAATTTACATGCTAATGTAAATAAAAATTTTGATCCATTTACTTAATAAATAGAGCTAAATAATTTTTAAATTCGCTATAAATTCAACTCATTTACACCCTATGCATCACCCTCAGGATTACTATTTAAAATTCTGATCTGTCTGATGTAGTCGCATAGTCTCTCACATCATTATGGAAAGGGAATTCTTAAATCTTAAAAAATTGGGTAACTTTTTTCAAAGTTAGTTTTGTGTCCACCAAAATGACGAGCAACCTAATGTGATATTAGGTGAGAGGCACCACTCAACTTTTTGGGTCCTACATGGCAGCCATGTGATGGTGATTTGTTCCACTCACATGTAATGAAATCATATTGACTGACCGAGAGCATTAAAAAAAATATTGGTGTGTGTGCCTTATTCCACACTACTCGAAAATCTGACTCGAACCCGGCCTAAAAATTTCTGATTATGGTCAACCCATTTCACAAACGGGTCAAGTTCGGGTTGACCCGAAACCTGAACTCAACCCGGGTTAACCTACGAAAACGCATCTGTCCCATCGCATCCCATCCGCATTGACCGTGTCTGAGGTGAGATGCCTCGGCTGCCCGTTATGGCTTCGAGTGCCTGCGTTGCGACAAGTGCATGTGCTAGCATGTCGTCTCATCCTGAGTGCCCACTGTTGTGTTGAGTGCCCACGCTGGCGTGTCGTCCTGTCCCGAGTGCCCGTCATCGTCAGTGCAGTCGTTGCCGACTCGCCAAGCCGCTGATGCCTCACCCCGACTGCAGCCTGATGTGGGGAGAATTACCAAAGAAGCATGATAAAGAAGAGCTAAACAGCTCTATGAGACCAAAACTACCAAGCTGTTCTAAAATCCAAAAATTTCATTCATATCATCTTCTTCATTACAATAACCTACTTATATAAAGGCAATTGAACCTTCTAGAAGGTTCTAGAAAACATGAACTAAAGCTAACTAAGATATACTATTCCTAAGGCCATCCTAATCCTAAGATGCACCGCATCATTCTCCTCCGGTACGAAGAAAATGAAGCAGGGGTCGGAGTCGATACAAACTGGATTTGGTCGCGGACTTTGTCGCCGGAGCTGGTGCAGGTGGATATGGCAATGGCGACGGAGGCAACGAAGATGGACCAGGAGCAGGGGTCAGAGCATGGCCAAAGCGCTCAGCGGGAAGAAGGACGTTGTGAACGGTTAGAATGATGACGGGAGTATCATCCAAGATCGTGTTTGCCACTTGGGTAAGTTGGGGGAAAAGCATCAGGAATTAGATATCTAAAAACGTACTCCTCTTTCTTAAAAACAGCAAGCCAAGTGGCGCGCTCTCTTTGCTGTCATCTTATCATGAAGGCACTTCGATTGCCTCACAAGCCTTCCAAGCAGTCTTCAAATCATGAGGCTTCATATAGGGAGGAGGAGGCTGGTCATTTGTAAATCCAAGCTAAGGCCACAATCATACTTGTAAGATCCTTTGTGGATTAGGCCTTGCAGCATTTGGGTAAGATTCCATCTGAAGGTTCTGGCTCTGAAGAAACCGGAGCATGAGGTGGAGTCGTAGGAGATGTCGATGCGGAGATGGGGAATGTAGGATGCGAGACAGAGCAAGAAGGTTTAGACTGGTGATTCGGGTCACGTGCGAGAGCGAAGGCCGAAGGTCAAGTGCTGGAGCAGAGGGAAACCGCGGGCGGTTCGGGCTGCAGGATCTGGTCGCACGCAGGAGTGAGGCGTGGCTAGTCGTGCGTAGGATCGAAGGCGGAGCCTGATTTGTGCGAGACCAGAGAGCGTTGGTTGAGCGAAAATGGAGTGGTTGTACGCGGAAGCTCTGGTCATTGGGGATGGAGATGGCGAGGATTTAGTTGTGACAGAAAGCGGAGGCTCTGTGTGGATGGATCTGATGGGGAAATTGCATGCTAGAGCAGAAGCGAGCGTGAGCGGGAAGGATTACGTGGGTGTGGATGGGCATGGGAATGGGCAGATGCCTGCTGTCGCGAGCGGCGTAGACGGCGGGCATGGTTATTCACCCAAACTGGACAAGTACGGGCACATATTGCAGGTCGACGGGTCGATTGCGAGGAACATGGCCAAGGTCGCGGACAGGCGGATCGTTTGTGGAGATCTCCGACGGTATGATTGCCATCGGAGAGTGATTCCCTGGTATGATTGCCATATGATGGAATCGCTGGTTTGGTTGCCAGCGGGGGATTTATAGATTCGCCGGTATGATTGCCGGCTGGTGGAGGCTTCGAACGTCGTCGACAGCCTAGCTTCATACATGATCTTTCCAAAGCATCCAAAACCCCAATCAACGTCAAGGGTTAATGTAGTAGAAGCCCAAGGCCCTGATCGCACCTCCGGTACGAAGAAAATGAAGTAGGGGTCGGAGTCGATACACACTGGATTTGGTCGCGGACTTTGTCGCCAAAGCTGGTGCAGGTGTATATGGCAATGGCGACGGAGGCAACGAAGATGGAGCAGGAGCAGTGGTCAGAGCATGGCCAAAGAGCTCAGCGGGAAGAAGGACGTTGTGAACGGTTAGAATGATGACGGGAGTATCATCCAAGATCGTGTTTGCCACTCGGGAAAGTTGGGGGAAAAGCATCAGGAATTAGATATCTAAAAACGTACTCCTCTTTCTTAAAAACAGCAAGCCAAGTGGCGCGCTCTCTTTGCTGTCATCTTATCATGAAGGCACTTCGATTGCCTCACAAGCCTTCCAAGCTGTCTTCAAATCATGAGGCTTCATATAGGGAGGAGGAGGCTGGTCATTTGTAAATCCAAGCTAAGGCCACAATCATACTTGTAAGATCCTTTGTGGATTAGGCCTTGCAGCATTTGGGTAAGATTCCATCTGAAGGTTCTGGCTCTGAAGAAACCAGAGCATGAGGTGGAGTTGTAGGAGATGCCGACGCGAAGAAGGGGCATGCAGGATGTGAGATGGAGCAGGCAGGTTTGAACTGCTTGTTCGTGTCCCGTGCAAGAGCGAAGGTCGAAGGTCGCGTGCTGGAGCGGAGGGAAGTCGTTGGCTATTTGGGCTGTGGGATCTGGTTGCACGCGGGAGTGAGGCGTGGCTGGTCGTGCGCGGGGTCGAAGGCGGAGCCTGATTTGTGCGAGACGGGAGAGGGTTGGTAGAGCAGAATAGGAGCGGCTGTACGCGGAAGCTCTGGACGTTAGGGATGGAGATGACGAGGATTTAGTTGTGACAGAAAGCTGAGGCTCTGTGTGGATGGATTTGATGGGGAAATCGCATGCTGGAGCGAAAGCGAGCGCGAGCGGGAAGGATTACGCGGGTGTGGATGGGCGCGGGAATGGACGGATGCCTGCTATCTCGAGCGGCGTGGACGGCTGGCACGGCCGTTCGCGTGAACTTGACAAGCATGGGCTCATATCGCAGGTCGACGAGTCGATTATGAGGAAAGTGGCCAAGGTCACGGACGGGGGGATCGTGTGTGGAGATCTCCGGCGGTATGGTTGCCATCGGAGAGCGATTCACTGGTATGATTGTCAGACGATGGAATTGCTGGTATGGTTGCCAGCGGGGGATGTGTAGATTCGCCAGTATGATTGTCAGCTGGTGGAGGTTTCGAACGTCGTCGACAGCCTAGCTTCATATATGATCTTCCCAAAGCATCCAAAACCCTGATCGACGTCAAGGGTTGATGTAGCAATAGTCGAGGGCCCTGATCGACGTCAAGGGTCATACCTCGCTCTGATACCATCTGATGTGGGGAGAATCACCAAAGAAGCATGATAAAGAAGAGCTAAACAGCTCTATGAGACCAAAACAGCCAAGCTATTGTAAAATCCAAAAATTTCATTCACATCATCTTCTTCATTACAATAACTTGCTTATATAAAGGCAATTGAACCTTCTAGAAGGTTCTAGAAAACATGAACTAAAGCTAACTAAGATATACTATTCTTAAGGCCATCATAATCCTAAGATGCACTGCATCAAAGCCTCGCGGTCCCAGTTCGTCGTTAACTCACCAAGCAACTGACGCCTCACCCCACATCGGGTCAGGTCGGGTCCGAGTTGAAAAACTTGACCTGTATGCAAAATGGGTTAGACTAAGGTTGGGTCAGCTAGTGTCGGGTCAGTTCCAAGTTGGACCAGAAACCAACCAGTGACCCGATTTTTACAGCCCTGACTTTTATATATATCTAAAAATATTTTAATCATATATTTAATATTTAAATCTTACTATTTATAAAACTTGTCATGATTTTAATATTTTTAAGAATAAGATCGGTCTTTATTAATATCTTGAAGACATGATTTCACTTAGAATGGGACTGACAACTTGTCCTAGTTGACGTTTTATGTAAAAAAGATGTGAGAAGTAAGGACTAGATCTTGTTGGGGAGTGATGAGATTTGCTAAGGACATTCATCGATGGCACCGATGATATGTAAAGGAGAAGCCCGTTGATGAGATTTAACAAGATGTTATGTGATATTTTTAATGTTATTTAAAGTTTTAAGCGAAATGTGAGTAAATAGTAAGATTTCGATATTCAAAATCTAAATAGAATAGTATAGGGATTACGTCCATAAATCTCCCTAGAAAGTTAATGATTATAATTTTTAAGTATAACTTTGATATGTCACCAAAAAATTATCTTGATCGGGCACGAATCTCGAGGAAAAACACAGGTTGAAAACTTCAAAAATTAATTCGGAGACTATTTAAAATCCGATTTCAGCAAGCTTATAGTCGAACTGAGCGTCTCGGAAATACGAACCCAACGACACCAAATTCGACTCAACCCGAGCCCAAATGAGTCCAAATCAAGTACCCGAAGCGCTGTTGGAAGCATCAAACAGCAATTTGAGTTACCAAACGGTCTCCGATTTTGACGAGCTTATAGTCGAATCGAGCGGCTTGACGAGACAAATCCAACGAGCCCAAGATCGTAGAATTCTGATATCATTAAGACCTTCAATTGCTTGACAAACGGTTCACGATCAAGGGATTCAATATGAGCCGTTCATCCAGATCACTCCTTATTTGCCCCTGATCCCTCACATATTTACGGGCTATGCCACTCCAGAAAAACTATAAATAGCCCCTCATTTCTCTTAAGAGGGGACCCAAGCCAAGAAGAGAAGAAGAGAAGGAAGAGAAGAAGAAGAGAAGAGAAGTCTAGGAGGGAACAGCTCCTCCTCGACCACCGCCGGAACACCGCCAGAACTCCGTCGGAACTCCGCCGGAACGCCACCGAAGCACCACCGGGCGCCCGAAGGACGCTGGAGCTCTGCCCGACACGGGAGCAACATCGGAACTCTGCCTGACGCCAGAATTCTACCCGACGCCCGAGTGACGCCGTACTTCTTTCCAAGTGATGCCGGAATTCTGCTCGACACCCGAGTGATGCCGGAACTCTGCTTGGCCTTGTAACTGATACTCATTGTAATCTGATCGTCCTGAATTTAAGGGACGAATCAGCCTCGTGTATTTCAAACAACACTAGTGGAACTCTTTCAACTGGGCGTGGCCCCGTGGTTTTTCCCTTTTTCAGGGCTTTCCACGTAAAAATCCTGGTGTTCTTTTATTCTTCTATTTGTGTGCTGGATATACGTACAACACTGAGACGGAAATTTAAATTCT
Source organism: Dendrobium chrysotoxum (assembly GCA_019925795.1). Classification (NCBI taxonomy): domain Eukaryota; kingdom Viridiplantae; phylum Streptophyta; class Magnoliopsida; order Asparagales; family Orchidaceae; genus Dendrobium; species Dendrobium chrysotoxum. The sequence goes on from CM034313.1 coordinate 78,159,172, forward strand.
ATCGCCGCGTATATTTGAGTCCGCAACAGTTTGGCGCCATCTGTGGGAACCTCATCCCACAACTTCAAGTATTGCTACGATGGTCAACAGGCGCAGCAGTCGCATCATTGGAGCTTCTCGCTCTAACTACCACCAGTCCAGAAATCAGTCTATAAATCATAGACGCCCGGTATCTACCTCTTTCTAGCCCGGGGGGCAAAACGCACCTGGAGAAGGGACTTCGGGACCCTCCTTAGAAGAGAGAATTCAAAAGATGGAAAAATCTCAAAACGAGATCCTACAACTCCTGCGAGAGACTCGACAACTGACCCTAGCACCTCAGGAGGAGGTTCTTCTCCCTCGAGATCCACCACGTGTTGAAACTGTTCAAATCGAACATCTTCAAGCTGAGATTCCTCTTCCTCCACCCAGGAGGCGTTCGCAGTCACATCAAGATAACGAACTGGTTGATACAGCAAGTTCTACCCATCCTCCGCACACAGGTCGGCAATCTCTCCTTCCTCAAGACCTCCCTGAGGAGCTAGCCCAACATCACATTGCTGAGCTCCCTCGCAATACCCTATGCCACGAACTGCGACGATTGGTTCGAGAGGAGTTCCCTACAGGAGGCGTAAGGCAACCTCTTCGTCAGTGGGACTTCCAGGAGTCGTCACCCCTGATGGAAGCCATTCTTCAACACCCTATTCCGGCAGGATTTAAACTACCGAGCATTGATTCCTACGACGGGACATCTGACCCGTACGAGCACATCGATCATTACAGAACCATCATGCATATCCAACGAGCTTCGGACGCCCTCCTATGTCAGGTTTTTTCCGCTACACTCAAAGGACAGGCGCGAACATGGTTCTATTCTCTTCCATCCGGAACGATCCCTTCATTCGTCAAATTGGCCAAAGCCTTCGTTGAACAGTTTGTAGCCAATCGAAGAATTGCTAAGGATTCTTCTCACCTCTCCGGGATTCGTCAAAACGAGGGAGAATCGTTAAAAGAGTATTTTCAGCGGTTTTCCACCGAGGCACGACAGATTCCAGGAGTAGACCCAGAATTGCTTAGAGGGGTCTTTCTTGGAGGTCTTCGTCCTGGCCCCTTCTATTCGGCACTTATGCGCGACACTGTTCATTCATATGCCGATCTGATCCATCATGTAGAGGCTCAAATATCAGCGGATGAAGCTATCAATGCCCACAGGAAACAATTTGAGCAAACAATTGGAAAGCGTAAGAACGCCCCTACAATAGAGGAGTTATTTTCGCAACAAAAGAAAAATTCATCTCCTAGACCCCCAGTACCACAACGCGAGTTCCGACATGAAAAAGAGTATACGCCTCTCAATGCAACTCGAACCAACATACTAATGGCCATTCGAGATAAAGAAAATATCAAGTGGCCTAATTCTTTGAAGCCAGATGTTGGGAACCAGGAGCAATATTGCTATTTCCACCGTAGTCGTGGACACACTACTGAAGCCTGCAAGCAACTCAAGGATGAGATCGAGAGGTTGATCCGACAAGGATATCTTCGACAATTCATCCAAAACTCACCTGCTCGAGATGAAATTGGTCCAACTGGGGGGCAAAATCAACAACAACAAAGAGAACAGTTGAATAATATTCAAATGGTTGGCGAGATTGAATGACCATGCACTTTGTGTAGTTGTATTAGTAATACTACTTGTTATGTGTCATCGTGTATCTCTTCTATGATAAGTAGGATATCACTCTAATATCCTTAGTAGTTCTACCAAGTCAAATGATATGGTTGTCCCTATATGTATCTCTTATATTATACAAGGGAACTATTATATTGTCTTACAGTAATATAATGTGTTGTTCGTCCAGTTCTGATATTATTTCTTTCTTTAAAAAGAATACAAATGACAATGAAAAACTACTGACAAATATAGTCTCTTTTATCCATGATCTGAGAAATACGCAGTCTTTATTACATCTCAATCATTGGAAGATCGATCCTAGGGAGATTCGATACGGCCTCTTCCATACAGGTTAAGGTCGTCGAGCAAATGCTCCGACATACAACCTCGGATAGGTCTCACATCCTTGGTGGATTCTCTCGACCTCTTCCATATAGGTTAACGTCATCGAGCAGGGCTCTGACATACAACCTCGGAAAGGTCTCACATCCTTGGTGGATTCTCTCGACCTCTTCCATATAGGTTAACGTCATCGAGCAGGGATCTGACATACAACCTCGGAAAGGTCTCACATCCTTGGTGGATTCTCTCGACCTCTTCCATACAGGTTAACGTCGTCGAGCAAAGGCTCCGACATACAACCTCGGATAGGTCTCACATCCTTGGTGGATTCTCTCAACCTCTTCCATACAGGTTAACGTCGTCGAGCAAAGGCTCCGACATACAACCTCGGATAGGTCTCACATCCTTGGTAGATTCTCTCGACCTCTCCCATACAGGTTAACACCGTCGAGCATAGGCTCTGACATACAACCTCGGATATGTTCAACATCCTTGGTGGATTCTCTCGACCTCTTCTATAGAGGTCAACATCAGCAAGCAGCATTCTAAGTGAATAATATTCTCTCTATAAAGATTCCATGAAAGTGAGCGGTTGACAAAATCATCACTCATATTCTAGCAATGCCTCCAAAAATATGGGGGGCAATATATCAAAGCATGTCTCAAATATGCAATAACAATTTAGCTTCCTCCAAGAGGCAAGTTCTCAACTTCAATATCAATGGAGTTACATAAATTCAGATTCAAATGTACATTTCTTCTCACTAGAAGTTGAAATCAAAAAGTACATTGGCATCATTCGTACAAGCTGCTATTATCAAGCAAGAAGAAACTTCGAAATGGTCAAAAATCCTTAGTGGATTCAATTGACTTATTCTTAATTATGCATTCAAGTATCTCGTACAACTTCTTCTTCCAAGAAAAGATGTAACCTGATCACCATCAGGCCTCCACTCAGTTTACACACAAAATGGCACTTGTCATTATCAGCCCTTCGCCTGATGTTTATCGGCAGCTCTTTACTTCATATCAGCCATCATCGGCTTCTCATTCAACTGCTGATAGCAGCACCCTTGAACTCTCTCCTTCTGCTCCCCACTTGGTCGTTGACTGCTAACAGACTTCCACACGATCGTTCATCATCAAAAAACTTCCGTTAAAATAGCATCGAAATTCTATTCGATGCTGAGCTTCCTCTCGTTGAAGGACTTCTGCACATCGCAGGACTTTCGTCAAAATTCTAACAGATGTTGATCTTTCTCCCGTCGCAGAATTTCTACCCGTCGTGGAACTTCTGCCCGCTGATATATTTTCGTTAGAGTTCTACCCGACGCCGTACTTCTTCTCGACGTTGGATTTCTGCGGGTCGTCGGATGTTTGTCGGGCTTCTACCCGACACCAAATTTCTACCCGTCATGGGACTTCTTCCTGCCGACGGATTTTCGTCGGAGTTCTACCCGACGCCGTACTTCTTCCCGACGTTGGATTTCTGCGGGTCGTCGGATGTTTGTCGGGCTTCTACCCAACACCAAATTTCTACCCGTCGTGGAACTTCTTCCCGCCAACGGATTTTCGTCGGAGTTCTACCCGACGCCTTACTTCTTCTCGACGTCTGACTTCCGACCATCTTTAGACTCCCTCCGACTAACATCTCACCTCCACATGATCTCTTAAAGGAGAGAAATTCTAACTCCCATTCCGCTTCCCTTCCTAAAAAGGGGAAGCGGCTAACTTCTGCGCAAAGAGAGGGGCGCCGAGTCGAGTGGGGAATGTCACCTACTCAAAAACGACGGAAGGCCTCAAAATGCCAGAAACTAGAGGGGAGAAGAGAGGAATACTCTAACTTCTGCGCAAAGGGAGGGGCGCCGAGTTAAGTAGGGAAAGTCACCTACTCAAAAACGGCGGAAGGCCTCAAAATGCCAGAAACTAGAGGGGAGAAGAGAGGAATACTCTAACTTCTGCGCAAAGGGAGGGGCGCCGAGTCAAGTAGGGAAAGTCACCTACTCAAAAATGGCGGAAAGCCTCAAAATGCCAAAAGCCAGAGGGAGAAAGGAAGAAGGGGCGAGTTTCTCCTAGGCCATGGGGGTCTATTTATAGTATTTTTGAGGGGGGAGGATTCCAAAATTTTATTAAATTCCCTGAATTTTTTCAAATTTTTTGGGCCCCGCCACATAAAAAAAAAATTTTTTTTTCAGAAAATACTGTAGCACGCGGTACTGTAGCGGTTACTGTAGCAACCGAACCAAAAAAAAAAAAATACAAAACCTCCCCAACTGCTGCACGCCCCAGGGGGCGCGCGGGCCGCCGCCGGCCGGTTCGGCCGCCTATACGTTTCTGGGCTCCGATTTCGAGCCCGGATAGTTCAAATTGGACATTTTTGGGGTCCCCAGTCACATTTTTCGACGTTCCGGACTCAATTTTGACACTTTCAGAGCTCAACGAGGCCTCTACAATCAAGTTTGAGCAAACTTATATCTTTTGGAACGTAATTTTTTGCGATTCGACCATTGTAAAGTGTCGGAACAAATATTTTCGGACTTCTGGAACTTCGACATCCGAAAATAGGGGGGCAACTGATATGTCACCAAAAAATTATCTTGATCGGGCACGAATCTCGAGGAAAAACACAAGTTGGAAACTTCAAAAATTAATTCGGAGACTATTTAAAATCAGATTTCAGCAAGCTTATAGTCGAACTGAGCGTCTCGGAAATACGAACCCAACGACACCAAATTCGACTCAATCCGAGCCCAAATGAGTCCAAATCAAGTACCCGAAGCGTTGTTGGAAGCATCAAACAGCAATTTGAGTTACCAAACGGTCTCCGATTTTGACGAGCTTATGGTCGAATCGAGCGGCTCGACGAGAAAAATCCAACGAGCCCAAGATCGCAGAATTCTGATATCATTAAGACCTTCAATTGCTTGACAAACGGTTCACGATCAAGGGATTCAATATGAGCCGTTCATCCGGATCACTCCTTATTTGCCCCTGATCCCTCACATATTTACGGGCTATGCCACTCCAGAAAAACTATAAATAGCCCCTCATTTCTCTTAAGAGGGGACCCAAGCCAAGAAGAGAAGAAGAGAAGGAAGAGAAGAAGAAGAGAAGAGAAGTCTAGGAGGGAACAGCTCCTCCTCGACCACCGCCGGAACACCGCCGAAACTCCGTCAGAACTCCGCCGGAACACCACCGAAGCACCACCGGGCGCCCGAAGGACGCCGGAGCTCTACCCGACACGGGAGCAACATCGGAACTCTGCCTGACGCCAGAATTCTACCCGACGCCCGAGTGACGCCGGACTTCTTTCCAAGTGACGCCGGAATTCTGCTCGACACCCGAGTGACGCCGGAACTCTGCTTGGCCTTGTAACTGATACTCATTGTAATCTGATCATCCTGAATTTAAGGGACGAATCAGCCTCGTGTATTTCAAACAACACTAGTGGAACTCTTTCAACTGGGCGTGGCCCCATGGTTTTTCCCTTTTTCAGGGCTTTCCACGTAAAAATCCTGGTGTTCTTTTATTCTTCTGTTTGTGTGCTGGATATACGTACAACGCTGAGACGGAAATTTAAATTCTATCGCAGCGTATATTTGAGTCCGCAACAAACTTATTATGTAACATTTAAATTTTATTCTTGAAATAGGAGGCGAAAGCTTTTCCTATCTCTAATGTGCATAGTTGATGGATAAATCATTCATATATTTGAATAGGGAAGAAAAGAGTGTGAGAGGATAACATTTTTTTTGTTCCATATTTTTTTTGTTTTTGGGAAAATTAGAGGGCTTAAAGCCCAAATTTAATTGATCAAAAGCTAGTTACATGTGTAGAAAAGAAAAACCAAAACCTGTAGCGGAAAATTGCTTCCAGAAGGAAGAAAATACATGATGGAAAAATAGTGAAAAGAAACAGGACGGAGCCAAAAACAGAGCTCAGGGAATTGCCAAGTCGATCACGCCAACCCCTTAGTTGCAGAGGACATGTCACATAGAGATCAAAAAGAGATCATGAAAGTCACCCGGTAAGAAACTCTCTGCCATCCAAAGGGGTAAATAATGCAATTCTGACATCATAGCCCGCAAAATCACCAAAAAAATAGCCCGTTGTGACGAAGAGATCAGTTGAGCATCTCAAAACTGTCTTTAAGATCTTCAAAATTTTTCCAATTTCTAACTTTATGGAAGATAGCTCGTCTAATACTGGAAATGATTTTTGCTGGGCTGTTCCAAACATTTTCAAACCTCCTAGAGTTTCTCTCTCTCCAAAGAAAGTAAATAGAGCTGCAAATAATAAGATAACAGAAATTCTTCTCCCAACTAGAAAGCCCATGGGAACCATCAATGAAGTCAAATGCCTGCATCAGATTTGGTCTCAGAAGAAAACCACCCAAAATCGGCAAGAGGGTAGTAATCACAGCAAAAGAGAAATCACAGCCAAAAAACAATCTAACTCTCTAGCGAATAATCTAACTTCTAAATCAAATAAATTAGAAGTATTTAAAATTGAAACAAAGTTCCGGATGAACAAAATATCCTATTAAGTTCATTTATAAGCAGGGCAGAAGACGCTTTAAATGTAAGAAAAGTGTTTATAGAATTGAAGATCAAAATCGTAAGAATGGAGCAAAAAGGACACTTTTTATATTTTCGTCAGATTAATTTTCCTACAATGACCTATCACTCAATGCTTAATATATATATTTTTTATTCTGTAATAACAACAAATGACGCCCTTTTAAAATGCAAATTATAATTAATGTACTTCCACGTGAGATATCTCGCATCATTTATAAGGAAAGAATCTTCAACAGGAATTAATTGTTTCTTCGATATGAATCAAGCTACATAAACATTCAATTAAGGTGAGAAATTAAGAAGTCTATTAGTCAGAACCTTCGGTTAAATTTTGACAGAGCGATTAGCAAGCTAATGAATTTATAATCCTCGATAGCAATAGTCCTCTTTTTTAAGAAGAAAAAGATTAGAGCACAACCAAGACAATCAAGAGTAACTAAATCCAAATATATGTATCATTGATGAGCGTAATAAGTTCAACTTGAATAACTACCCATAATTCTTGTTAAAACTTCATGTAAACACCCGCAGATTCAAAAGATTTATTACAATTCATACTGAAGACTGCTTTTTTTATTCATCAAAAGTAAATAGTTCATCGAAAGAAGTATGAAAGATAACATTATTCTATCTCGTAGAAATTGTGTGAGGAATTGAGAAAAAAGATGACGACAACAATAACATCAAGCCTTTATGCTATTAAGTGAGATCAGTTATATGAATTTTTTTTCTTCATTAGATCTAAAAATTGAGAAAGAAAGCTTCAAAAATTATATTGAATTTGATTAGTGTAAAATGGCAAGATACAAAGTGTTTTTATATTCGTAAATAGAAGATTCTAAATGTAACTTCCAACTAGCATTTATGGGATTCTAAATATAACTAGACATACAACTAGTACTCTGATTTCTAGTATAAATCATGCATCTTTAGGCAATTTTTTCGAGGGCATCAATCTCAACGTTTTTCTCATAATCTTCAAGAATAATCAAACAGTGATCTTTAGGGGCTTAGAAATTTCCATTAATTAACTTTACTGCTTAATTCATCTTCTGAAAAGAAGAAGCTTAGGCTTCATTTGGGATAGCTTTAAAACATTATTTTTTTTTTTGATTTTAAGAAATTTTTGTACTAAAAAATAGCTTTACAAAACAATAAAAAAGTCATCCCAAACCAAATTTTAATAGATGGACCTTCGAACCAGTGCTCTTCACCTTAGAAATTTTCGGCCAATTAGTGACCATGTTCAACAGTCTCCTTAAAGAAACAGATATTATTTTTAGCCTTGGGGATAAAATCTGAATTTAACATTATAGAATAATTATCTGAAATTTACTACTAAAAGTTTATATACCACAATTTGAAAAATAGATCTCCCAGGCAGGAGGAATAAGGTGTCTATTCAATCTCTCAACAATATTATTTTCATTGAGATTAGAGTAAGTAAACTTTCTTCCAGAGGCAAATAAATAGAACTGAAATGACAAATAAAATCAAAGGATCTAGTAGAGGGGAGTTTGGAGATTTTGTCGTATTTGTCAGACCATAGGACTACCAAAGAAGTGACTATTTTACTCATGTTGCGTCCTCGAATGTCCGTGGCAGTAGAGAAATATAAATTTTAACGTCCTAATTTTGTACGAAAATTCAGCACGCAAATAAATGAAAGAGAGGGATGTAGCATTCATAAGGGGCACCAAAGTTTTTATGTGGAAACCTCAAAAAGGGGGAAAAACAACGGGGCCTAACCCAGTTTGATTGAATCCACTAGTGTTTGCAATAGATTACAAATGAGGCCCTTCCTTAGGGGGAAGGTCTAGGCTCGATGTAGCCAATATACATTTTATAGAATGCATTACATGGTGAGAGATGGAAGAATCAATGTTGACATGTTCATTTGATTAGCAGGACCATAGTTGGCGAGCAATGTAGGTTGGAAGGACTGAAGTTGGGCGACGGTGGTCGGAAGGATCGTAGTCGGGCGACAACGGTCTGAAGGACCATAGTCGGGCAACAACACTCGATCGGAAGGATCATAGTCGGACAACGATGGTTGGAAGAATCATAGTTTACAAGCGGTAGAGGTCAGAAAGACCGTAGTTGAGCGACGGTGGTTGGAAGGACCGTAGTCTAGCCACAGTGGTTGGAAGGACCGTAGTCGGTGGGCGATGGAGGTTTGAAAGACCGTAGTCGGTTGATGGCTGGTGGTCAAACGGAAGTCCGGCGACGGCTAGTGGTTGAGCGTAAATCCGATGTCAATTGGTGGCTAGACAGAAGTCCGGGGACAATCGATGGTCGAGCGAAAATCCGGTAATGGTCCATGGCGGGGTGGGGATCTAGGAAGAGTCTTGTGGCAAGAGAACTCTGATTTCTCTTCCTTTCCTCTCTTCTTTTCTTCCCCTTTTTTCCTCCCCTCAATGAAGAATGAGGGGTTTATTTATAGCTTTATGAGAGTGGCATGACCAGTAAATAGGGAGAAGATCAATGGCATGCTGGAAGTGTTTTGAATGAACAGTCGATATAGATTCTTTTGATCATAGACTGTTTATTGAATATTTTAGTACCTTAATGATGTCAGAATTCAACAATCTTAGGCTCGTTGGATTTGTCTCATCGAGCCACTCGATTTGACTATAAGCATGTCACATTCGGAAATCGTTTGGTCATCCAATTAATGGCTTTATTCCTCCAAATGCACTTCGGTCCTTGATTTGGATCCATTCAGGTTCGGAATGGGTCGAATTTGGTGTCGTTGGGTTCATCTTTTCGAGACGTTCAGTTCAACTATAAGTTTGCTAAAATCAGAATTTGGATGGTCCTTGATTTAATTTTGGAAGTTTTCAATTCAAAATTACCTCGAGATTCATGCTTGATCATGATAATTCTTTGATGATACATCAACTCCAATAGATATAGGCTTCGTTTGGGACGGCTTTTTGTTATTAATTTTTCACTATTTTAAAAAAAATAATTGTACTTAAAAACTATTGTAACAAACAATAAGAAAATTATCCCCGGCAAAGTTATAATCTCATCGCACAAAAAAAAAAAAAGCCGCCCATAAACAGAAATCAATTCAATAGTCAAAAGATCAGATGAAAAAGTAATCATATTTGAGTTCCACCCTATAAGTTCTTTAAGAGAAAATAGACTTGATAAGGATCACCCCTTAAGCACCAATGGAGACATTACATTTTCAAGAATCAATAACATTGCCACCTATAGATTGCTGCTCAAAAGAAAAAAAAAATCATGAAGAAAATATAAATAATCATACAAGAAAAAGGAGAGAATGAAATTATGAAAAAAAAAAAAAATTTAATTGCAAGGTTTACTTTCCACATAGCATTCATATTATAAATTACATTCGACGATCACTTTACCAATCACATATAGAAGTATCCTCTTTCAAATGGCGATGCTTATTAGAAAGAATCCTATGCTGGAAATAACGGTACTGTCACGTGATGGGGCTTAACCTATCCCCACAGCCATATGCCCAGCGCAGGCTGGCAACCCATTTATCGTTATTCCACTACTTGTAATTCACTTGCTCATCCAGCTCAATGTCAGTTGTGATCCAGCGCAATATAAAATGTGGTTGTATATTTTTTGATATTCTGATATAAAAAACATTTCATCTTATTTTACATCGAGACATTCTTACACGTTTTATTCACTATATAAAAATAAAATAAGCTAATTTAGCTAGAAAATACTACAGGCTAGGGGCGAATCCAATCTTATTTATGAGAATGACAGACTAATTATATAAAAATTTAAACATTATATATATATATATATATATATATATATATATATATATATATATATATATATATATATATATATATGCTAAAATTCTAAATAAAATTTTATATTTCATTATGATTTATAAATTTAAAAAAATAATTAAAAATTGCATATATAATTACATCATATGCATTAATTATATAATTTATATTATTTGAAAATGAATCAACATAAAATTGATGTTTTTCTCTATCAATCGGCCTAAATTGATGGGCAAACAACGTGAGATAAGTCATATTAGAGCAACAATTTATTTTTGAGGGGGGCAAAATTTCAAAATTATCCTTCTTCTATATTTAATTTTTTTTAAGGTGGGCATTTGACCACCCTGAGAATAGTGGGGATCGGCCCATGCTGCATGTCCGAAAAATATCCAAAAATTTGAATAATCAGTCCATGTGGATTAATTCTCACAAATTATGATTCAACTCTGGCTTCTAAAAAAAATGTGAAACCGATAGGAGAGATCGGTTCTCAGTTCTACTCGATCTCACCTCTACTTGTCAAAATGTTAATGCTTTTGAGAATTATATTTTAGAAAATTTAGTGTAAGGCTCAAATAACTAAATATGTCTTAATAATTTTACACGATTTCAAGAGATACTCGTGCAATATTGTAAATGTTTATATGTATATTGCCTAAAACATAGGCACTTTAATTAGGTAGTTTATGCTAGTTTTAATTAATATGTTGTTGATGAAATTTATAATTTTTTTGAAAAAAAACTATAAATACAGGTTAAAATATTTTTCTTCTCTAAAGGACACAAAAACAAATATATATATATATATATATATATATATATATATATATATATATATATATATATATTAAAATAATAATGATAAGAATAAAAAATAAAATATGTTCATGTACAATAGTATGGATGGAGCTGAGAAGTGTGGTTTGATTTTGATTCGCTTGTAAATAAGTTCCGACTGATTTTGCATCAAATGATCTATTTGGGATGATTACAATGTTTTGTAAAGTTGGTTGTGAAGAAAACAACTTCGGTACTATGATTGCGGAAAACAACTTTGCGCCATTGAAATTTCTGAAAAACAGTGAGAAAGCAGCAAGAGAGTAATAGTCAAATGAAATTATGATCATTATTTGAAAAACAAAATAATCATAAAGCTATCCCAAACAGACCCTAAATCTTCTAATTCTGTTCGTATGAATGATTTTCTACAAGCTCAAGTAATGCTATTGTATAAATTAAAACAATATTCCTTAATATGATCTGAATAAGAGGTTATGCCTATATCATAGAAAAACTATTTCCATAATTTATGTCTGAGCAAAACGTAATTGAACCTAAAAGGCATCCAATGATCCACTGCTTTCATGATCATTAATAAAAATGAGCAGCATAAACAGTACTAATCAGATACTTCTAAGGAAAATAAGTTTTTGCGGATATCAAATTACCGAATCAAGCGATGTCTCAACTGAGGCCTCTTATTCTCCGACGAACTGCTCTTTTGCTATGTATCATGACTCTGGACGTTCAGCCCATGAGGGCCCAAGACATCCCTTAGCTGTGTATGCATACCGTGTCTCTTTATACAAGTAGATACCTCATAAAAAATCATGTTGATCAGACACAAATCTCGAAGTATATTTATATTGAAAATTTTTAAAATTAATTCAGAACCAACCGATCTCCAATTTCAACTGCCAAACTGAGTTGTTCAACTAAACAAACCGAACAACACTAAAAATGATCATATAAGAGTCTGAATGAGCCCATATCAAGCATTTGAGATATAATTAAAAACTTTAGGACATTATTGGAGGATCAAATGATCTCCAAAATTGACATGCTTATAGTTGAATCGAGTGTCACAACGAGAGTAAGATCTGTTAATTCTGACATCATTAAGACACATAAATGCTGAAGAAATGACTTATGATTGAGGGAATCAATACATGCTATCTAATAGAGTGTTCTAGATTTTGGCCATATTTATAGGACATACTGCTCTAAAAAATTATAAATAAATCCACACTCTCTGCATGAAGGGGGACTTGGAGCTTGAATCATTTGCTAGAGATTCAATGAAGTTTAAAGGTTCGAAGAATCTCAAAGTGTGACCCAATGCCGCCACCACCACCACTAACAAAAATAATATCAAGCTTTTATCTCATGACAACTTGAATCATTTTCTCCATTGTGTCCCATTAAGAGTCAATTCTCATTTAAATTTAATAAAGAAGGCCATTTTTAATACTTTATAAATGATTCATATCATGATTATTCAATAAATTTTACGCTGGCTGTCGACTATCTAACATAACCCTCTATTTTTCTAATCCAAGACTTGAGACTACTATTAAGAATTCATAAGTTTTTTTATTAGAAAAATTTTAAATATAAAGCAAAAAATTTACATATTTAATTTTTATATATTTATTATTAAATTAAATATGTGACAAAAATAACATTTTATAATTTATATTAAATATAGACATATTAAATATAAAAAAATTTAATTCAATTTTAGTTTTGATACGCCGCCAAAAATCGCTTGATCAAACACAAATCTCAGAGCATATATAAATTGGAAAACATCCAAACTCCGATTTTAGTAAACTTATAGTCAAATTGAACGTCTCAAGAAAACAAAACCAACAACATCAAAATCAGTCCAATCTGAGCCCAAATGGGCCCAAATCAATGGATCGAGGGATATTTAAAAGCTTCAAAGTATTAATTGGATAATCAAATAATCTCCAAATGTGACATTCTTATAGTTGAATCGAGTGGGCTTGACGAGACAAATCCAATGAGCCGAATATCGCACTTAAATGCTGGACAAATGCTCCATGATAGAGGGAATCAGTATCGTATGATGGAGCACTCCAAATTTGTCATTGATCTCTCTATATTTATAGAGCATGTCACTAAAAAAAAAATGTATAAAGACCCTCACTTCCCACATGAAAGGGTTGGGAACCCACATAGGGGCCTACTCATTAATTGAAATGGAAATTATAAGTCCTTAAAGAACATTCAGCTCTCTAAAATACAGCCTTTGAAATAAAATCTACGAGCCAAAATTTCTGTCTATAATAAAGAAGAACAATAGGACAAAAAGACACAAAAATATAAGAACCGAAATAAGGGACGACTCCAGAGGGCAACAGGAATATCCACTGCTCCAGAGAGCAACCAGAAGATCTAATAGTCAAAACCTGCAAGGTAACAACCAAAGAATCCTGCAAGGAAAAAGACGAACCACCAGCCATCTAACGACAATAGACAAAGGAGAAAAATACAACTAGTGTTTTTTAGATTTCCTCCCTAGCCTTTTGCTACCACCACGAGAAAAATCTTTTTGATTGAGTCACCCAACATTCAAACTATACAATTCACGAAAATCATCCATGAGGTCACCCAAATCATCTCCAACACCCCCACAAGGAGAGGAAGCATACCCAAATCATCATGAAAAATTCATTTTAGGTATTAGTTCTTTTTTTAATTTTTGGCTAAATACCTTCCTTTTATTTAATTTAGATTATGATAAACCTCTTTTTTATAATTTGGCCTATTTATTATTAGTGGAAGTTTTTTGAATTGAATAAGACATTGTGATTTTTTTTTTGAATTTTCTAAGTAAAAAAACTATTGCTTTTTATGCTCTTTATTTTCTCTCTCTATATTAATTCAACTTCTAGCAATAATGTTGATAATTTTTATTCTCAGAAACATATCATAAAAATAATCTGCTCAAAGGGTTATTAGTTTGTAGGAATTGGCTATGAGATACATGTGCATCCCTTTAAGAAGTTTATCCCCTATTCTAATGATGATCATACAGATCAAATATCATATATAGCTATCTCAAAAGTAGCCTAAGTTTACGTAAATCTTGTGTGATCTTTCTGCTGAAAATTCATAAATATGGAACGTTTCTTTAAAATTTTCCTCATAGTCTAATGCACTGTATTTAGTTATTTCAGTGTTCGTTCTGCAATAGAAGACAGGCTTTTAAAATGATTTATCCAGTAAGCTGCTGTGTCTTCTTATTTTCTAAATTCTCATTTAATCTTTTTAGGTGACTTTATTATGAATTGTTCAAACGTTTTGGCATGAAAAATTTGGTGTGTTGGTCAAAATTTTGCCCTTGCATTTGGCAGAATGAAGCACCAAGAGGATAGAATGAGTCCAAAAGGTGGACAAATTTGTGGACTGTCTACAGCAAATGTCATTCATGCTCTGAAAATAGTTTAATTGGTCCAGATGAACTCTGATAGCTTGCCCAAGGCTAAGACCTCAACGGACTGCCATTATCCTGGTTGTTTCTTTTGTGTCATGAAGGAGGCAAATCCAAGTAATAGGAGAACCAGTATACTGAAGTTTTTCAGGGAGCTTCCATCTCAAGTTGATGATGGCCAGTTTTGTCCTATCAGTGGCCTCTAGAGCAGTGCCATGGCGTCCTAGTGATCCTTAATTTATTGACTTGGGAATATTTGACTACATGGTAGCACTAATAACAAATGGTCTAACAAAATTGACATTAACTTGCCCATGATCAAAACATTTATATCCCATATTATTGTGGGAAAAAAAACCTGATATTTGAATTTATGTTTTTAAATTAAATACTATATTAAGAATAACATATCGTCGCAAAAGATAAGAAATGATGTTGATGAGAAATTTTCCATGATTTTCCTTGATCCAGTTATAGAAAGCAAATTCCTTCTTTCTCTTTAATTTTCCTCGGCGGGCAGCAACTGAGTGGTTGTTTTCTTCCCCTACAATGCTTATTCAAACCAAAAATTTTAATTGTTTTCTTGTTTGTGTTATTTAGTAAATAACAACAAAGGTTTAATTTAAGTAGTCAGTATTCTCTTGGAATCAAATGGAAATAGAAAACACACAGGGACATTATTTCTATAGTCTTTAGAAAGGAAAAATTGCAGCAGATACCCGTTCAAGATCCTCCAGGGGACTTCAACTTTCACTGGATTTCTTAGGAAATTTAGGGGTAAAACCTAATTTCATTAACTACAGAAAATAATTATATATGGGATAATCTAAAAAAAAATTATATATGAGATAATCTATTAAATTATAACTCAACATATAAATCACTATGAAAACACTGAGCTGCGAACCCAAAAAAATTACGCAGCCATACACAATTTTTTTCAAAAGATAAGAGTTTCAACAAGATACATATTTCTTCTTACATTAAGGCACAAGAAGCCCATCAGAGCTTAGGAGGCGCCATAAAAGAGGTCAGTAGCAGTAGGTATGATTTAGGGCTCGGATGCCAGATATTCTTAGACTCTCAAATTGCTTGGGCAAACTAGTGTTCTTTCAAAATATTAGGTGAAGTTTGTGATTCTTACTGTTGCAATAAAATAAAGTTTTAGCACAAAGTTTAGTTATGGACTTCCAACAGCTTTTGGGAATAATAGTTCCTCTAATCCAATTAGATACATAGTTTCATATACTCTATCTTACAAATTAAATTCTAAGCTAAAGACTGAAATTTAGCCTTCCAACCATCTAAAAGAAAGAAGAGTTTTGGTTTATAAAGTTGAAAATCAAAGACATGAAGTCTCTTGCTGGAGATAGAAATACCTAAATACTTGATGGAGAAGTTGAAAATTATGAGATTTAAAGTGTTGCCAATTTTAGTAAAATTATAGAGGTTAGGAGAAAAAAGTGAAATAAGTGGATGAAGAAAGTTATATTTGTAGAAGTATTTTCTAATATGGATTTGTCAAATATATTTGATAAGCCATTTATAATAATGTAGAAGACATAAGGAGATAAGGGGCATCCTTGCTTTAACCCAGAAGTAGAATTGAAATACCCTTCAAAAGAGCCATTAAAGCAAATGAAATAGTGAGCATCATCAATATAAGTTTTAATCCAAGAGATAAAAGGAGAATGAAGCCTATCCATTCGAGCATTTGTAAAAGAAAATATCTTGAGATACTATCAAAAGTTTTTAAAATGTCCAACTCAGGCACATAGAAAACTAGATTTGATTTTATTTTTGAACTGATCCAAAATCTTAGAAACAAGGAGAATATTATTTATTGAAATTCTTTTATTGATAAAACCAGCTTGTGATGAGTGTATGATATATAGCATGAGGATTTTGAGTATGTTGGCCAAAATCTTAGTAATACTTCTGTAAAAAGCGTTGCAAAGTGATATTGGTATTCTAAAATCTGACATATTAGAGGTGTGAGAAGCTTTGAGAATCAAAGTAATTACAGTAGCCTTTAATAATCTCGGGAGATAAGAGCATCTAAAGAAATATTTGACAGCTTTGCAGATGAGCGCTCCTGTAATAATCTAAGTGACTTGATAGAACTTAAAATTGAGGTCATCAGAACTTGGGGCAGAATTTTTGAGATTAGAGAAGACAATGCTTTTAATTTCATCATCAGGAAGCATGTGGGTTGGAACTGTTTTATCTAAAGAATGAGATTCAACATCTTTAAAATGGTGTTAGAAGTGTTACAAATTTTTTGGAAATAAAGGATAATGACTTTTAAGATTTTAGTAAAGGCAGTGTAAATTCTGGATGGAGTTGAGAGCTTCTTAATATGATTATGATTCTGTCTAGCATTCAATTTTTTATATAAGAATTTGAGATCGTCTTCCCGATGAGCGAGCCATTTAGATTTGGCTTTCAGAATGATTCAAGAAGTCCAAGCAAAATTATGGGCATAAAAAAATGACCCAACTCGCCAACCCGACCAAAAAAATTTGGGCTTGGATTGACTCGTTTAACAATAGTTCGGGTCTGGAATTTTGACCCGTTTATTAAATGGGTCATATTTGGGTTGACCACCAATCAGATTTTGACTCGAAATGGCCTGTTTAAATTATTTTTTTCTTAAATTTTTTTATCTCTTCATATGATTATCTTATTTTATATTAATTAATTTAAAATTTAATGTTAAAAATTTTATAAGAAAATTAAAAAAAAAGGGTTATCAGGTCAAGTTCTGGCCCGCATTTTTAACCCGTTTATTATATGAGTTGGGTTGGGTTGACCGGATTCGGGTCAAACCCGAATCCGGGTCAAACCCGAATCCAACATATTGACTCATTTTGACACCCCAAAGAAAAATGAGCATTGACAAACTTATCCCCCAAAATTTTGACCGAGGCATTAAGAGCAGGATCAAAAGGTTTATTGAGGAGTTAAAGGCAATTATAATGTTGAATTTGAATCTCTTTTATGACATTAGAGAGATTTTGAGGGCGAATTATTATGTCCGGTCACCGGACCGTCCGGAGACAAATCTGGATGCGCCACATCACCCAAATGCACTGGGCCCAGGTGACGTGGCGCGTCCGGATTCGTCTCCGGACGAATCCAGACACCGGACCTAATAATTTTCCGATTTTGAGAGGCCTATTACTGATATTTGATTATAGTTTTCAGATTCTCAATCTTGAGTTAAAGTGAGAAAATGGGATTCACATTAGTATTTTGGGAGAAAATGGAGATAAATGTTTAGTCCACTAATTTTAAACAAAAACTATGATTTCCTTTGGTGGGGTTGAGTGTGAAGGATTAAAAGTGAGTGGTCAAACATCTGAGATTTTCAATTTAATAAAAAGATAAGAGAAAGAGTTCGAGTCAGACATCATTCATTAAGACTCTATTAAGCTTAATATGAATGAGCTTATCAGTCATATTATTAAACAATGTGAAGTTGAGACCAACAAAAGCTAAGTCTTTGATGCTAGTGTCAAAGACCAGCTTTCTATTAAGTAAATTTTATAGTAGTTAAAATCTCTCATGATAACTCATAGCTGAGAGATTGTTTGATCAATTTGTTTTAAATGATTTCAAAGAGAGAATTTTTTTCACAGCATAATTAGAAACAATGACAATACTTATGAAAAAAATGGTAAATAATCATAAGTTATATAATCATGGATTAATTGGCTAGTAAAGGTGATGAGGGTGAAGGATGAGGAGAAAGAGTTTCACTTAGTTCAGATCATCCTGCCCCGATTAAAGTAGGAGAAGCTATTATAATAGACTTCGTTCACAAAATTTTTGTGGAATATAGAGAACTAAGATTCTGACATTATGTTATCATAACCTTGGCTTTAAGGACACAAAGAAAATCAAGATTGTAAGACTTAACTAAGGCTTTGTTTGGGATGGCTTTTTTATTGCTTCTTAAAGCAGTTTTTAGTAAAAAAATTAAATTTTTGTACTAAAAAGCTGTTTTAAGAAGCATTAAGAAAACCGCCCCAAACGAAGCTTAAGTCTTTTGGGACCTACTATATAACAGAATATCTCTTTATGAAATATTGGACCCCAACTTCTCCTCCTCTTCTATCCCCATCAACCCTACTAATTTTTACTTTTCATTTTTATTAACAGTTAGATTCTACCCTCCTATCTTCTCTCATGATATTAGAAATGTTGTTGCTTAGATTGATATTATGTAGGATTCTAGTAATATTATGAGTTGAAAAAATTTTAATTGCCCCTCATTCAAATTATTTTTATATGATTCCTATGAAGATCAAATCTTTGTTTCGTGACATAAACTTATATATGACATAGTAACTCAATCTTATGATTTTCTTGCTACGCCTGGCTTGCTATAATTGGAGGCCTTAAAACTATTGATAATTTAATCAAGTTATGTTTCTGATTTTCTACTTAAGCTAGCTTTGCTTTAATTGTTATGTTTCTTTCATATATTATATGTCTTAAGCAAAACTTACTCTTAAAAAATTATATTGTCTTTATACTTGTCGATCTTTATATTATATTTGGTGTGAAAGAACTTCCAGATGTTTTGGTGATTCCACAGATAGCTTATCTACTACTTGCCATAAAATCAGGAAACAATTCTTAGCAAATTTGTTAAATGGAAGAAATTTTAGGAGATTAAACATTTCATCTCTTGAATTTTTTTATTTTTTTGAGCTTCGCTTGGAAGATCAATTAGCAACTAGGGGATGCTTTCAATTCATATTTGATGACAATTTAATTGATTCTGGGTGAGTTTCGCTTATTCTGTGTCATGTTTTTTAAAGCTTTGTTCTTTTTTTCTTCATTTATCATTGTAGGCTTTGCTTTTGGGTTTGTAGCTCAGTATTTTGATGATCATTTACGCGTTGAGTTGTAATTTTGATTGATTATAGTTAATGAAATTTGGCTCTACTCGTAAATTTCTAAAAAAAAATAGATAGGGAAAAAGATGATCAACATTTAGCTAGCTTTAGTTTTCTGTAAGATGAACCCTCAAAGTTCATGGTTTACAGCTGAACATGTCGGTATATTTTCCTAGTAATAGATGCATTAATAATTTATGCATTTTGCTAAACTTGAATCCTCTCCCTCGCTTATAATATGCCCTGGTTTTATTTTGAAGAGCTCATAGCAGTGAAAGCTAGTTGCTCTGATTATTGAAGTAGTGAAGTTATAAGCACAACTTTGCTCCCTCAGAAAATGATGCATTATATGGCTTCTACAATGGGAATGAGCTTCTTCAGACTTTAAAAAGAGAAGTGTCAGAGATTCTAAAGAAAATTTTCTAGTTACGATCTCGTCTAAAGAATTGGATGCAAGATACCAACACCTGACTTTTTGTTGCTAGAAGTCGGATGCACAAGAGAAAGGCAACAAAGAAAAGGTTTCTGGGTTATTTAATTCATAAAAAGATGATGAGATGGATCGTGGAAAATAGTAATCCTGTTTTGTTAGCTCTTTTGTTGGCCGCTTTTTGGTTGGCTAAAAAATGAATGAATATTTTAAAGTTGTTTGGCTGAATGTAAGACAAATGTGGTTGATTTGTGGTATAAGAAGAATAAAGTGTATAATGAATATTTTAAAGTTGTTTGGCTGAATGTAAAGCAAATGTGGTTGATTTTTACTTTTTTTTAATGAATGTAGTGTAAAGTTTAGTAGTTGTGGCTAACGGCGAGTGGAGGCGGCCGATAGTGGTGGCGGCCGGCTACAACTGTGACGATAGGTGGCGGCGGTAAAAGCATGTGGTGAGTGGTGGCGGTAAAAGCATGCGGTGAGTGGTGGCGGTCAATGGTGTTGGTGGCTGGCTGCGTGTGGCTGAAGCTGGCTATGGTAGTGTTCGGCATCAGGGGTGGTGGTTGTGGTGGTCGACAGTGAGTGGCAGGTGGCAGTGTCTGGCGGTGGGTGGCGGCCGATGGTTGGCGGCAGTGGGCGGTGGTGGCTAGCAGCGAGTGTCAGTGGTGGCGACCGGCAACGGAGGTCAAGCAGGCTTGCTTGCTGTGTAAATGTTTCTTGCTCAAAACTGGACGAGTTTAGTTTACCTCAAAAATGAACTAAAATGATTTACACTGCATTTACTTCACTTATCATTTCTTTTTCTTCCAAATAAACACTAATATTTTCAAAACCTCTAGATTTGAAATACTTTACCCCCATTTTACTTTCAACCAAACAACCCATTTATGTTTTCCCAAGACACGTGCTTTGTAGTTATTTTTACTTTTCTTATTTACTGCAATGCTGAAGAATGGTTGTCTAGCAAATAAGCTTAGATACCTTTTCTGAGACAAATATTACCATTTTACTGTCATTAGATTCATCCGAAAATAATGACAGGTGACAGAATATGATTTCATTTGATGGACCTAATTGATGTGTACATCTATATTGTTATTTTTTATGACATGAACATGATTTCATTTGTGTTACATCTATAGAGTTATTTTTTATGGATGATATGTTATACGTACATTGTTATATCACCAAAAATTTGTCTTGATCAAGCACGAATCTTGATGTAATTATGAGATTGAGATTTTCAAAATTAAATCTGGGACCATTCAAACTCCAATTTCAGCAAACTTATAGTTGAACTAAACGTCTCAAAAAGACGAACCCAGCGACACCAAATTCGACTCAATCTGAACCCAAATGAGTCTAAATCAAGGACCTAAAGCGCATTCGGAAGGTTCAAACCATAATCTGAATTACCAAACGGCTTCCAAACGTGACATGCTTATAGTCGAATTGAGCGGCTCGACGAGACGAATCCAACGAGCCCAAGATCATTGAATTCCGATATCATTAAAGCATTCAAATGATTATTAAACGATCCATGATCAAGGGGATCAATATTGGCCGTCCATTCAAATCACTCACATTTGGACCATGATTCTCAACATATTTACAAGCCATGCCACTCTCAAAAAACTATAAATAGCCCCCATTTCTTCACATAAGGGGGGGGGGGGGGGGGGGGGGGGGGGGGAGGGAGAGAATGGGAGAGCTTGGGAGCTTCCTCTCCGCTGGCCACCGCCGGACTTCCGCCAGTCCGCCGACCACTGCCGGACTTCAGCCCGTCTGCCGACCAGCACTGGACTTCTGCTAGTCTGCCGGCCACCGCCGGACTTCAGCCCGTCCGCCAAACTTCCGCCTGTTCGTCGATCACCTTCGGAGTTCTTCCCGACCACTGCTAGACTTCCGCCTGTCCGCTAATCACCGCTGGACTTCTACCAGTTAGCCGGCCACCGCTAGACTTCAGCCCGTCCGCCCAACTTCCGCTGTTCATCGACCACCTTCGGAGTTCTTCCCGACCACCGCCTGACTTCCGCCAGTCCGCCGACCACCGCCAAAGTTGTTTCCGACCACCGCCGGACTTTTGCCAGTCCGCCGACCATCGCTGGAGTTCTTCCCAACCACCGACGGACTTCCGCTAGTCCGCCGACCACCATCAAAGTTCTTCCCAACCATTGTCGAACTTTCGCTAGTATGTCGACTACCACTGGAGTTCTTCCTGACCATCGTCGAACTTCCGCTAAGCCGCCGACAACCGTCGGACTTTTGCCAGTCCGCTGACCACCCCCGAACTTCTGCTAATCCTCCCGACCTTCGTCACCTACCGACTACGGTTCTTCCGACCACCGTCGCCCAACTACAGTCCTCCCGACCTCCGTCACCTGCCGACTATAGTCCTATGGTCCTTCAGACCTCCGTCACCTGCCGACTACGGTTCTATTGTCCTTCCGACCTCCGTCGCCTACTGACTACGGTCCTTCCGACCACCGTCACCCAACTACGATCCTCCCGACCTCCGTCACCCGCCGACTACGGTCCTATGGTCCTTCCAACCTCCGTCGCCTGCTGCTTACGGTCCTTTCGACCATCGTCACCCAACTACAATCCTCCCGACCTCCGTCACCCGCCGACTAGGGTCATCCAATTGTCACCCAACTACGGTCCTCCCGACCTCCGTCACTTGCCAACTACGGTCCTTCTGACCGTCGTCGCCCAACTATGGTCCTCCCGATATCCGTCGCCTGTCGACTACGATTCTTCCAACCATCATCTCCAACTACGATCTTTCTGACCTCTGTCGTCCACCAGCTATGATTTTCCCACCCCAAACAAACATATCAATGCTGATTCTTCCAACTCTCAGCATATAATGCACTATGTATTATGTATATTTGCTACATCAAGCCAAGAACTTTCTTCTAGGGAAGGGCCTCATTTGTAATCAATTATAAACATTAGTGGATTTATTCAAACTGGGCTAGGCCCTGTGGTTTTCTCCTTTTCAGGGGTTTCTACGTAAAAATTATGGTGTTTTTTATGAGCTCTATACTGCTACTTATTTTATCTATTTGTGTACTGGATCTTCGTACAAAACTAGGACGTTAAACTTAATATATCTCTACTGCCGCGAATATTCCAGGATGCAACATACATATTATACTATGCATCAATCTTCTTTTTGAATTTTTTTGGGCATTGCAGTATTATATATCTTGTTGAAATAGTTCTCTAAGTTAGTAGCATTTTTTAGTGTGTTCTAAGGGATCTAATCTAATTTTGAAATGTTCTTATCAAAATTGATATATATATATATATATATATATATATATATATATATATATATATATATATATATTAGTCGCAAAAAGTGGAAAAGCATCATGAATTAAACCTTAGCAAAACAATGAATGAAATGAAATTTGATACAAACTTATTCAAATTTATTGAAGTTATTAAAAATTGTTGTGACAAAATAAGTTTAATTTATAATCAGTTAAATTACAGATTTAAACAAATGTTTAGAGTGAAAATAATCTTGAACTAGAAATTTTTTAAATAAAAAAATATTTTGAAAAATAGTAAAAAATCTATCCCAAATGAAGTTTTAGTCTCTGCTGATTTTTTTGTTCAAATTTGTGTGAGGATTTGATAGTGGGAGGCGTGATAAGGTTGACGTTATAAATAGTGAAATTTGATGGATCTAATTAAAATTGTCTCAAAATTTTAATAGCCCTAATAAAAATGCATTTTAAAAGTAAATTATTGTGGATGCCCTCTGGCTCAACTTAGTAAATAATTTGTAAATTATTATTAAAATTTTAAGAAGAAATCTCATCTATATCAAATTCACAATTAATACTTTTAAATAAAAAGCAACTATATTTACCTCACCTTAAAAAAGAAAGAAAAAAAAGCCAGAAGATGTTGAAAGCTTTTACCATGGATAAAATTTGTACCAGACTGGCCGATCTAACTGTTCAACTGTGAATCAACAAATCAGTTCTACATAGAATCAATTGGAACTAGAGAACCACTAAACTAATCTGATTATTGAAATATATATTAATTTATGACATTTTGATTTTGATCAAACGGCTATATTAAAAGATTTAGAGGTTCTAGCAAATTCAACTCCTCTTTGATTTATATTTTTTAAATTTTTATTGAATATTATATTCATTTAAAGTTTAATATCTTATAAATAATCAAAAGATCATGTCTCAAATTTCTAATTTTGGATTATATTCAAAGTACTCAATAATGATGTATTCTAATTTAAAATATTTTATATTGAATGAATGAAAATATTATTATTGTTTAATATTATATTATTTAAATCATATTAAAATAAATAATATAATGAGTATTAACATTTAATTTAATCTTAATTGGACCTTTGAACCTATTATTAGCTTTTACTTTTGTTTGCTATATAAAAATATATATTATTAATTCGAGCAAAATTTTGTGAAATAAATTTTAGCCCTTTCACTTTCATCTAGTTAAAATGATTTTATACGTTTTTAGTGCACTCCTACGATAATTCTATATAATTCTTTTTTGAATTTATTGATATATCTATTTTTGAGAGTTTATAATCTTCACATTTATCTATGACAACGAGAACCTCCAAACTCACCTGCATATGACGTGCGGGTGTGGACGGCGGGCCGTGTATACTGTACACCATCAGTCGTTGGTCGCGTAAGTTTTAATATTTAAATTTTGAATTAAAAAAAGACGAGAAGACGTTACGGACTTACGATCGATATTATTCGCCACCCAGCTGCCACTCCGTAATCAGTAGCTACACCTCTGCCATTCGAGCGACCCATACCGTCACTAAACACCTATAGTACCTCGTTCTAGGGGTGTCAATATTTGATCTGACCGAAAAATTCGATTCGAAAATTTCGGGTTTGGGTCAACCCGAACCCGAACCGGGTCGGGTTAGGGTTTTTGACCCGTTTGTAAAACCGGGTTGGGTTCGGGTTGACCCGGAAATCCGAAATTGGGTCAACCCGAACCCAACCCGATTTGACCCGTTTTTAATTGATTTAGGAAGGTTTTAAAATTTTGTTATGAAATAAGTAAATATTATTTGCAAAAAATAATAAACCAATTTGCCCAAACTCAATTAAACTTGGTTTATATTAAATTGATTGAAGTAAATCTTACCTTAATTCGATTTAAGTTTAAATAAATCAAATTAAATAAAAAAATTTAGCAAAATATACCCGAAACGGGTCAGGTTCGGGTTGACCCGGACTCGAAGCGGGTTGGATTCGGATCCGAAAAATCGACCCGTTTGCAAAAGCGGGTCGGGTCAAACAATATCGGGTTGGACCCGAACCCGACCCGCGACCCGATTTTGACAGCCCCACCCTATCCTCTACAATAGCCGATAAAGATTATTTTTTTGGGACATCCGTTAAAGATTATTCGAATCATAGAACTTGGAATGGAATTCGTAATCTACTGTGATATAATAAAAAAAAATATGAACTTTAAAATTCTTAAATTTATTTTAATATAATTATAATATACAAGTAAATTATATTTATTACACTCAAATAGATTCAAAGTTTTTAAAATCCATACATTTATAACTGCAAAATGCAAAAGAATATTATATTAAGGGATGTTAATCCTTAAACATAATTAAGTATGCTTATATGCTTATTTTATGCTTATCCAGCAGTGATTAGCTTAATGAATATTATTTTAATAGATATGTACGAGCTCAAAGGTGGAACCAGAAAGAACTCAGAGGTGAAACCAACAGTGATTGCTAAGAATGCAACTATGCAAAAGTATTATCATTAAAATTCTTATTAGTTATAAAACAAATAATTTTCTGAATTGCTTTGGATTTTCCAGATGCATAGTAATATGAAAAATAAAGAGTTTAGAATATATTGATCTAAATTTAATTAGAATGATTTTTATAGCTATTAAACCTATTTTGAACTAAGCATAATATAAACCTTTAATTACTTAGCATATGTAGTACTCATCTAAAAATTAATTTTAATTTTATAGAATATTCTGATTATATTTAGAATATAATATCATGATCTAATATATGTGAGAATTTATGAATATTTTGTTTTATTTTGTGACTGTTATAAATAAATATATTTATTTTTTATTAAATTTATTAGTTTGCGGTAGCTATAAAATAACTGTTATCCAAATAATAATAATAATAATGATGCTGATGATGATTATATTTTTATAGCTATTAGAAACTAATAATTTTAATTATAAAAATTATTTTTAATAAAAACTTTGAAAATAAGCCAAACTAAAATTTGTTCACTCAAAAAAATAAAACATTGAAAAAGCTGACCCTTAATTAAGATAAATTTTTTTTGAATTGAATAGCATTTATTATATTTAAAATATTACCTAAAAATATTTATGAGAAAGAAACTTAGCAACAATTTTATACTAGCCGTTGTAGAATGCACATTTGCAGCCGTTAGGTCAGCGATGGCCGTCACCGATAGCGGTGACGGAAAGCCAATGAAGTCGAAACGGAACAGCCCCAGCCTGCCACGTCACCTCTAGGCAAAGCACCCTCGCTCTTGCTTGAAGAGAGAGAAAGCTTCAATTATAAAAGAAAATCAGCGAGCACTTTTCTCACAAAAGTTTGCTTCTTCAAATCATTTCGAGCTTCTCCACAGTAAACCTCCTTTGCTTTTCTTCTCCTGCCTCATTTTCTCCGCTTCTAGCTCACTCCTTCTGTCGAGAGGACCGTAAAAGGAAGAAAGATAATGGAGAGGAGCACGCCGGTCAGGAAGCCACATGCTTCGACGGCGGATCTGCTTACCTGGCCGGAGACGCCTCAACTGGTTGATCCGCCGGTGCCCGACTCCGCCACACGTCGTTCTCACAAGGTAGCAATCCCATGATCGAACTATTCGTTTGCGCACTTTTGTTAGCTTATTAGGGTTTTGATCGTTGAAAAAATAATTCCTTGCAGCCGTCGGGAGGCATCAGCCCAGCGTTGTTCGGCGGACCGATGACTGAGGAGGAGGCTGAAAGTGTGAATAAGAGGTGAGATCTGCTGTTGGCTTGTGTTTTGCTGGAGTACTATGTTGCTTTCTGTTGTGTGTATATGAGCAGATTTTTTTCTTTTTATTTTTAAATCGTATCTGAAGAATGGATTTGAATTTTAACCATTTTTTGCTTGATTATATTGGAGGCTAACTATTTGAAAAAATGCCCTTTAATGAATTGTACTGTTTTCCAAGCTTGAGGGGGGAATGAAATAGGGGTTCTCTCATTTCTGGTCTGCTTCTTCTGACTTTGAATGAATATGTTTCGATCTCTTTTTTTTTTTAAGCTTCCCTGTATGTACGGAAAAATGATGCTTGCTGTAGTATCCTACACTTCTTTTGCTATGCAAGGCTCTGTGGTCCCTTTTTTTTGTTGAAATTTTATTAATTGGAGGCTGTATTCCCTTTTCTTTGCAAATAATTGTGCATGGTGTTTCAATTAGTAAGCGCTTGACAATTGGTCGGACATATAATTGGTTGGTTTCAATTGTATCGTAGGATCACCCTAATCAAATTCTAGCATGCAAGTTGTATTGTACAGAATACTTGTGTTGTCTTTTTTTTGGAATATGAAAAGGTGCAGGTTTCCTCTAAGTTCTCTCAATTGTGTGATGGAGGATTGAAGAAGCTTCAATAAGATGGGCAAATATAATTAATCTTGAATGATCAGGAACGAAAAAGTGCAGTTCAAAGATCTAGAAGTTATGCAAAAACTACACAAATAGATTAAACACCTCATGTAATACTCAACATGAATGATTTTAATTGATGATGGTGATGGATGACCATGACGATGGACGACATGTCATTGTTCAACTTAAGCATGAACTTCTGCATGTAGATTCAAATCTATTCTCTCTTGATGCTGGCATTTGGATTGTACAAATCTATGCTCTCTTGATGCATAGAATTATACTATATATTTTCTTTTCATATTTTCAAATAATGATGCAGTATACTGATTATTTGGAATCCAAACCTTCATTAATGCTATATGATATCATGATGAGCCTCATGAAACATGGAATTATTTTTTACTTTTGTTACCTTTAGTTTAAGATAATAGTAATTTCCTGCTAAGCTTATAAGTTGCAACCTTACGCATAATTGGTTAACATTTATGATGTATATAGCTATGAAGCTTTCATGATCAATTGTTCTT
This sequence comes from Dendrobium chrysotoxum, assembly GCA_019925795.1. Lineage (NCBI taxonomy): Eukaryota > Viridiplantae > Streptophyta > Magnoliopsida > Asparagales > Orchidaceae > Dendrobium > Dendrobium chrysotoxum. Next base: position 78,187,348 of record CM034313.1, read on the forward strand.
CAAAAAGAGTTGTGGTAGTGACAATATGATAGATGCATTTTTATAAATTTCTAAACTAGGAAATCTACTAGGTTTAAAAATGAGGAATAAATGATGTCATGGATTATTATATTGAAGATTTTAAGCAACTTATGCACTTTTGAATTTGTACTCTTTGAAAATTTGGTAGGCAAAAGTAGCCTACTTTGTAATCTGTTGTAAAAGTTAATAAATTTAGTGAAATGCTACCTTATGACTATTTAACATATAAGGGGGCTTCTGACTAGGTTAATAGACATTAGAGTTATTTGTAATGCTTCTTCCACGAGTTTTAAGGAAATTACCTTATGACTAATTTAATAGATATTGGGTGCTACTTGTAATGCTTCTTCCGTGGCTTTTATGAAAAATACATACGAAAATGCTATTGAAATTTGATTAGAATCCTTTATTTTTGTTTTTTGTTCGTTTGTTTCTTGTTCTCCGACCTTTTATTCATGTCAAATGTATTAAGATGAACAAGGCTTAATTCCTTTTGTAATATTTGAATTTTTATCATACTAGTAGAGGTTTTGAAGCATCTCATCCAGCTTTGAATCTCTACTCTCATGATTTGGACCTTTGAATTTCTACTGTTTGAGGATTGGGCAGGAAGAAAAACTCCACTTTGCAAACTTTTGTAAGGGAAAAAAGTTAAGTGAATTGCTACCTAGAGTTAATTTTAATGCTTCTTAAATCAGTTTTATGGAAATTGCCTATGAGAAGTCAAGCTTGACCCAATAATTTAAAATTGATTTTAATCCTTTATTGATTGTTCTTCTGCCCTTTCTCAGCTTTATTAAGATGAACAAGGCTTATTTTTTATTTTAACATTGGAATTTGAATCCAACTTATTGAGGCTTTGTTTTATTTCATAAAATTTGGGCAATATGAGAATCAACAATGTTGTGAATAAGGAGTATAACTTACTTCCCTTTCAATTATTACTGTAAATCCCATACATTAAGATTTATTAATGGATAGTTGAAGATTTTCATAATGCATGCTAGTCCTTCAAAATATTATCTATGGTGCATGATCCTTAAATTTGGCAAAATAGTGGATTTATGTTGATGTAAACTCAAGGAAATGTCTATGTAACTTTATTGTAGTTGGCCTAATTTTGGAAGCGTGTACCCCATTGAATTTAGCTGGTAAGTGGTTTGCAAATACTTCCTTTTTAATTAATGATGTAAATTCAATACCTGAGGTTTATGAATGGGCTCTTGAAGATGTTGATAATGTCACGACTCGGCCCGGAGGCTCGAATTAACGAGGCGGAAACAGACAGTCGGACGGTAAATTAAATTTTTATTTCCTAAATCTATCTTCAATACATTGAAAGAGCTACTAAAATTTAAAAAAAAAAGTTTATATAAAATGAATTTACATAAATACCTTTCATTTGGAGCGCTTTGCCTACGGTATACGTTCTCACATCTTCTATTCATTTTGATTATATTAAATTATACTTGAAAATTTTAGAGCAACTAAGAGTAAACCATAGCTCAGTAAATAAAACATTCTTCTAAAGTACATTAACTCAAGACAATTGGAACAATATGCATGATCCCTTTTTCATTGCATATTATAAAATAATTACATGTAATTATATCATTTCATCAAAACTTTTAATGTTATGCTTAAATCATACCTGTTGCTTAAATCATATATATCATATATATTATATCTGTATTCATATCTTTCTCATTTCTCATTAATAATATAACTGTTACAGGAGCCTCCGTCTAATTTAGTATCAATGAAGGTACTCCTTTTTCATTTCTTTTTTCTTTTCCATTAACATGCACGGGTACATTGCGTCCCCAGTCAGTACCATAAGGGGGTGAGCTCTATCAATTCAACATGCACATACAAACATTCTACATAAATCATATCAGTTATCTTCTTTAAATCAAATCATTTCATATTGATATATATATAATAAGTATCATGACGTCTCTTGATAGAAAATTAAGTCTTCTAATTCAACATGATCAATTGACTTTTAAGTAAGAAAAATCATAAAACATTAACAATGAGCAAATTGAATAATATCACTACTTGATGCATCATATATAAGAGAAACAATTATCATTATTATAAATTAAAATACATTAGTACGCACTTTGAACTTAGTTGCTTCACTTTTACTTCTTTCCAAAGACGTTATATATAAAGCCTATAAAAGATCATTTCATTAAATTTAATTAATTAATTATTCTTAATTTCTCTAATTTAATATTCTAAAACTTCTCATTTTAATTTAATTACATATACTCTCTTTTAAAATTAATATTTTAATTAGATGAATTCTCTCTCTAATTACTTAGTTAATTCACCAATTAGATTTTAAAGTTTTAAGATATTCATTATATGTTATTATTTACTTTTATTAAATTTCTATTCTTTATCCTTAAATTCATATTTGTATAATTAACTATCTTAATTAACATTTTCAATTAAAATTCATATCTCTTATTTGAATCTCATAATCTCTCTCATTTAAATACCGATTTATCTCATTTTATTTTTTTCTAATTTGAAATTTCTTCTCTCTTTAATTAATTACTTTAAGTATATTATTCTATGCCATAAATTCATTATACTTCTAAATTCAATTTATCATTTAATATATTCATGACTTATTTAAAATCTCATGCACTTATAATTTCCTCAATATGTATTCTTCTCTTTCACTTTGAATCAAGACACTCCCCACCATATTTCTCCTTTCTATTTGTTAATCACTTATTATATTGTCAGTTAGAGAAAATAAAATATTTATAAGTGAATGCAAAAGAACGACTAAATTCAATTACCCCTTCCATCGATAAAATGGAAATTCACTGATTTGTCTGATTTGTTAACCCAAAATTTTCTTCACTTTCTTTTTCAATTTCTTCTTCTATCTCCTTTTAAAATAACTTATATTTTCTTAAGATTAAATCACAGAAGAAAAAACTATGTCAAAAGAAATGAAATTGGAAAACTTCCTTCCTTCTTCTTCCTCTCGCCGCTTCTCATGACAGAACCTTTCCTTTTTGCGTTTTCTTCTATAGGAATGAGTGAAACGAATATTTCTCACGTGAGGAGTTATTCTTTTTCACTCCCTCACGCGTTTAATCAGTTAAAAAGGCGGAAAAATCCGTCAAATGGACGTATGCTTGCCTTCGGCGGCCGCTTGGGTCGTGATTCTCCGTCGGTTTGTTCGCCTGTTTCGCTTCTCTCTATTTAAAGTTATGACCGGTTCAACTGAACCGGTCCCCGGTCGGACTGGTTCTTACAGACAATGTATAATAGTCCTTTAAATTATTATAGATGTTTCGTGGACCTTAACTAGGAAATTCAATGGATTTATGTTGATGTAAACTTAAGGAAATGCATGTTTGATCTGATTTAAGTTTATCTGCTTTTTGAAGTGCACCCTATTGAAACTCAGCCGGTAAGAAGTGTGTAATACTTTGTTCTGGTGATTGAACATTTTTTTAGGTGTTATAGCATGGCCAAGATCCTTGACAATCATTTAATACATGGTAGAAAAGCCATCAAAATGATCTTAACTATTATGATTCTCATATTTATACATGTGTAAAATTTGGAATCCTTTTCCTTTCTATTTATTTTTCTTTGATTTTCTTTTTAGATCAATTCTCTAAAAGCGAATAGCCATTGCTGGTCATTCTTTCTTTAAATTTTTGTATAATGTGTACTTACTAATATTCTTCATTATAGTGCGTTGTTAAGATAGTTTGATTAATAATAATTAAAGTTGGACTTTCTGACATTATTCCATTGCAGCATGTTGTTTACACTAATAAGTCACAAATAAATGATGCTTGTAGAACTTTTGGTCAGCTAGTGGTCATTTTATGCCTCTTAAATATTATTATACATAGTCATTTTTAGAAAATTTTATTCTACTCAATTATCATTCATTTCTCTTTCATGTTGTAACGATTTATTTGTGAACTAACAGGAAACCGACCTCTGGTCCCAAGTTAAAAGAGATGACTGGTAGTGGTATATTTTCAACTGTCAATGAAAATGATATATCAGAGTCTGGCAGCTTCTTGAAAAATCTCAATGACAAAACTAGTGTGAAAATTTATCAGGTAATTCATCCATAAGAAAACAACAAATTTCTCTTAATCAACAATTGGCTATGCATAAAGATTTCTTTTTCTCTTTTTGAAAAAAGTATATGCCTTTTGAATTTAGAAGTGATTTTTGGGTACTTTGTTATGTATCTTGTTCTCTAAAATCTAGTCATATGTTCATAACTGTTTTTTGCAACATATTTGGTGCATTCGTAGCTATTCTTATGAGATCTAATCGGCTATCATTATAGAGGTGAAAATTAGGCTAGTTTCACTTGTTCAACCTGTAGCTAAAAATTGTCTCGAAACTCTTAATTTCAAGTCCTTAGAATTAGTTTCAAATCAAATTAGTTGAACTTCAATTATTTGAAACTTTGATCCAACAGGTGAATTGTTTAACAATCTACAATAACAATGATTATGAAGATGATAGTAGTTCAAACGGAGGGGGAGACTGATTTATTGCAAGATAGGACAAAGGGGGATGGAAGGATAGAAAGTGAGAAAGAAGGAAAGGAAGGATAGAGAGGGAGATATATGACAAAAAATTAGAAGGGATCAATAAGAGTGAGAAAGAGAGAGTGATGAGATGACTAATTCAAAGAGGATTAATAGAGGGGGGTGAGAGAGAGGACGAGAGAGAAAGAGAGATAGTGTGGGAGAAGATTATTGTAACAACCCAAAGTCTTAACTATCGATATATTATTCGCTTTAGCCTAACATCCTCACAATTTTATCCTGTTGTTGTTACTTCCTAGGAGGTCATCCATCCTAGAATTTTTTTCATATGAGCACGCTTGACCTTGGAGTTTTTAATGAAATTTCAACCATTACACCAAAAGATGCCTCGATGTTTAAGAGTATAACTTATTTTTACTTAAAGGGTTTCACAATCTCCCTCACTTAATTAACTGACGTTCTCATCAGTGACCTTATCCCCAGAATCATCCACCAAGTAGATATGATTCAAGAGGTAGCCTCCACAAATTCAAATGGTGGTTCCCTCCATGTAGCACTTTATCCCATGTAGAGTTCAAGAGGTGGCCCCATGGCTGACACTTTATTTTATATGACACTTAATTCCCATCTTCAGGTTGATGTATTGCTCTGATACCATTTGTTATAACTCAAACTCTTAACTATCGAGGTATTGTTTGCTTTGGCTTAATGGTGCCATAAGTTGCATGTGGGGAGAAAAGAAACATATCAGGGTTATAGGTGAATAATTTTCATTATTCCTTCACTGATTTTAGTATAAGACTAAGTCCTTATATTGATCTATAACTTTGAAGATTGCCTAAAATGTTCATTACTCAAATAGGTAGGATATCATATGTCCTTATTATACACTATAAAATAAATTCAACATAATTAAAATACAAAGCACAATTAAAACATGTCTAAAATCTAAATTAATAGAAAGAGGAAAAGCAACACTTGAGGGAAATCCACAAAAGCCAAAACCACAAGAAACCAACAATTGAAAGATTACTTTGCATTAATTTAATCACATTCCAAGATGATTAATGCAATGTTGTGATCTTCATCTTCAGGTCATTTTCAATAAATTTGACATCATTTTTGAATCACCAAGAGAGCTCTTCAAAACGATAAGGGAAGAACTATATTGGGAGAGAAGAAATGGCGGTTGAATATTGCTTGTAGGTGTTAAAAGTAGCATATGGGGAGAGGAGAAAAAACACTGCGATTCATAAATTCGATCCCACAGTGGGATAAATGCTTGATTTTGTTGTTGTTGTACTCTCATGTTTTTATATTGATCTAGAACACCCAAGGTTGCCTAAAATAATCATACCTATTAGGTAGGATATTATGTCATTGTAATATACTATAAAATGAATTCAACATAATTAAAACACAAAACACAATTAAAACTTGTTTAAACTAATTGGATACATGGAATTTTAATATGAAAGATAATTTTTAATAAATTATAGAGCTAACTTTGATTTCTAAATAAATAGGTCACGTTTGTTGCACATGTAACCTCATATATGTAATGTTCTAGAAATGAGGGGGTTGTTGGTAGAACCAACTCAAATTTGGGAAAGCTTCTTGTAAAGTTATTAATAATCAATTCTAGTTGTCTAAATTTATTCTCATAATAAATTATGTCTTTAATAGTAAAATTATAATAAACACGCCAGAAGAAAATTTTAAGAGAATTATTTCGAAAAGCTTGCAATGTTTGTAAACTTTCGACTTAAAGTATTAACTACCACATTTCCTTTTCTAGAATAATACTGAACATTCAAATCATAATCTTTTATCATTCAAGCCATATTTTCTGCTTCAAGTTTAATTCTTTCTACATTAAGATATATTTCGAACTATGACAATTGATATAAATTTTACATTTTACTATATATAAATAACATTTTCAAATATAAGCAATCACTTTCTTATTTTTTATTAAAACGCAACCAAGACCTTTTAATGATGCATCACTGTAAATTAGAAATGCGTCTATTCCTGATGGGCTAGTTTACATAATGCATTTGCTATATTTTTAATTCTTAAAAACTAATTTTACATTTTTATCCATTAAAACTTAATTTTTTTTTCATGAGTCTGGACAATGGCAAGCTTAAAAATTATGAATCTCTATAACATTCTTTGGTGTAAGCATTCCAATATAACTTTAACCTTTTGTGGATTCATTGAACTGAGATTTCTTCACTATTGATTATATGCTTCATAAATGCAACGCTTCTCAACCAAAATTGACATTTTTAAAATTTGGCATATAGTTGATTCTTCTTGAACCACTTCAGCACTATTCTCGATTGTTTAGCATGATCTTCATCAGTTTTAGAATATATCAATATATCATCAATGAGTATAATCACAAACTAATCAATATATTTTTGAAAATTTAATTTATCAATTTCATAAATATTGTAGGAGCATTTGTTAACCCAAATAACATAACTAAAAATTTATAATGACCTTGCCTGATTTCAATAGTTGTCTTCGTGATATTTGCTTATTTAACTTTAACTTGATGATATCATGATCTCAAGTGATGTATGAAGAATAATGTTGTCATGACCCGGCCTGAGCACTTTGAATACCATATCAACAAATGATTGGATGATGGTTAAATTTCTTTTGAATAAATAGCTAAGTTAATTCAAAAAATATATTTTACACTTTGAAATTTGCTTGCAATTGATTCTTCCTCAATAGCTGCAATACTATTATCAAATGTTCAACATGATCTTCATCTATTTTAGAACATTAATATATCATTAATAAATATAATCACAAATTGATAAATGTTTTTTTTTTTAAATTCGATTCATCAAATTATAAATTTTGTTGGAACATTTGTTAACCCAAATGACATCACCAAAATTATCTTTGTGATATCTGCTTATTTAACTTTTTCTTGATGATATCATAATATCAAATCAATTCTAATGAATGATGTTTTCACGACTTTGTCACACTTTTTCTTCACCCCTTTATAGGCAAACATGAGGCGTAACAAAATAGACAATCTAGTCAGGCATAGTGCTCACCAACACTTATCCTGATTTAACTCATCAGGATCAAGTGAATGAAAAGTAGTCTTACTTGATTGTCCCAAAAAGTTTACCAAGCATTTAACAAACATCTAATAATCCATCATAATTATTGAAATGAAAACGTATATAGATAATATCATCAATTTAAGTACAAAGCTTCTAAATAACATCAATACTTTCATACATGCCAAAATTCTTTAATCTATATCATACATATCTTCTATAACATATCCAAAATCATATGCCCAAAACGTTATTGTGCAGAGCAAAACTAGTCCTACTCTTTCACATGTCCTTTTTCCTTGTTCCTGAAACCATTAGATAGCATTGAATGAGCAACAAACATAGTGAGATAAATAATTCTCACAAAGTTCAAAAATACAAGTAAGAACACGAAATATCATACTATTCATATGAGCAAAAGGAAGCATTTACATCAATTATATATAATTAGCTAAGTACAGTAGATGGTAGTTTAATACATGTGTTATTAATTGATTGTATGATGGATCAAATCAGAATTAACAATTATAACTGTTACATGAAAATGAGAATGATAGTAAATTTTTTTATTTTTACTTTTATTCATACTTAACGATCAATACTTTCAAAATGTTATATCATGTTTGTAGGTTTTTAGCCCCTTCATATCAGCGACCTTTGATACAATCTGGACCACCTAACTTTCATTATTAAGAGTTGAGAATTTCTTTTTATTTTCTTAATATAGGTTAAACTAACCAACTCTCCAATATAAAGAGTTGAGAATTCCTTTTTATTCACATCTCTCTATGTAGGTCATCAGAGTCAGCCTGCCTAACTCACTTTATATGACCTTTCATATGATCCTTAAATTTTAATCTTATTATTGCAACCATTTACAATTTCTTGGCATTGACATAAATATATATCATTTATTTCATGCTGATATGCATTGATGATAAAACATGATATATGTAAAATACTCATGTATGCATCGTACATCATTGAATAGGCTTATGTTTGAAATTAATGATGATTAATTTGAAATCATTTGAATTAATGATCATATGTTATGCATTAAATCTTGCATTAATCTTAAATACTGTTTAACATGCTTAATATGAAGAAAATCTACCAATTCGGATAAAATAGGTTTAGAAAATAAAAAACGGAAGCATCTAATAGAGATCCAATTATATCAAAACAAATGCTTCAGAGTACAGAGCCGCTAAAGAAATTCAAACTAATACATTACTGATCTGTCTATATACCTCAAATGTAGACTCACGAACAGAGACAAACATTAACATATAAAAATTAAAATACTTACAATTTAGTCTGCAGCAACATTTTCTTTTCCTTTTCCTGTAATAATAGCCAGTATGAAATAACTGGTGTGCTATAAGGATCAATAAGTTTTGTAAATTAAATAATAGTTAAAATACAATAATTATAATAAATCATAACATTGAAATTATCATTTAATAAACTTACATTTACTTATAAAACATCATAAAATCATAATTAACATCAGTCTTTACTTTCTCTGAAGTCTATACTGAATATCAATTTTAGTCTTTTAAAAATTTAATTAACTTTCATAAGAATATTCAATGGAGCCCAGGTAAACCTGATATTATCGCCATTGAATTATGTTGAGGTCCCTTTTGCCTCTAGGGGTTCCTTTTGCCTCACCTGTTATGTAGGTATTATATCTTTGGGGTACTTTTTGTCCCATTTACAATGTAGTGTCATATGTAGGGACCCTTTTGCCCTACCTGCAATTATAAATTGTATATTATTTTATAGTCAAACTTTATTAATTTGATATTCAGTAACTTCACATATTCATAATTCATACATGCTTATTATGGTTGTAGATATTTCATAATTTGTATGATCATATATCTATTACATAAAGAGAATTTATATGCAATATCTTAAGCATTGAACTTCGTTTAAAAATCTGACCAACTAAGACAAGATTTAAACAATCATGTAATAACTTAATTTAATTCTGTATCATTTCAATTCACAAGTAATTGATCAAACATGAATACTTGATTGTTAACATACATAATATTAAATCTACTACTTTAATGACTATCTTTCTAAAGTGTCATTTGAAATCATTGTACATGTATATAATGATAAAATTTACATTACTTTTTTGATTAACTCTCTCTTCCAATTCCGCACCACGCAACATTTTTCTTTGATAAACTATCCCAAAAACTTCTTTCTGCATATATACGATAAATCCTAAAATGATGATTAGTATACACTTTTTTAGAAACTTTCTTAACAATTAAAGTTTCTTTAAAATAATTAAAGAAATTAAATTACTTACCTCAATTCATTCTTTTCCTTAATTTCCTCTTCTTTTGTTTTACAGAAATTCTTTACTGCAAGTTCACTCTCTCCACTCTCAATTCTTGCTGTGGAAATTAGTAAACATGAATAATATACCCAAACAATTTCTTGTTAATTATTCTGAATTTAAACACAGCTTTACTTGCCCAAATCTGTACTATTCTTTGATCTTCTATTTTGTATTCAATATTCCTCCTTTTAGTTCACTTTTCTTCTTCTTTTTCTCTAACTTTTCTTTGCTTCTTACTCCTCCAAACTTTCACAGTTACTGCTCTCACTCGGCTACCAATCCCGCACAGAATTTCCACTGTGCTGAAGACTTCTACAGTGCCGCGGGTACTGTAGTGAACTTTGCTACAGTAAAATATGCACTGTGCCGCCTATTGTCAGGAATTTCTACGAATTCCTCTACAGGCACTGTGCTGAAACTTCAACAGATAAGGGAGGAAAGAGGGCCCACTACTCTAACTGAATTCCCCAAACCTCACCTCTCTTGCAAGCACCTATTCGAATAAAGAAGTAAATAAATTACTTAATTTATTAACAGTAACTAATAATACAATAAAATTCATTTAAAATTTAATTGATTTCTTTACCTAATTCAGGATCTTACAAAAACATTCTTTGCCAGCCATCTAATCTATGAGAGCCTTACATGTCATTACATTTAATGGGCTGAGTTTTAACATCAAACTCCGTGGCTAAATACAATTCTATAATATAGTAATTTAAAATAAATAGAAAATAATATACATATGAGTCATTATAAGTAATTTTTAAACATTTTACTTATGAGAATTTAAAAATGTGTAGTTGGCAAGATAAAAAAATCATTTCATAAAAAATAATATTTTCTATTGTATTTGTCAAATTATGTATATATTTTTTATAGATAACATTTGTCTTAGGAGCACCATTTAAAGTTTGCACCAATTAAGGCACAATCATTTTGATTTTCCGTCTTTTTAATGTTGCATGCAAGTGTATATTGTGTCTTCATCTAGTACCATTAGGAGCATGAACTCCATCATTTAGCATACAAATACATTTCATTTAATCATACTCCCTTTATTTATGCTTTTATTTTTTATATTTTAGTTATTCATTTATAATTTTTAATCAAAGATTTTCATTTTAATGTTTATTCGAAAAAGAGTATTTATTGCAAATGAAAGAAAGAATTTGCTTTGTTATTCCTTAGGATTACATTCTTATCAAGTTGGTACATAAATGTCGTATCCATAAATGCTTTAAATCAAAGAAAGAACTATAATTTTTATAAGATAGATATGCAATCACCACTTTGATCTCTGACAGTTTGCTTTTCCTCCTTAATCCTTAAGCTCCACCTCCTAAATACCTATAATTATACATATACATGAAAAATACATTCTTATCAATTTGATTTTCTTAAAAAAAATTAAATTTCAAAATTATTTTCTCTATTCCTCTCATAGTTTTATAACTACCTTGATTTATTTATCTCTTGCACTTTGAAGATCTGACACTCATTTTTCTTAATTAAAATATAAATTTGGAGCTTATGCATTTTCAAAAAATTTTATATTGCAATTTCTGATGTCATTATAACAAAATTAAAATAAATATTTTGCCAGTACCATGCTCATTTTTTTTAATGGAATCAGCATCAAATCCTTTTCCTAAATTTTGTGTTGACTTGATCACAATAAAAACCTTAGCTCAATTCTTCCATTCTAATTTCCTAGCATAGATTTTTTCAAAATTTAAGAGGAATTAAATTTAGGTTCATAAAATCATAATAAAAAGTCTAACTGAATATTATCTCTAATTATAGAAAGACTTTCTAATCTCCCTTTCAAAGTCGATGTCATAAATGTCTAATACAGTATCAAAGGGCCATCAAACGGTATCAAATATAATGTTGCAGGTGTCAAACATCGTCAAAGATAGCTTTAAAGGTGAATGCTAGGCCTCTTTTCTTTCTCTCCGCTGAGTGAGATTGCACATACCTCTCTTTTCTTCCTCTATCAAGCAAAATTCACACAGATCAGTTCCCTCTTCTTCTTATCTATTGAGCAAAATCTGCACAGGCCGGCCCCCTCTTTTCTTTATTCCTCTCTGTCCAAACTTCTTCCTATCTATTGAGCAAAATCTGCACAGGCCGGCCCCCTTTTTTTCTTCCTCTGTCCAAGAAAATCGGCATAGACCAGTCCCTCTCCTTCTTCCTTACTAATGAGCAAAATCCCTAGACTCCTTTTTCTCTTCGTGTTTACTCGACTGTGATTGCTCGTTCTCAATTTGGGACGAATGAGTTGTTTGTTTATTTGAATTGTCTAGTTTAGGCTGACCATGACAATAGCACCTTCCAACAGTTCACATAAATCATTGATTCCTGGCAATTGATACTACAACAACAACAAGCCTTTGTCCCACTATGTGGGGTCGACATCCTTTTTCTCCATTGTGTACTGTTAAAAGTCAAATTCTCATTTAAATCTAATAGAGAAAGATCATTTCTAATATTTTCTAACCAAGTCTTTTTAGGTCTACCTCTACCTTTCTTAACATAAGTCAAATCTAATACCTCTACTTTCCTAATTGGGTCATCGGAAGGCCGTCGTTTTATGTGACCAAACCATCTAAGGCGACTCTTTCTAATCTTATCTTCCATTGGACCTACTCCAACCTTTTCACGTATATGCTCATTTCGTATCCTACCTCTAAGGGTAAAGCTACTCATCCACCTGAGCATCCTCATCTCTGCAACACTTAACTTAGTATTATGCTTCTCTTTTAATGGCCAACATTCGGCACCATAAAACATTGCAGGTCTCACCACTATCTTATAGAATTTTCCCTTAAGTTTGAGGGGGACTTTTCTATCACACAACAAGCCCGATTCATTCCTTCACTTGAACCATCCAACTTGAATTCTGCTGATAATATCCCCATCTATTGCACCAATTCCTGGCAATTGATATTTATTCTTAATTTTTAATTATCTATAATCAATACACATTGTCATATATCCATTTTTCTTCTTAACAAAAAACATAGGTGCACTCCAAGATGAATTATTTGGTCTAATGAATATTTTATCTATCAATTCTTGCAATTGATATTTTGATTCTTGTAATTCTTTAAGGGTAATTCTATAATGAGATTTGAATAAGTTGATGTTCTTGGCCAGAATTAAGGGTAATTCTATAATGAGATTTGAATAAGTTGATGTTCTTGGCTATAATTCAATCACAAAAACAACTTCTATATTTTAGGTGGTAGTAAGCCTAATAATTCCTATGGGGCAACATTAAAATATTTTGTTATAAATATAATATTCTTTAATTATTGAACATCTTTATATGATACTTCAATTTTCACTAAAAACACCAACTTACCACTGCTCATACATTTACAGATATTTAATAAAATAACTTTTTGTTAGGGAAATCGAAGTATACTCGTTCATCCAACACTCATATATAATAAAATATTTTACTAACCAATCTTGATGCAGGACATATATGAAATTAAGAAGTAAATAAGGAGTTTGCATGTTTAAAGATTAAGAGCAACTTAATTAAATCTTGATGATGATCTAAACAATGAAATAAAATACAAAGAGCAGTAAATACTAGCTTAGGCCAAGTTACTTGCAAAAAGTAAAAACCACAAAACAACCAATTACTCTTGATGATGCATATGAAATGGGTTTCAACAAGAAATCCCTAGTCTAACAATAAGATTAGTGCTATGAAAGAACTCTCACACAATTCCTACCAAACACTAGGCTTTAGCGGAGCATTGTAAGATTTTGCATGAATCAATCAAAACCACAAATAGGGATTAATGAGGAAGGTAAGAGAGTAGGTAAGAGTTCACCCTTTGTTGATATTCAACCTCCTTGCAAGCTTGGACCTTTGGACAGCAAACAGCCAACCCTTAGGATAGGTGTGCAACAATGTCTGAATCAGCCATTCCATGCAAAGCTGCTGTTTTTGACTTTGGGGAAGTGCTGGATTGCTGGGAGAGTCTTCCTGTTGGTGGCGGGCTGAAAGGAGACAGCAGGAGTTGATGTATAGCGTGATTCCCTCCTTGGGCAGCAGTTTGTGAAGCCTCTAATTGATAAAATTTCAGGACTAGGTGCAGAAATTTCTGCAGCAAACTTGGAAAGCAGGGAACTTGGTTTGGAGAGGTTTGGACAAAAATCTGGAGCAAGAAAATCAACCACGGGTTGGAGGGAGTGGGCGGCCAGGTGGGGGAAAGGTCTTGGAATTATTTCCAAGTGAGGGAGGGGTGTTTGTGGCAAGAATTAAGGATTGTGGGGTCTTGGGATTTCGGCCAAAGAGAGAGAGAGAGGGGAGTATGTAGCTAGATTCAATGTATCTTAGTCTTAAGGCAATAATCAATCAATCAATTTAGATTTAAATCAATTGAATTAATTAAGTACCTTACTAAAAATATGATTCATGAAATAGGAAAGGATCTTAAGGCAATAATCAATCAATCAATTTAGATTTAAATCAATTGAATTAATTAAATACCTTACTAAAAATAGGATTCATGAAATAAGAAAGGATCTTAAGGCAATAATCAATCAATCAATTTAGATTTAAATCAATTGGATTAATTAAGTACCTTACTAAAATAAGATTCATGAAATAGGAAAAGATTTAATTAATTAATTCAGATTTGAACTAATTGATTTAATTAATAGACCTTTCCAAACATAGGATTAAAGGAAATAGGAAAGATTTGAAATCTAAAATTGCTTTATTTCAAATTTCAAATCCTTTCCAAAATTAAGTGGAGTTAAACATGGAAAGTGGGGCTTTAGGAAATATTTTGAAAAGGGAAAGATGGAGGACCGGTGGCTTGGTGGGGATGGGAGGGCCGACGGTTGTGGTGGTGGTGGCAAAGAGCCAAGAGGTGGGCCGGTGGTGGAGGTGAGCCGTAGGTGGGTTGGAGTGGGGCAAAGGTGGTGGTGGTGTGGGGTGAAGGTGACTGGCGGGAGGGGATTTTGGGGATGGGCCGAAAGGTGTGGAGAGGAGAAGTAGAGAGAAAGATTAAGAGCTAAAATAACCACGAACCCGGCCGTCTCCAAGGTTGGTGGGTGATCCGCTTTCCCTCTCCTAGGGATTCCTCCAAAGTTCTCTCCAAGAACTCTCACAACTCTCCAACGAACACATGTGCAGAAAATTTCTTATCATTCATTCATTAACCTCCCCAAAGGAAGAGGATGGCTTTAAATAGCCAAATACAAAAAGGGAAATAATAAAGACACTATTGCCCCTATGGCATACATAAGACAAAGCCCTCAAGTGAGGGTAGAAAGGGAAAAGAGCAATAATAAATTAAATACATAAAAATAGATCAAACTAAAAGTAGGCAAAATCGTAGCCGTAAATTTCTAATGTCCTCATCAAATCTATTCCTAGAATAATATCAAAAGTCATCATAAATATTAAAACTAATTATGCTATTAATTTTTCCTTTCAACATCAAAGTTCATAATGCATTTTCTATTTGAATACATACTATCTTCAAATTGCATCATAATATATAATTTAAGTATGAAAGATAATCTCAGCTGATAGATTAGAAACAAACTCATCAAAAATAAATGAATGTGAAGCACCAAATTCAAACAGTGCTATACCAAATATGTTGAAAATTAAAAGCATACCTGTAAATACTTGATTCGGTGAATGTTGGTAGCTTGAAAGTCTAAAATATCCTCAAATGTTGATCTACCTTAATACCAAACTCAGATCTCGACCCACTATTTGAAGAGATTTTTCACTGTCATTTTGCCAGAAATTAGATTCAGAATATTCTATAGCTCTTTGAGTCTATTTCTCCTTTATTCTATTTTGAACTACATTTCTATTTGAATTATACTCAACTTGCATTTCGATTTCTATGGCTAGCTGAGATGATTGACCATTTATTTTTTTGGCAATTCCTTAGGCATATTTATCTATAAATACATAAATTTATTTGTTTAATGCCATTTATTATATGATGATCATATAATGCATAGGTTCTTTCTAAACTTAATTGAATCATCCACCCCCAATTAGATCAACCTATTACTTTATAGTAATTATACTCAAAATTAATCTCATTTATAGTTTCATTTCTAAATCTAATTATGCTTCCATTATAATTTACAATTCAAATCTTGCTCTGATATTAATTGTTGTCATGCTATCATAGCTTTCCTAATTAGGATCTAATTTGTGAAAAGTTAGACTATTTCAATAATAACTTTATATACACACATATTTTTCTATAATATATCCAAAACTCCACACTTAAAAAAGTTTATGATACAGTACAAAACTAGTCATGTGTCTAAGGCCCCAACTGCTCCTTTCCATTTTCTGAAAATCATATTTATAATATCTGATGAGCTAACCTCTTAGTGAGATAAATAATTCTAATATGAAATTTAAACATACAAGAAAGAACATAATATGCAATGCTAATCATATGAGCTAATATAAATATTTATCTTCAGAAATTGAATTAGCTTAGTGCAACACTTTTATGTCAGAACTTGCTTTATTGATTTGGTAAAATAAAAGACTTGATTATAAATAATGAAAATGGATATTTATAAAATAATGAAATATATTTGTAAGATGTCAAATTATTTCATGGATTATACTAATCTATTAATGGTAGAAAATTATTTATTTTAGCTACATTTTCTTCTTAATTTATACTCACTATTTTCTTAAAAATATCATGTATTGTTTCTCTAAGCTTTTGGTATATTTATATCATTTGATCATTGTCTAATCCGTCGATCATAATGACCATTGAAAAAAATTGGTCAGCCCAACAATATAGTAGTTATCAATTACCCCTGATTCAACGTTAGCCTCTTCCAATTTTTAGAATCAAGAGTTGCAAATCATTTTTATTTCCCTACTGTGACTCATCTCATTAGAATTTTTGTCTTTCTCTGAGCAGGTCATAATAATTTGCTAATCATGACATGACCTTACATAAGCTTTTTTTATTTTTAACATCATTGCATAAGAATTTGTAATTATTTTAACATTTTTGCGCACATGCTAACATCAACTTGTATCATAATGCATGCACAGTATGACATAACATAAAATAATTTATATTTAAATACTTAAATATGCATAATAATTTATTAGAGAATCAGAAGGCTTGAATACCATCAACATAGAATGAATTTATTTTGACTAATTGATCTTAAATGTACAGTGAATTTCTTGGTATCATTATTTATCATTAGCATGATCAATATGAAGAAATTTTGCAAGTATATATATAACATATCAATATACTTGTAAAAATTTACAAACATTAGACCTATGAATAATTTGCTCCTTATATTCAGGATTGAGTATCTCAACACAATTATCCTTCTTGAAACAGATTTTCTTATTTTTATCTTTCCGAGATTTTGATCTTCCCGTAAACAATAAAAAAATAGCAATTTTCTTAATTTCATTCAAATTCCTAAATTAATAACCCAATCTAATACAAAATGACTTCAAAATACCATGTTACCAAAAAAGAATTTCTCCTTATTCAAACCCTTTTAAACCTACAATCCAAACTCACTTTGTAGAAGAAATCACCAAAAATCGGATTATTACCTTTAAACCTTAGCTTCTCCTTTCACTTGTTCCCCTTTTCTTCTTTTCTTCTTCCTTTTCTTCCCTTTATCCAGCCCTTTGTTCCGCCTTACTGGAAGTTATGGGAGAAATGAATGAGATAATGTGGTGTTTTGGACTATCATAAGAATATATCATGTAATTAAATAATAAATTAGTTTATAAAAATCTTATTTCCATTTAAACCATTTTAGCCATTAACAACTTAATCCATCACTATATGATAGTATAAGTGAAAAAGGGGATTGCTACAGGACAATAGCCATTGAACAATAAAAGTAAGAGAAAATGACCAAAATGATCCCTCAACTCTTTATGAGGGACCAAAATGGTCCCCAACTTTTTTAAGGAACTCTTTGGTCACTCAACTCCTTAAAAATGGGTCTTTTTGGTCATAATATCAAAATTTGGAGTTAATGGTGTTAAATCAAATGATATTTTAATCATTTTTTAATTAAATTATTTATTAAATATAATTTTCAAGTAATAGTTTTTTTTAATTTATTAAATATTTCTTTAATAAAAAAAAATATTAATAATTCTATTATATAATGATCCTAAATTAAAACTAGAATTATTAATATTTTTTGAAATTAAAACTTGAATTATTAATAATTTTTTTTATTAAAGAAATGTTTAATAAAATTTTTTTTAATTATTATTATTTGAAAATTACATTTAATAAATAATTTAATATACTCCTTGATTTAATACCATTAATCTCAAAAATTTAATGTTAGGATCAAAAAGGTCTCTTTTTAAGGGTTGAGGAACCAAATTGGTCCCTCAAAAGAGTTCGAGACCATTGTGGTCCCTCACAAATAGTTGAGGGACCATTTTGATCTTTTTCTCATAAAAGTAATGAAAAACTCTAGGAATATAATTTTAGTAAGAATTTAATTAATAATTATTAATATATGTATAAATTTATGTATACTTCTTTATATCAAAATAATTGAAATTGAATGTGGAATTTTATAAAAATAATTTTGATGATTTTTTGGGATGTGTGAAACTATATGTATATATAGTGGAGGTGTTGCTTCGATAGTCAATGTTGCAGCTTGATGCTGTTTGATTCATCAAAGTCGTCGCCTTTGCTTTACCTGGCAATTTATATTGCTAAAGCACAAGTAGATAAGGAGAAGAATTGTTTGGGTGGTGAAGAGTACATCGATGGATGGTAGTCCGAGCAATATATTCCAATGGTTGGTTATCAGATTGTAGGGACTATTTCTTGGCCTTGTACAATCTATTCCTGCAATTATTTTTATGTTGTTGCTGTTATTATTTTATACTTCTTGTTGTATATCTAGAGTTCCTCGCTATTTTCAAATTTCCTCTTCGTGCACTGTCATATTTTATGCTATCCCAGGCTCAAGTAAGCTGCAATGCTAAATTCAATTTCTTTTTTGATTCAGCAAGCAATTAGCGGCATCAGCCAGATTTCATTTAGTACTGAGGAGATTGTTTCCCCAAGGAAACCCACCTCTTTGCCAGAAGTTGCAAAGCAACGAGAATTAAGTGGGAGTCTTGAGAGTGCTGCAGAGGATAAAATGAAGAAGCAACTATCTGATGCAAAGACCAAAGAGCTTAGTGGGCATGATATTTTTGGTCCTCCTCCTGAGGTTCCTCCTAGGCCTTTAGCTGCACGTAATTTGGAATTGAGAGGACAGCTAGACTTCGGAGAACCTGCACCCCCAAACATATGCACATCAGTGAAAGTGTCTAATGTAAGTAACAAGATTTCTTTGTTTAATTTTATTTTGTTCATATCTCCACTCACCATTCCTTCATTTAACACTTTCCTAGAAGTTTCTTTTTTCTCACGAGCAATGCCAATTGCCACGAAGTCTTTTTACTGAAGTGTCACATTTTTCTCATTAGACGCATTTTGTACCACTAGGACACTTGCTCAGATCACACTATTGATAACGTATCTTGTTTAGCCTGCAGAAAGTTTCTGATGTTTTCTTATTATTTTCATGTCTTGTTTATTCCAGATTTTTTTTTTTATATCAGGTGGGATACTTTTTAGTTCCTCTAATTTTTTCAAGAGCATTAGTTTCCTCTTGTCCTAACTCCAAATGATGTACAAGTTGTTTCTTTCACTTTGTGGTTCAATCACAATGGTCGGATGTGATGGAATGTCTTCCAAGATCATCTAATCCATAGGGACATTTTGTGGTGGTTTTTAGCTCTGAATCGCTATCAAACCTGCTAATTGTGAAGGCTTTTCAATTCATATATATATATATATATATATATATATATATATATATTGTAGATATTGGAATGTGATTTATGTGAGAATATAATGGGTAGACATTAGTTGTTTAATGGCGTATATGATGCATGACAACTTAAGGCTAGGCTCGCTGATCCTTGTATGACGCGTTATACGAGTTAATGCAAAAACATCTGAAGATTCATAGATCACAACTTTACTAGTTAAGCAATGAGTTTCTTTAAAGGTAAACAAGTAGTATAGAGCTTAAAAGTCAACGCTAATCAAATTGTTGAAATAATCCAAAATTTTCAGTAAAATGGTTAAGGACATATACAATTAATAAGTAAATTGAATTTAATTTTCACCAATTAGATCTTTAACATAAATTTTTGAGCAAAAGCAATAGCACTAAACAAGAAACGACAAATAATATAGATGAAATAAAAAAAATTAACAAAAATTACCATAATATGAAAAGCAAAGCCTCATGCCAATATATCATGTAGTATACCTCATAAGATTGAAAGTGGAATGAGAAATTTTATTCATGCTAAACTTATAGGCTCATAATCTTGACTAGTAGATAAAGTTGGTATAGGACTAGCTTAATTCAAATTTAAATTAACCGCTACTTAATTTTAGCTGTAATTTCAAATTCCTAAATTCCATTTGCGGCCAAAACCCAAACTAATACCTTAGCAAATATTGGATAGAACAAGAACAAATCCTATGAATACCATTCCCGGTTGGAAATTCGTAGGCAAAATAGTAGGGCCGGGATTAAGAATCAGCCAACAATTAAATTGAAATGCCATAATCATTCACTATATAACAAAAAGTCATTCAACTAGCTACTTAATAATGCAAAACTCCATCGCCTAAGTGATGCAGGACTACGATGCTTTTAAATGAAAATGATAAGGATTAGCACGACTTCTTGAAGAAAACAATTAGTGACTAAAGTTACTAGCAATTTGAAACAATAAAGTAAAACAAGAAAGGGGTGCTTACGCTTAGGCCAAATCGTTTGCTAAATACTTGAACAAACAAATAACTTAGAAAATCAAAACATGCAAAGTAATAGGCGCTCAACCAACATCCCTAAGTTAACAATGAAATAAGAAGCAAAGAAAGATACACTCAAAACCCTACGTTTACTAAGCTTTAGCAATTTAAGCGGAGTTCAATCATTTGCGATTTCGTCATCACCTACAAGGTTAGCGAATGAAGAAGTAATTGAATAGGGAGAAAAAGATCACCCTTAGTGTGATTCGGAAAAGAATCACCCTTATATGTATGAATGATTGCACAAATACATTAAGCTTAGATTCTATAGGAAGGAAAACAAGATCTATGAATTTTCTAAGTTGTTACCACATGATAATCTCAAATGAACTCATGTTAGTAGCTTATTGGCAAGTGAATTACATGCAAACTCAACCATCGCTAATATCAAATCTTACCCAGACACGTGGTCTTTTGTATGCTAACACTACACATCTCTTATGTTTCTATTAACCATTTAATTTGACAATCAATTTTTTTATGGCAAATAATTGAAGATTTAAGTTGTACCTTTTTTTAATGTTATTAAGAAATAACTTATGAATTTTATATTTTGATAAAAAATAATTATTTGAGGTAAATTATTTAATTGAACTATATCATGACTAGGGGTGCAAATGAGTCCAGTTGAGCTCAAGTCAGGCCTAACTCGAGTTTGACTCGCGAGCCAAATCTCGAGTTCGAACTCGCGTCGGGCTCGAACTCGACTCGCCACAGAAATTCGGCTCGTCGAGCGGATCTCTTCCGCCGCGAATGTGGTTTGCACGCGCCCTCTTCGGATTCACACCCTCCGTTCTGCCTCTTCCTTCGCGAACGTGTTTCGAACTCGCAGGAGCTCCGATTCACCCCCTGCTGTGGTTCACATGCGGCACGAGCTTTGATTCGCCCCTGCCATTCCGCTTTCTGCCCCCCGCCATTCCACTTTTCGCGAGGCACTCGACCAATAATTGAGTCGAGCGGATGACTGTTCGAACTCGAGCTCGATAAGCCCAACGAGTTTGAAATTCGGCTCGAGCTCAAGTCGCAAGCTCGTTAACGAGTTTAGTCTGAGCCGGCTCGGGAGTCGGCTTGACTCAGTTGCACCCCTAATCATGACCCAGCCCAGAGGTTTAAATTAATGAGGCAAGGCTATCGTTGAGCTAATATTTAAAATTTCATCTATGGGCATTAGCTAATATCAAATGCTTGCTTGCACAACTTTAATATATTGAAAGAACTACTAATTTATAATTTTTTTTAATGATAAAAACTATAGGAATTCTAAGATAAATATATTTCTCTTATAGTGTCAAATCTACGATATATTTTTTTCCTGCTTTCACTCATTTAATTTCTCTAAATAATACATGTATACATTTATTTAATAATGAGAGTGAGTTATAACATAACTCGGTGAATGCCTCATATTTCTAAATTACTGTGACATAATGGAATTTTGAAATAATATGCATTCTTGCCTTTAAACATGAAATAACATAGAATCATTTATTAGTAATTCTATTTAAAATTGATTTTATAATTGACATTGAATATATTATGAATAAGTAAAATTCTTATCATGTGTTATCCTTTTTTCATAAATAACACAATTGTCACATAAGTCACCGCTTAGTACCAATTAAGATAATTCATTTTCTAATCCTTTTTCAAAATATTTTTCAATTTACACAAGCAGAAATATTGCGTCCCTAATCAATACCATAAAAGAGTAAATTCCATCAATCAAGCATGCACTTGTAAGAATTCTCATATGAGTCATTTCTTTTACATACTCTATATCATTCCATATCCTTTATTGTTACATTAAATGACATGTGATAACAATTAAATGCCTATAAAAATTGTTATTTATTTTAATATGATCAATCCTTTCCATAACAAAGCTAAATCAAATCTGAGTTTACAATAACATTTGATGAACGAATATTAATAATGATCAACGCATTTGATTAGAAGAAGCAATATTATTACCATAACTTAGAAATATGAGTACTCACTTTAATTTCCAAAGACTTAATGATTCACTTTAATCTTTATTCCATCGTCATCAATTTGACGAGAAATTATTTTGTGCGGACACCGGACAGGAGAACCGTCCGGTTACACTTAGGAACCGAGCCTTGGTACCGCTCGGTATCAAGCTCGGTACCGAACGTGGCACATTTTCATTGGAGTCCGGACGCCATCTGAACTCCGCACAGATTAATTTTTCCAATGTGACACCTATGTAAATACATATATACTATTAATTATTCTTATTTTAATAATACTTATTTCATTTATTTTTCTAAAGTTAATACCAGTAATTAATAATATTTTTATTTCAATCAAATGTATAAATTTTAATTAAATTTTACTTTTACTCAAGTATGTAAACTATAACTAATATTTGTATCTTAATTTAAATGCTTATAATTAAATAATTTACCTTTCAATTGTATAATATTTAAAATTTTCTTTATCTTATTCTTATTAATCAAAACATGAATATTTCCTTCTATTACTATTTGATCTTATTAATTCATTGTATATGATTAATATTTTTTTTAATTTCAATAATGATAAGAAGTCATATTTTAAATGCTTGTTTAACATAAATATATATTTAATAATTAATATGTTAAAACACTTGAATCATGAGACTAATATCTAAGAAAAATATAATTTATATAAGTTGTTATTAGATAAATCACATATTTAAAATTATTTCAATTTAATTCAAAATTATTCTAATTTATTCTTATGTAAATGACAACCTTAATATATATATATATATATATATAGTAAAATGTTGAAATTTCTTAATTATATTTTAAAATAATAAAAATTTATCTTACAATTTTTCTCAATCAAATTTCTAAATTTATATTTTAAATATTTCCCTCTTTCCTGCATTTGAAAAATGTTACACCATCTATACTTATTTATAAAAGAAAATCCTAATAATTTTTTTTTGAATTTGAGAACTAGATTAAGAGTTCAAATTTTACTTTTGATTTGAAAGATAAAATAAATCCAAATTTTTTTGGCTTGTTCATCGTACATTATTGTTATTCAAAGATGGTATAAACATCTAGAGAAGCTTGTGATAAGATATTATCTAGAAAATAATTTCAAACTCCACCGTGTAAGCACTCAAACTGCAGTTGCAAATAATCCACTGGAAAAACCCACCGCTCCAATCTGATCACCCAGCCTAACGACAGTTCAAACCTCGTCAGTCTTGTAAATTTAACAACAATTAAAAGTCTATAATATAACCATGCCAATGAATAAACTAACCTAAAATTAAGAAATAAAATACATCTTTCAAAAAATAAATGTGAAGATTTTCGTCGATGTGATTTATATTTTCTTAATTTTGCAGAGTTTTTTC
Organism: Dendrobium chrysotoxum; assembly: GCA_019925795.1. Lineage (NCBI taxonomy): Eukaryota > Viridiplantae > Streptophyta > Magnoliopsida > Asparagales > Orchidaceae > Dendrobium > Dendrobium chrysotoxum. Next base: position 78,211,689 of record CM034313.1, read on the forward strand.
CATTCTAATGTCCTAAGAACTGATTTTGTTTGTGAATTAAAGATTTAGAATATCTATAACTACTTCATTGGCACATATAATGTCCCAGTAATTTCCCTGGCACATACATGATATTGATTTTACCTTTCTTGTAGTTTTTTAATTTATTTTTATTTTAAGCTTCAGCCTCCTGGTGGTCAAAGCAACATCATGTCTAGCGAGCAACCTGTACTGAAGACATCCAAGAAGATCAACAACCAGAAGTTCCAGGACCTAACTGGGAATGACATCTTCAATAGTGATGCTGTGTCTGGATCTGTTGAGAAGTCTCTGAGCTCAGCAAAACTGAAAGAGATGAGCGGCAGTGATATATTTGCAGATGGAAAGGCAGCCTCCCGTGACTACTTTGGAGGTGTCCGTAAACCTCCTGGTGGTGGAAGCAGTATTGCGCTGGTTTGAAGTCTAATTGTAGATGGCTCATCTACCCACTTCGGCTCTCTAATCTTATTAGATGTGTTTGCCATGGTGACTGATTTGGGTGTTCAACAACATCTTGTTTTTAAGTTTGTAGATGTTTTCGATTTGTGTGTTAGTGGATCTGGGTTAACTATCTAATGTAATGATGGATGCAGATATTCTATTTATTTTCCTAGATTTTAGTTGGGAGAAAACTTGTTTAGATTTTTATACGGTTTTGAGATCTGGAGTGCTGTGTTGTTATGGCTAGTTGTTGAATCATGTCTTGGATGATGTTGCTGGGCATTTTAATACTACTTATTATACATGCGCTGCAAATTGTAAAGGATCATGAATGTGGTTTTATTATTGTTATTATTATTAAGGTTTGTCCCAAATTGAAGTTATATTAAGGCTTCGTTTGAGACAGCTTTCTTACTGTTTTGTTTGTCAGATCTAAATCATAATTTATGCTTAGTCATTATTTTCTCGTTACTTTTAAAAAAAATTGTACTAGAAAGTTGATTTCTACAACAGCTTTAAAAAGTTACATTATCTACTGCAATTTTGTAAAGTAGTAAGAAAGCTGTCTCAAATGAAGTCTAAGAGGGATTTAGGCCTTGGCCTGGGCTAAAAGGGGAAAAAAATGGTATCCTGATTTAATCAAATTAATATTCTCAACAATTTTAAATTTATTTTGAAATTTAAGGGCATAAAAATTTGGTCGCATATCCTAAATTATTTTTCTTGTTAAATGCCTCTTTGTTGCTTCGATTTTACAGGGGATATGAATGATGAAAATTAAAAGAGGGATTAGCCTGAGCGCGATAGGAAGTTGACAGGATTGGGATTAGTTTTTTTTTTTTTTTTTTCATTTCTTTTCTTTTTTTCTATTGAAGAGAAAAAAAAAAAAAGAGAAAGGGATAACCATTTAGAATTTTGCTCGGGGTCGGACTTCAACAAGAAATCTAAGAATTTTTAATTTTGATTTAGTCAAATATATGAGTTCAATAAAAATTAATTGAGTTTTTGCTGATCATATAATGGGATGAGATTAATGGTGAATGATTACTTTCTTAAATTGAGAGATACGTACAATAAGGGTATTATTGAGTATAGAGATTTAGGTTTTATTTGGTACAAATTTCATGCTGTTTTTTAAAATAATTTTTTATTATAAAATTTTTTAAACTAAAATGTTGCTGCATAAAATAGTAAGAAAATGATCTCAAATAAAATTTTAAAAATTCGTCTAATTTAGACTTAATTTGGGATGACTTTCTTATTACTTCTTAAGATAATTTTTTTATACAAAAAATTTAAATTTTTATTAAAAAATTACTTTAAAAAATAATAAGAAAATCTTCTCCAATAAAGCCTTAGTTGTAGATTGGGCCTTTATTTGCTTCACCATCATCATGTTTAGCAGTTCTGAAGACACAATTCTCCTATAAATGCTTAAAACCGGCCGCAAAAAAATAAGACAAAATATTGACCTGGCTGCGTCCACTACAAGCCGGCTCTTTGAAAATGTGCGTATTGCACTCTATAACTAAAAAGCCAAAAAGGTGCATGTACAAAATTATTACTAGCTTCCTTCAACATCCTTCAACGAGACAAAAAAAGGCAGAAAATGAAAATCGACTATCACTATTAAAGTATTTCAAAACAAAATCATAATTTAAGGCAAAATACGCACAAAATTTAGCAATCTAATTGTGGATTAAAGAGAAGTCAGGGCCGACACTGGTAGATGCCTTCTAATTTTCCTCGAGCAAACATTATCAGTTTGGGACGGCTTTCTTACTGCTTTTTAAAGTAATTTTTTACTTAATTTTTTAACTAAAAAATTAATTTAAAAAACAATAAAAAAACAGTCCCAAAGGAAGCCCAAACAACAATACAATTGGCCTCGTACATCTACGGTTCAAAAAAAAAAAAAAAAAGCTCAAGGAAGAGTATTGCCTCCATTTCAATGTGAGTGCTGTCCCAATGTTCCAAAGAGTGGCCAACCGCTTCAATGAAGGTGCCAACTTCGTTCCGCAGAACCATTCGACTGCCAGCTTTGCAAGAGGGTGAGGGAGCTCCGTCAACATTGGCCTTCAGCCATCAAGGGATAGTTGGGGGTGACCGAGTAGTGTGTCCCCGTCGTCTTGTAATAAATGGGTAGTGCCACGATTGAGTGATGGAATCCAAACTAGTTGCTGCAATAATGGCTGGCGTGCCTTGGGGTCTGTTTTGTTTCTTCGCATTCCTTGCCCTCTAATTGTGATGGACCATTTAGCAATAAATCCGCGCCCAGTCCATATTAGTGCCATCAATCTGCAGTTGCTGAATTGAGGAAGAGAGATAGCCAAATTGCTGAAAGTCCGACGAATAGAAAGCAGAAAAATGCAGGTGACCGAAACATGGTCCCAGCTGAATTTGCGTCCCAGCTGAATTTGCTTAATGCGTTGTATCAACTCAAGCATTCACCAAAGCACAGCTGCATTTCATTCGATTTCCACATACCATTGCAGTCTTGTAATTCCGACACATTCCTGGATTCAAGACGATCCGCATTGCTAAAGATTGGCCTCGCATATGATTGCCTCGTTGGTTGAAGGCCATAGATAGGAGTTCAGAGCATAGGATGAATAAATAAGGCGACAAGGGAAAGCCCTGGCGGAAGCCTCACTTCGCTTTAATTCACTTAGATCTTTTTCCATTAATAAGTTGGGCGAATGTCGGGGTTTTAACCAGCACTGACCAGTGTATGAATTTTTAAGGAAATCCAAATTCAGCCATAACCTATGGAGAATTATCAAACTCATGCGATCATAAGCATGCTCCATATCTATTAGATTGCCAATCCCTTGGACAACGTAGACTGATGGAACTTTTTGATGAGTTCTTGGGCAAGAAGACGGTGATTCGAAATAAAGCGTTGAGGAACAAAAGCCCTTGGGCATCTGAAACTAGGAGAGGGAGCATACCTTCAAGTCCATTAACAATTACTCTTGGCGACAAGGAGTGTGAGCGAAAACATCGCACGAGAGAGAGAGAGAAGGACCAAACGAGAAGAAAAAGAGGAAGATTCGGAGAAGTGGATTGGGTGATCTGGGAGGAACGATTTGGCGGAATCGAGAAACAAAGACGTCGAGCGCAAGCGACGTAGAAAGACAGGACGATAGGTATGCACGGAAGAGATCGGAGAAATTATTCTCTACCGCATGCTGATGGGAAGAATCCTATATATAGCAACATATTATGTGCACATAATATATGCACTTACAGTTAAGACGACGATCATCTGGATACTCCACGTAATAATTCTCAAGCTCAAGAGATCGGAGGCTAATAAATGGAAGAAATTATTTCGTGCGTAATTCGGACGGTAAAGAATCGTCAGGATATTTGTACATATTATGTATAAAAAAAACTAAATTTTGTATAAAATTATATTCAGTATATACACTATGTACACTCACATCTGAACGGTTCTTTACCGTCCGACTCAGCACGGAATAATTTCCCAATAAATGGAGATTGAGTGGGTGAAGTTTGACAATATAATTGAGACCAAGCCAAGCAAGGTTTAGATGATGGCTTTGACGCCAATTTCTAACAGAGAATTGAACTAAGGTAATGAGACTATATTTATTTTATTTTTCTCTAAATATGAAATCAGATGAAGTTAACCTAAATTTTTTAAAAATGTTTCATATTTATAAGCCCTAACTTTATGTTCTAATAAAAAAAAAATTGTCAGAATCTCACAGAGCAAATCAGAGTTAGTCGTTGATTTGGAAGGAAGGAGCAAAAATTGATGCAATTAAAATCAGAAATTTAAGTTGTCTTCTTATGTTATGAAATTAAGGTTATCATTTTAGTAATTTGAATTAAAGTAAAAATGATAATAATTTTATTATGGTGAGATATTTGTGAATTAACTATAATGATATAACTGTGAATATATATATAAGGAAATAAGTTAAATAATAAGGCCATTTTATATGTATGATAACAGGTATTCAATTAAAATAAGTTAAGTATTTATATTTTATGATAATTTATAGTTCTTATCTTAATTATATATAGTGATTGATATATTCCTTTTCTATATATATATATATATATATTGAATGCTGTTAATAGGCTAATTAACAAAATTATTAGCCATACTTACAAGTATGTAATATGATTATAATTATTTTTAACTAAAATTAAATTATTTGTATTGACTTTATAAGAAAAAAATATCAAAAAATCAGTCAAATCATCAAGAATTTTCAGTTTTAGTGCAAGTAATATAATAAAAAAGTGGCATAAGCCATTGATTTTAATTACAAATTTAGAATAAATAGGACAAAAAATAAAAATTGAGTTACATTTTCATACAGTACATATAACTGTTAGAATCAACTGAGCATATATCTAGCTTTTCCATTAACTTAGCTGCTCTATACCTTAAGGGAAGATTCAGGTGATCCTATTATGTTTTAATTGCAGTCAGTGGCAATATAAAAGAAATAAAACTAAAACAAATAGAGCAAATGATACAAGAATAGAAGATTAACCACAATAAATGGTTGTTGGTGTTGAAGCCAACTAAGGCATAACATAAACATATAGTAAAAAAAAAAAACTTGATTATTTAGTCGTTTGTAGCAGCAATACAAAATTTTGATTTGAAGGAGGTGAGAACAGATGAGATGAGATCAGGTTTACGGCTGAGTGATCGACGAAACACATTCCACCCATCTCACCCGGACTTGAATTCCCTAATTGTCCCCCCCAAAAAAAAGAACAGATTAGATTTGACTTGACAAGAATATGCTAAAAGCTACAATGCTTTCAAATTCTATCTATATATATATATATATATATATATATATATATATATATATATATATATATAAGAACAATGAAAAAATTGGCTCTTGAATGTTATTGATCTTGGGCTTCATTTAGGATAATTTTCTTACACTTTCTAAAGCACTTCTATAATATAAAATTTCTTTATATATATAATTTCTTAAACTAAATTTTTTTATACGAAAAAGTTACTTTAGAAAATTGTAAGAAAGTTGTCCCAAACGAAATCTTGATTGGCTGCAACTCAGTACTTTGCTTTATTGCATTGTGATTTCATGATTCTCCTAGTAGACTCAGGTGCTTCTCCATTTCGGCACAGAAGGCTTCTCAGCAGTTTCACTTATATCAAGAGAAACATCTGAAATAGATTCCTGGTTTGTATACTTAAGGACTGTGCTGGTTTTCTTATGCTTCAGAGCAAATCTGAGTCTCAAAAGCAATGAGTTTGACATCACTCCTAAAGAGCTAAATCCCATTAGAGCTCCAGCAATGGATGGAGTCAACATGGTCCCTGTTATTGGTAGCAGTAAGCCAGCTGCAACAGGTATTCCAACCTGTAAAAAGATATGTCAATACTAAAGGTGAATTAATAAATGCAAGAAAGCCAAATTTCAACTTCAATTTGCAAATTAAAAATACTTTTTCTGAAAATTCTCATCAAATTATCTATAATTGTCACTAACGTGTTCAAACTTTTAACAGATACTAAATAAATTTTTGTACTTTGGAAGTCTGAATTCTAATAAACTGATTTTCTAGTAAACTTGAACAACAAAATCCTTACACTTGCTGTTTCTCTCAAATGTCATTGGGTTTGCACTACATAAAACCCACTGCATAATGTCACACAAGCTAGCATGCCATGATTATCTATCACCAGGAGCTAAGAATACTAGCACTGAACAATGATAAAAAAACACACCAGAAAAAGTAAAGCAAGAATCATCTAATTCTCCTTTACCTATCTAACCATGCATTTCTTCAATATCTCCAATCCAAAAAAGTACTAAAATATCACCAATAAACAAAAGTCAATCTTGCGTAAAATAAGCTATCTTCCTGAGAAATACTCGAACAACGTTTATATTGGGTCATTTAAAATTAAACAAAAGGCATGAGATTTGACAAGCTTACAATGTTATAAGCAAATGCCCACCACAGGTTTTGTCTCACTGTCTTCATAGTCTGTTTGCTCAATTCCAGTGCTTCACTCAACTGCAAAACAATTTCAGAAGATGTAATGAAGCCATAAATATAACGAAAAAGAAGCCCACTGCTTGAACATGCACTTGACATGATACAAAACATAGCCAATCTATGGACAAATCAAGTAATACTTGATTGAACATGCACAAGGTAATTCATGAATGTAGTTTGCATGCATAAGATCAGTCGAGTTTAAGAAAAGAATTTACACTTGCTGTATGATTATCTAGAAAATAAATAAATTTTAGTTGACATGGATACAATAGTTGAATAAGCCGGACCTTTTTAGATGAAGTTTCTATGTTTGTAGCATTATCTCGTGACACTGATTTTCCAAGCTAAGTTAGCTAGGAGGGTCAAATGTTATGGAATCTTGAAAATGCATGATATTAGCATACTGTCTTGACATTGAGGTGTGTGGGTAAAGCCAAATTTCAGCTTTTGCTTCAAGCCCCCTTAGACACAATTTAGAAAAGGCAGATTTACCAAGAGTAGCGACTAGTGGAGCCATCGGATGGGATCCAACCAAAGGGCCAGTTCTTGGCTCTTGTTTAAGGGTCCTCATGATGCATTGCGATGGAGATTTAGGGTTCTACAAGGAGAAAAGGAAGAGAGATGAAGAGAAGAAGCTTGAGTACATAGGAGATAGCTCCTTGTTATTATGGAGCTCTACCTTCTTTCTTCCATCTCGGTTCTTGTTTTTGGCATAGATCTCATGGTTCTAGAGATTTGTGAAAGAGAGGAAAAACGCTTTTGTGAAATCTTCTCGAGGAGTGCTTGTATCCTAGTTCTATTTGAAGAAGAATCATGATGATGGCTTGCAAGCTCCAAGAGATGTAACACCACCATACTTTGCAATCTCCTATTAGTGAGCTTAACTTCGCATTGTTCTCTCATGGATGTAGTTTTGATCTAAATTGAACCACATAATTTCAATTCTCTTTCTAGTTCTTTTATTTCTCTTATATGATTATTTGTGTCTACTCATTACTAGCTTTTCTATTGGAAGATCACGCCAATTTTGCTTTGCTTGAGCAGGGTTTGCATACCTAGTGTTTAACGAATTGCCACCTCAATTGCACATCTCCTCAAATTCTGCAAATATTACACACATTCATGCCAATATACTAATAAAGATTGAAACGGATTTAGTTCACTAAGGGGGAATTCCACAGGCTTATGGACACATAATAAGAAACAAAATTTCAGGAGAAAAAAATAAACAAAACACTATCCCTAAATAAGTGGCTTCCATTAGTTAACATATTATTATGTTATCTGTAAATTAAATAAACAATATGACCAACAGGACGGGCAATTGCAAGGGTTAACTTAATTTTTTTACTAATAGAGGTTAAATATATTCTACTTCTAAAGTATTTGAAGTTCCAAACAAAAAAACGAATGCCAATTCTGAAGATATAGTTTTGAGTATAACAAAGACTCAGTATAAAAGGTTAACTTTTAAGGAAAAAGGTAGTATCCACAATTTATTCAACACGAGTTATAATAGTCCAAAGGTGCCAACAAACATTTTTGATTAACAATTGTCTGATAAAAACAATTAATGTTCTAGATGAGAAGGAACCCCTACATACTTGTGATAATCTATTACCCATGAGCACAATGGAAGACACATCACTAGCAGCACCAACACCCTCACCCATGGCAATCCCGATGTCTGATAAAGCCAACGCAGCAGCATCATTGATGCCATCTCCAACCATGGCAACTACTTTTCCGTCTTTTTGAAGCTCCTCAATGAAATTGCTTTTCTGATCAGGCTTGACTTCAGAAAATACCTGTGCTATTAACAAATATATAAAACTGCGTGATAGAATGATAGATTACAAAGATAATTAACAAATCTTACGGTGACTATTTTACTACTATGGAGCACAAAATCTTTTGTATTCAGGATCTCCTCTATTTCTTGTTATGGAAAAAGGTAAAACATAAAAGTAGATGATTAAAGTTTATAGGCAGTGCATGAACACTTGCTTCAAAATAAATTATTTTGGCTTGGAGGAAAACAATCCGAGTTTGATGTCCTAGGGCTTCATTTGTCCGTGTGATTCAAGTTAGATGGTCCGCACCTTATCTTTGTCAATACCAACGATAGATGACACATGTTCAGCAGCCTTCTTTTTATCTCCAGATAACATATATACGTCAAGTCCTTCCTTTCTCAATATTTCAACAACTTGGCGAGCATCTTCCCTAATTTTATCCTCGAAGTAAATCAGCCCAGCTAAACTACCATCTACTCCTACATATACAACTGACTGATTATTGAGTTCGATATCTGGAAATGAATATGAGTCAACTCCATGCCTGCAACCAAAAGAAAAGCGTATAAAAGATGTCAATAAGCTTTTTGCAGTTGAAACAATTTAAGCTAAAAATGTATAATAGCATTGAATACTATTAAGCAAAGCTTGTCCATTTGTAATAGCCCAAATTCTTAACCATCGAGATATTATTCGCTTTGGTCTGATGGCTTCACGGTTTTGTCACCTTGGTGTGACTTCCCAGGTGGTTGCTACTATACAAGCATGCTAAACTTGAAAGTTTTTAATGAAATTCCAACAGTTAAATCAAAATGTGCTTCAATGCCTAAGAACTTAACTTTATTTTTTCAAGAGGTTTCACAATCTTACCCACTTAGATAACTGACATCCTCGACAGTTTCCTTTGCCCAAAATCATTTATCAGGTAGATAGAATTCTAAAGATAAAGTTCTCATCTTCTAACAGAGGTATTGCTCTAATATTATTTGTAACAGTCCAAAATTTTAATCATCGAGATATTGTTCGTTTTGACCTAATGGCCTCACGGTTTTGTCCGTTTAGTGTAACTTCCCAGGAGGTCCTTCATCCTAGGACTGCTCCTATATGAGCATGCTTAGCTTGAGAATTTCTAATGAAATTTCAATCGTTATATCAAAAGGAGCCTTCATGTTTAAGAATTTGGTTTTATTTTCTTAAGGGATTTTACGGTACCACATACGGCAACATAAGATGAAAAAACAACTAAAATCCTCAATCAAAAAGTCTTATCATGAAGAAAATTTCCAATGTCAAACCTTCTAAGCCAGCTAAGTGTTCCTACAGTGACTGTTTTCTGCTCCACTATGGCTATTGCCCCAGATCCAGGTTCCTCTTTAAAGGTTCCATCTGTAGCCTGCAAAACAAAGTTTCCCAAAAATGGCATCAAAATACCAGATTTTGGAATATAACAAATTACATGCATTGCAGAACCTGTATTTATCATTAACAGAATTTAACTTGCTCAATTTTACATGAAATATGTATTACTGATGACCTTTGCTGTTTATATACTGGCATATGAGTTACCTGAGAAGCTAAATTTAATAAGAACCAAATAATTTATTGCTGTTGCTGGTGGTTGTGATCATGTCGATGTTTTTGCTTTTATCGATGCTATTGCTCTTGTTGCTGCCTGTTTCTCTTTTTATCAATGTTAACTGTTCGAAAACATACGATTTAAAACTCACGATTTCTATCCATATTTTCATAACTGGTTATTTTTGGTAACGGTACAGAATAGTATTCCTGTAATCCTGGAAATTTTGACAAGGAAATTCTTTCAAAGGCATTTCATCTAGGAGACAGTATTTTTTTAATAAGTTCACTGTTTATTTCTTTATTGTACTTCTCAATTAAAATTCAATACAATTCATTGATTTTTCACATGGAATCATAGCTGAAAGGCTTGGATTTCTTTGGGAAAATTAACCTTTTGTTTAGCTTTCATCACCACCACCACCAACAACAACATCAAGCCTTTATCCCACTATGTGGGGTCGGCTACATGAAACATTTTTTTCCATTGTGTTCTATTAAGAGTCAAATTCTCATTTAAATCTAATAAAGAAATGTCATTTCTAATATTTTCTAACCAAGCCTTTTTAGGTGAGTTTCTTTTTTTTTTTTTCTATAGCTTTCATCGCCAGTGTCAGTATGGTTGAGTCCTGTTTTTTTTTTTTTTTTCCAACATTCATAGCCAAACTTCAAGAATTAATTTGTTTTTCTATTCTAGAATATTCTCATCTTTGTGGATTTCCTTGCTAAGAATCTGTCATCATATCTAAGACAATACCATCCGCTCCGACTAATAAATTCAGGGTGATGACCTCTGAAGAAATAATACTACAGCACTCCATTAGAGAATTACATAATATCCACACTGCATATAGGCTAAACGGGAAAACTTGTTTAAAGTGGTCCCATTAGTTTGATCCTTTCCCAAGGAAACGGGAAATTAAGTCACGTCAACAGTACTAGACCAAAGAAATGAACATAGGATTTGATGCTTGGGATGAGGAGGATTCCATGGGAATGTCACGATTTTTGAATTTAATGACTTAAAAAATTAGTGACATATGCATGTTTCTACCCGTTGTAAAGGATATTTGGGAAATCAAGAGGCAGACAAAATAAAAAACAAAGGGTATAGCTCAAATATATGAGATCAGATAAAAAACTACTACCATCAAACAAAAAAATAAACCTGTTATGGACTATACCGATCTCTTAAAAAACATAGCAAGAAACGGACCATTATCGGGCTATTAAATTGAAGTACACCCATTGCAAAAGCCTTCATTGAGAGCAATTGAAGCAATAACTTTCTTGCAAGTCTATGTTAGGCTGGTTCAGCCTGAACCGGCCCAAAGGCCGGCTCTTGTTTATAGGAGGAGGACAAAAGCCGCCTCCTTTGATGTTGCCGCCCAAACTAGTATGAGCTGTTTAGAGTTAGGGTTATGCTTTGTTTTGGGCTGATTTGGGAGTTCTTGTCTTGGTGTCTTGGGCCCTAGATTCGTCTAGAGATTGAGAGAGAGCAATCCTCCTCTCGAGTTGAGGATCAATTGTATCTGGCTTATTTGCTTCCATTGTTTGATTTCCACCATAAAAAACTACCGTTTTGTTGTTTTTCCATTAGATTCGTGAAGTTTTCTCGCTGTTTTCAACAATCTTATTAGGGCTTACTTGAAATATTCAAGTATTTCCTATCAAATTGGTATCAGAGTGGATTTTGGGACCAATCGTGGGCTGATTTCTGAAAAATCAGCAGTGATTTTTGGCCAGAAGGGAGAATTTCTTGCTATTTTTGATCAAAATCCAGATTTTTTTTTAACCTAAAAAATTCCGGATGGCGGCCAAGAAGGTAGATGCATTGGAGGAATGCCATAAAGGAGAGATGAATCAAATCAAAGCAACAATGGAAGATAAAATTTCATCTGTAGAAGACAAGGTTTCCGATCTTCATGTGATGGTAAAGAAGATATTGAAAAATCAAATCCAAACGACGGCATCAGAGGCGAAAGGACCGGAGGGGAGAACGACAAATTCTGAGTTTCGTAGGAGGGGCGATGAGGTGGAAATCATGGAGGAAATATGTGGAAGGTATGGATGGAGGCATGGCTATGAGGGGCATGAATCAAGGGGTGCTGGCTAGGGAAGAAAAGGAGGGGAATATGAAAAAAAAGATGCTGATTTTGAAGACAAGAGGGGAGAAAGCGAAGAAGGGTTTGTGTTTGAACATAGGAGAGAAGATCGGGAGACTTGGAGAGGGCTAAGCACTTGGGAAAGAGGAAATTATGGAGAAATATGGAGAAACGGGGGAGATCAGAATGTGAGGAAGCTAAAGATGCCCATTTTTTAAGGGGAGGATGCACATGGGTGGATCTACAAGGTGGAGAGGTATTTCGCTATCAATGAACTGAAGGAGGAGGAGAAATTGACAGCAGCAGGGCTATGTTTGGAGGGGATGGTAAAAAATAGTGGAGGGACCATAGGAGGCCCATACGAGACTGGAGAGAGTTCAAGGAATGTTTACTAGAACGTTTCCGAACCGGCAGGGGAGGGGACTTCTATGAGAAGTGCTTTGCACTAGTACAAGATGGCTCAGTGGCAGACTACCACGAGAGATTTGAGAACTTAGCCAGCTGGGTGGAATGACTATCAGAGACGGTGCTGGAAGGAAACTTCATGAAGGAGCTCAAATCCGAGATCAGAGCGGCGGTGAGGGTCATGAGACCTCATGATTTGGGAGAGGCCATGGAGTTGACACAGTTGGTGAAAGATCAGAGGTATTTAGAGAGAAGAGCTAGGAGTAGCAGTTTAGGTGAGTCTTACAAGATAACTACCATTCTCTTAGCACCCAAGGGTCCTGTAGCAGGTGGATTTTGTGAGACTACCAGGGAAAACCAGGAGGAGGGAGTGGGGGAAATTTCAAGAGAGTGATAGAGAGAGAGATGCAGGAGAAGAGGGCGAAGGGATTATGCTTCAGGTGTGATGAGAAGTATACTCCAGGGCATAGGTGTAAGGACCAAACTCTTCAGGTTCTCACCGTCTGTAATGACGAAGAAATTGAGGAGGGAGGTGAGGGAGAGGTAGAGGGAGAGATGGAGGACAAGCTGGACCTCGATGTGGCGGAGGTATCCCCAAACTCAGTGGTAGGATTCACACCGAATCATATCATGCAAGTAAAAGGGGAAATAGCAGATATGGAGGTGGCGGTGCTGATTGACAGTGGGGCTACCCACAATTTCATTTTCACATAGGTCATCAACCAATTGGGAGTGAAATTGGTGGACACAAGCTATTATGGGGTGATGATGGGCACGAGGAAGGTGGAGAAAGACCAAGGGATATGCAGAGGAGTGGTGTTGACCATCTAGGGAATTCAGGTGAATGAGGATTTTCTCCCATTGGAGTTAAGAAGTACTGACGTTATCCTGAGGATGAAGTAGTTGCAGACCTTGGGAGACACCAAGGTCAATTTGGGGAGCACTCACGATGGAATTGATGGTGGATGGGAGAAAGGTAGTAATAAGGGGATATGCAGGGCTATCCAAAGCCATGGTATCTCTCAAAACCATGGTGAGAAGTACACAAGATGTGGGGGAGGCTTTCTGGTGGAGCTGCACAGGCTGGAGGGGGTTAGGTTGGAGGAGGGAGGGGACATACCTCTCTCAGTACAACCGTTGATTTAGCAATTCCATGAGATTTTTCAGCCACCTCAGGGATTGCCACCACCGAAGGAGCAGGAGCATGCTATCACCTTGAGGGAAAGTGTCACCCATCAGCATCAGGTCTTATCGCTATCCTCAATTTCAGAAGGATGAGATTGAGAAGGTGATTAGAGAAATGCTGGAGGCATGAATTATCAAGCCCAATGTTAGTCATTTTTGTAGCCCAGTATTACTGGTTAAGAAACAAGATGGCAGCTAGAGGTTTTGTGTGGACTACAGGGCAGTAAATAAGGAGATTATGCTAGATAAGTTTCTTATACCAGTGATAGATGAGCTGTTGGATGAGTTGTGTGGGGCAGTGATCTTCACCAAAATAAATCTGAAGTCAGGATATCATCAGATCGGAATGAAGAAGAAAGAGGTGCTCAAGACTGCTTTCAGAACTCATGAGGGGCATTATGAGTTTCTAGTGATGCCTTTTGGCCTCACAAACGCTCCAACCACATTTCACTCACTCATGAACAAGGCCTTCAGATCATATCTCAGGCAATTTGTCTTAGTTTTCTTTGATGATATCCTAGTTTACAACAGGACAGAGGAGGAGCACTTAAGGAGGGCGTTAGAGGTGTTGCAGGAGCACCAGCTGAGGGCCAACCTGAAAAAATGTTATTTTGCCTAGGCCAGTGTGGAGTATTTGAGCCATATTATGTCTAAAAAAAGGGTGGCAGCAGATCAATAAAAAATTGAAGCCATGTTGAGATGGCCAGTGCCTAAAAATCTAAAGGAGATGAGAGGATTCCTAGGACTGACAGGATACTACAGGAGGTTCGTGAAGGGGCAAGGCACCATAGCATGGCCACTAATAGAGCAGTTGAAGAAGGATGGTTTCCTATGGGGGGAGGCAGCCACAGTAGCCTTTGAGAGTTTGAAGAAGGTTATGACTACTATACTCATCTTAGCACTACCGGACTTCACTCAGGTCTTCATGGTGGAGATAAATGCTTCAGGATATGAATTGGGGGCAGTGCTCATCCAGAATCATTGACCTATTGCTTATTTCAGCCAGGTGTTGACTGCTAGAGCCAGGCAGAAATAGTTTATGAGTGGGAGTTAATGGCCATTGTATTAGCCATCCAGAAGTAGCGGTCCTACTTATTAGGTAGTCATTTCATTGTTCGAACAAACCAGCAAAGCCTAAAGTACTTGTTGAAACAACGGATGGTGACAGAGGAGCATCAGAGGTGGCTGTCCAAATTGCTGGGGTATGATTTTGAAATCCAATACAGGCCGGGAGTGGAGAACAAGGCGGCAGATGCTTTGTCCAGATGTATGGGGGAGTTGCAGGCAATAGCAGCGTTGATCTCATTGATGTTAGATTGGGAGGCCATCAAGGAGGAGAGAGCCCAAGATGAGGAGTTGGGAAAGATTAGGGCTGATTTACTACAGGAAGAGAGTAGCCACCCAGGGTATTCTTTGGAGGGGGAGAGACTTCTGTACCAGGAAAGATTTATGATGCCTAGGACACCAGTCCACATTCCACACTTGCTCCAGGAGTTCCATGGGAGCGCTTTTGGGGTCACTCAGGGGTGCAGAAGACATACAGGAGACTAGCTTCAGAGCTGTACTGGATGGGGATGCATAAGGATGTGGAGGAGATGGTAGCCAGATGTGAGATCTATCAGAGGAACAAGTACATGGTCATGTCTCCAGGAGGATTGCTACAGCCATTAGCTTTACCAGGTCGGGTATGGGAGGAGGTATCCATGGATTTCATAGATGGGCTACCCCGATCGGAAGGGTTCACAGTGATCCTGGTGGTGGTGGACCGATTAAGCAAGTACGCTCATTTCATTCTCCTACGACATCCATACACCACAGTGACAGTGGCATCAACGTTCATCAGAGAGGTGGTCAGACTGCATAGAGTACTAGAGGCTATAGTATCCGACAAGGATAAGGTGTTCCTCAGCCATTTTTGGAGGGAGTTGTTCAGACTACAGGGGACAGTATTAAAGAAGAGCACTGCCTACCACTCATAGATGGATGGCCAAACAGAAGTGGTCAACATGAGCTTGAAAACTTACATAGGATGCTTTGTGTTGGAGACACTCAAGTTATGGGCCAAGTGGCTGGCATGGGCTGAGTATTGGTACAACACGTCTTATTATTCTGCTTCTCAGATGACTCCATTCAAGGTGTTGTATGGAAGGGACCCTCCTCATCTAGTGCATTTTGGGCATAGGAGCACACCAGTTTCGTCAGTAGATGAGTATCTAAAGGAGCGAGATTGGGTGCTGGAAGAACTGAAAAGGCATCTACTGAAGGCCCAATAAATTATGAAGAAACAAGCTAATGGACATCGGAAGGACATCCAATTTGAGATAGGGGAAAGAGTGTTCTTAAAGCTCCGACCTTACAGGCAGAAAATCATCACCAACAGGAGAAATGAGAAGCTTGCACCAAGATATTTTGGGTCATTTGAAGTATTGGAGAAGATCGGAAAAGTAGCATATAAGCTGAAATTGCCATCCACAGCAACAATACATCCTGTTTTTCATGTCTCACAACTAAGGAAGGCGATTGGGGAGTATATAGCCAATTCTGAGCTACCAGTGACAATAATAGAGGGCTTGGAGGTGAGGTTGGAACCCTTTGAGTTACAAGGGATGCACTAGGGAGAGGGAGGGGGTAAAGGAAGTGTTGATCAAGTGGAAGAATCTTCCAGATTATGGGACGACATGGGAGTCTTATGAGAGGGTGAAGCATCAGTTTCCCTCCTTTCACCTTGAGGACAAGGTAGTTCTTTGGGAGGGCGGTATTGTTAGGCCGGTTCAATCTGAACCAGCTGAGCTAGCCCAAAGGCCGGCTCTTGTTTACAAGAGCCGGACAAAAGCTGCCTCCTTTGATGTTGCCGCCCAAACTAGTGGGCCCCATTAGGAGCCAATTAAAGGAAGAAGAAGGGGGGGGGGGGGGGGGGGGGGGGGGTGCTGCTGCTGCTAAGCATGAGAGGAAAAATTTGAATTAAGAGTTTGAATTAGGGAATTAATTTTTTTTTTTAAATGTGTTAATAGTATGGGTTGTTTAGGGTTAGGGTTATGCTTTGTTTTAGTCTGATTTGGGAGTTCTTGTCTTGGTGTCTTGGGCCCTAGATTCGTCTAGGGATTAGGAGAGAACGATCCTCCTCTCAAATTGAGGATCAATTGTATCTTGCTTATTTGCTTCCGTTGCTTGATTTCCACCAAAAGAAACTACTGTTTTGCTGTTTTTCCATTAGATTCGTGCAGTTTTCTTGTTGTTTTCATCAATCTTGTTAGGATTTACTTGAAATATTCAAGTATTTCCTATCAAATTGGTATCAGAGCGTATTTTGGGACCAATCGTGGGCTGATTTCTGAAACATCAGTGCTAATTTTTGGCCGGAACGATGAAACATAGATAATTGAAGAGCAGAATAATTTAAGGCCCCAACTCAAGACAACAAAGATAAACTTATGGATACCAACTGCAAGAAGCCGGGACATGACAAGGAACAATATTAGAATTAAATAGAAACCCATCACTACAAGCAAGGAGTAGGATACTGAAGAGGGCAATGGAGAAATCAAAGTTAAGTTCACATGAGTAGACCCAAACAAATTAAGAGACAACCCTAAATCAATGATAATTTAATAAAGAGGAGATTTAGAGATTTAGAAGATTATTGGAGATGTTAAAAAAGCCTAAATCCAGTGATACCTGGTTTTTGACACTTGCAAGTCGGTCTGACCTTCCTTATGGGATAAATGCTTCAAATAGTTTCATCAAAGACTCTGTAGATCATTGATTCACTAATCACATATTACATGTTCATTTACAGTCCTTGTCAATGTAGTAAGAAGAGTTTAGTTGCAGATGGTTCATTCATTAGGGTAGCAAGCCAGGGAGATATCCAGAGTAATCCATAGTTTATTTAAGGAATGTTCACGTTCCTAAACTTTCTACTTAATGCCCACTCAAAAACTCACCAATGATATAAAACTAAAAAATAATCTTTTGCCCCACTCATCATGTATATTTGGATTAGAAAAAGAAGATTGGACTTGTTAAGGTGAAGATGAGCTCTACTTTCTTGAAACATTAAGAAATTTAAAGAGTCAAGAATAATTTACCTGAATATTTTCTTTTCTCTTCAAACAAAGATACAATCTGGTCACCATCATCATATTAGTTATCCTTCATTTGAATCTTTGAATTTCTTTCTAAAAAGGAGTTAATACAATAACTATTCATTGTGAAGATTGTGAATTTGCAAAATATAAATGATTACATTTTCCAACTAGCAAAAAAAGGAGTTCTTTTCCTTTTATCTGATTCATAGTGACATAACGTGGTTCCTCGACAATTCCGAATGTGACAGGTTGTAGATGGTTTGTTTATTTCACAATGACTGCAGTAGGGTTTCCTCGATTTTCCTATTTAACTTTAAATAACACATTAGTATGATCCTTTCTAACTTCATAATATGACTCAAAATCAATTTAGGGTGTAAATAAAAAACAAATTCCATCAAATAATGCTAGAAATTTCTTCAACCAAGTTCTATCTCCTCAACATGGAGCTATGAAATAGAAAAAATGATCATTTGCTAACCACAACTCAAGCCGTGTTATTTCAACAAAATGTTCTAAAATTATATTTGTGAGAAGCTACCCTTATAGCTACTCATATCATAATAGGCGACCTTCAAGGGTTTTGCATTTCAAAATATCGATGAAAGTACTCTCAATTTATCCCAATTTACGCACCACAATCAATATCACAAGACAAATTTTTGGTTGCATCACCTTTGTGTATGCTCACAGTAATAACATAGGAAAACTATACCTTGGAGGTTGGAGCAATCACATGCCTTCATAGGCTACTAATTCACCCAAAAGAAATACAAGTGCTATCATTCACTTACTAAAAAAATACTTTGTTTCAGTTGATGCCACTTTTGAAGAATGGAAACTAATTTACACTCGACCTTATTTATTGAGGGAGAGATTGGTTGTATAAGATAAACATAAAGATAATGTTGTGCTGGATCTATCTTCTTCACCTAGTCTCTCATCAATTCCTATTATAGAATAAAGCCTCCACATCCCCTCCTCAACAAACTGATCAGGAAAATGAAACTTTTGTACCACATACTCAAATAACTCTTCCCACCCTTCGCTTAGAAATTCCAATTTGTGTCACCTGCAGATATGAGCAGGTGTACACAAGAGGTCGGGCTCCAGTTCTTGAAACAGTGCAATATGGGCTACAAAAAATCGAGACCTGCCCTCTTCGCACCTTTTTATCAATGAGGTGAATTTTAACGGATTATATTCCGGAATAAATTTTTAAAAGACAGATTAGATTTAAGATAAGACACTATCGAGAGATTTTGCCCTCATTTTGCGAGGACTTTCTGATCTGAGGTCAAATTTTTTATAAGCGCTAGTCCCAATGAGTAATTATCCATCCACATAACGAGAGAGAACTTTCAATTACGGCTAGTCATTAGGTCGAAATTAAGTGCCTAACATATAGTGGTAACGGTTTTCGGGATTTGGATGTGAGTTTTTATGGTTTGAAATTTACTACCGTATACTTAAAGTAGGTAGTGGAGGAATGATGACGAGCCCGATCAAGATCCCATTATTCCATCGTCTCGGATTGTCATGGTCCCTAGTTTACTTAGTCAGAGGAGGTAGCCAACCAACCTGACCGAATGATCCTTTTCAACAGCCACGAGTTACTTCATCCAAGGATACCTTGTAGATTTGGAGTGAAAGTTTGCCTAAGAGGATACATTCGAGTCAACTTTAGCTTAACAGAGAGCTTTGTGCCCTATTAAATATATCCTATCATTACTCAAAATTTTGAGTCATTGGAGAACATATGGGCTTTGGTCATAATCGTAATTTAGTGGTATCATTTCGCAGCAAAATCATCTCGTCAGAGGACCCCAGTCATAATCGTTTACATGCTATGCCATTTTGTGGCAAATCCACTAATTAGAGACTTTCTTATTGGCGAGAGATCATTTAAGAATGGGTATTAGCGATGCGCTCGACAAAATATTTGTCACGACCCGGCCCAGTTAGCTCGTATAAACGAGGCGGGAACGAAATCGGACATTTGTAACCTTTCAATTTATCTGAAAACATGCATTGAATAACTCTAAGAGACTTTATAATACACTAAAAGCGCCTCTACATTTTTCTCCGAACATACAACATAGATTTCATATCATTTCATAGTATTGCACATGTACAAAGGTGGTTACAAAACTTAATAAACATGCCAAACCACCCAAAATATCAAAACTAAGAAAACAAAAGAGGAACCTGTCATCCGGTCCTCTACGACTGTATGTGTACCAAGGTCGATCATCCATCACCAGTTATGATCTTAACAGGATCATCAGATATAAATCTTCTCAATGAAGAAACATGAAATACATTGTGTACAACATAAGAAGCTGGTAAAGCCAATTTATAGGCCACCTTCCCTATCCTTTCCACTATCTCAAAAGGACCAATGTAGCGAGGACTGAGCTTGCCAACCTTGCCAAAACGAAGCACACCTTTCATAGGCCTTATTTTTATGAAAACAAAATCTCCTACATTGAACTCCACAGAACGGTGCTTAGCAACCTATCTCTAATCATTTTGATCTTGCTTGTAGCATCATCAACGAAATCTGATCCAATTACTTTCCTCTCACCTGCCTCTGCCCAACAAAGAGGTGTTTTGCCTTTTCTTCCATAGAGGGCTTCATAAGGGGCCATTCCTATGCTGGCTTGGTACCTATTGTTGTAGGCAAACTCTATCAAAGGAGAATAGCTGAAGCATTATTGAGAGATTCTGATTTTATGAAGATCATTGACTTAGTGAAGGCAGGACATGAAGAGGATTTTCTTTTTGATGAAGACAATCTCTTGTGGTATAAGGGCAAGGTTTGTGTGCCAAATGTTGATGAGTTGAGAAGAGATGTTCTTTATGAAGCCCATCATTCTGCTTATACCATTCATCCTGGTAGCAATAAGATGTATCAAGACCTTAAGGAATTGTATTGGTGGCCTGGACCAAAATTTAAAGTACCTCTTTTCACAGAAGGAGCTAAATTTAAGGCAGAGGCGATGGATGGAGCTACTTCATGATTATGATCTGAACATTCAGTATCATCCTGGCAAGGCAAATGCTGTTGCTGATGCTTTGAGCAGAAAAATGCCTGTGAAGGTGAATTCTTTATTGACCCAACAAGAGAAGTTGATAGAGGAGATGGAACATTTAGAGTTGTCTGTGATACTTCCTACATCAAAGAATGTATGGTTAAATCAGTTGAGTGTCCTACTTGTCAGTTAGTTAAAGCTGAACATCAAAAGCCAAGTGGATTACTTCAACCCTTACCTATTCTAGAGTGGAAGTGGGATGACATTGCTATGGATTTTGTGTCAGGGTTACCCAGCAAGAAGCCAAAGAATCTCCTGATGTGATCACAGGTATTATTTATGTTCAGTGTCTACCTAGTAGAGTACTTTTTGATACTGGAGCATCGCATTCATTCATTAGTCAGGAGTTTGTTATGAAGCATGCATTGAATGTCTGCACCATGCCCACTACACTGTCAGTTTTACTACCTGATGGATCTAATTTGACTGCCTCAAGTGTGTGTTCAACTACACTTTCTTTTTGTGGGAGGAATTTTGAAGTGGAATTGATTTTGTTACCACTTAAGGAATTTGATGTGATTATAGGGATGGATTGGATGTCTAACCAGTTCACCTCCATAGATTGTAATAAGAAAGTGGTGAAGATCAAGCTTCCTGATGGAGAGAAGCTTGTCTTCCAGGGAGATCGGGGTGTATCTTCTATGATCATCTCATCTATGAAGGCTTGTAGTTTAATGTTGAAGGGGTACCCAAGCTTTTTAGCTCATGTAAGAGATACTTCAAAACAAGTGCCAGAGTTGAAGGAGATTGCTGTAGTACGAGACTTTCCTGATGTATTTCCTGAAGTCTTACCTGGTATGCCTCCTGTTCGAGAGATTGAGTTCTCTATTGATCTTGTACCTGGTGCTGAGCCTGTTTCAAAAGCACCTTATCGTATGGCAGTTAAAGAACTTCAGGAACTGAAGTCTCAATTGCAAGAACTATTGGAGAAGGGCTTTATTCGTCCTAGCACATCACCTTGGGGAGCACCAGTTCTTTTTGTAAAGAAGAAGGATGGTAGCATGCGACTCTGCATTGATTACAGGGAGTTAAACAAGCTTACCATTAAGAATAAGTATCCTTTGCCGAGAATAGATGATTTATTTGACCAGCTAGTGGGAGCCACAGTCTTCTCCAAGAGTGATTTAAGGTCTGGCTATTATCAGTTGAGGATTAAGGAGGAATATATTCCTAAAACAGCTTTTAGTTCAAGGTATGGATACTATGAGTTTACAGTGTTACCTTTCGGACTAACAAATGCTCCAGCTGCTTTATTTGCTCTTTGTGATTTGAAATTATTCTCAAATTTTATCCTCCATGACAAACTGCTACGGAGGGCAGATCAATTTCGTTTTAAGTTTTAGATTTTTTAACTTTGCTTCAAATGTTTAAATTTTTGTAAATATCAAACTTTTGAAATTTTTATTGAAATTTAACCCCCTAAGCGATTAATTTTGGAAATTGGGGAATTTTTATAAATTAAATGGTTCCCTCTGGTTGAGATTTTCTATCAATACAATGATCATTGGGATAACATTATGAGTCACTTAAAATTTTATTTATAATTAATCAAGGTTTGAGTGTGTTTGAAGAGATGGGATCCCCTTCGGTTGAGATTTACTTTCAACATGACCATTATCAGGATGAAATTAAAGTTATTTTAAATGTATTTTCATTTTATCGGGGTCTAGATACATTTAAAAGATAGTCCCCTTCGATTGAAATTTATTTTCAACACAGCCGTCATCGGGGTGTTAAATAATTCATTTTTATCATTTGAAACTTGTCAACTCTGTATGCTTGCCAATAGAGGATCAGGTTCACATATCAATTTTGTGAAGCTCTATACAAACGTTGAGCATGAGAGTTCGCATTTTGTTATAGTGAATCTTCTAAGTAAGAAGCTTTGAAAACCTAATATGAACATAAAATAGTAACTTCTAGCAGACTTCGAGCTCTTAGATTCTCTTATAAATTCAAATCTTATTGATTACAGTCTTTTTAAGGAGGAATGTTAGACTTGAAATTTGAAGATTAATCTTTCATTTCAACCCATGCAACATTCTTGAACAAAACTCGAGCATTTAGCAGAATTGTTGGAGCACATACGATGAATTTAATGTCCTCTTAAAATGATGCGGGCACCTTTCACCGTGTTAGCATAGTGCATTTGCAAGCTTTGTAGTACATTTGCATAGTACATTTGTATACTTTAAATGTATTGGCATGCTTTTCAATGCATTCACACTATGCACTTGCATGCTTAATTAAAAGTTAATTTATAATTTTCTAGTCCTCACAATATTCTTGGATGTCACACTTGCATATTCATTGCACTCGTCAGAGCATATGCAAATTCGCCATTTTTAGAAAGGTAATTATTTCATGTAATTTTTAGTGCACTTTCATTACGTACTTGCACAGCATTCAGCGCACTCGTATGACATTTGTGTGCGATATTCGTGCACTAGAGGCATTTGCACGCTTTTCAGTGTTTCACTTTCATTACGTACTTGCAAAGCATAATTTGCATGGTGTATTTGGAGACTACCCTAGGATGTGTGCACATAACTTAAAAATAATCAAATTTTATCATTTCATTTGTCTTCATATTTCTTGCATGAATTTTAAGACATTAAACATCATAATTTGAAATTCGTCTTGCAAAATTCATATAAATGGCAATCATGTAAACTTGGGCTTTCACATTCATATTTTTGCAAGTTTAGGAATATGTAGATATCGCCTTTCCGCTTGCACAAAAGGGGGTTGCGGATCCGTTAGCGAAGAAGATGATTATGAGGTGAATATGTTGACCAGTATGGGTTTGAAATTTAAATATCATTATTTTATTGAAATTGTGAGCCCCACAAGGCTTCTCCCCTCATAAATAAGAGGGAATGGCATGTGCAATTCACATATCCCAAAACTTTCATTTTCAATTGAGTTCTCTTGGGAGTTTCAGGGTTTTTTGGAAGTTCTAGTTGTGCTCAAGTGAGCTTGCAAGTTTTTAGTTCCTTGTAAGTTGTGTGTCCTATTCCCTGTGTGCAATTTTTTGTTCTATTTTAATCTGCTTGCATTTCATTTTAATAATTTAATTCATAGGAATGTTACTTGGGTTATTTAAAACTTAAAAGCCTTAGGTGTCCAATCAAGTTTTCGATAGCCTCCTAACATCTTCTCAATGTAGGGGAAATTTTTGAGAGTCTAGGCTTGCCCAACACGGCAAGAAATGCATGCATGATCAATGTTGGAGGACACGGCGGCTAGAATTTCAAAATCTCCCTATGTAAAGAAAGATGTGTATGGGGTAGCTACACCAAAAAAATTTAGGTTCGGTTAAAACACTCGGTCGCATCGTGTCCATCATTGCCGAGGTTCCTCCCGCCATGCTAAGAAAAACATTGATGTAGGCAAAGGGGAGATCAGCAGAAATTTCATTTATTTGGGCCTGGTTGTTTCGGTTCTTACTGCCTAGTTGTGGAGCTGCTGTGTTCTACTTCTTTTTTAGCTCATTATGGTGAGCTGCTGCCTTTTCAGCTCATAAAAGCTGCTGTCCGGGTTCTTCCCCTCCTCTTTTTGGCCTTTCGGTTTGATGCATTTATATTTTGTTTTATTTTATTTTGATGTAATGTGAACAATATTAGCTGTGTTTTATGTTTTTTTTTAAATGCTATCCAATGATGGAGAACATCCAATGATCATGCTAGGATGTGCTTGGGCATGACAAGGCTTGGGTTTGAGCTAAAAAGTTGGGTTCTACTTGGTGCTAGCTCATTAATGCTTGAGCTGAAGTTTAGCTCATTATTTGGAGGAGTAATTACACTTCCTAGCTCATAAATTCATAAAGGTATGTGGAGTGGAGCTTGTTTCTTCCCATTCTTGTGTCTCTTTTGTTTCTTCCTTGGGAGTAATTGTTGTGGGCTGGTTGTCTTTTCAGTTTTCTCCCGCTGCTTTCCCGTGGCCCCTCTGCCTCGTTTCCTGTGTTGGCTCCTCGGGTCCCTCTCCGGCTGCTTTCCCGTGGCTTTTCTTCCTGTTTTCTGTGCAGAATTTGGGGGGTTGTTGTGGTGTCTTTTAGCCTTTCATTTCCCCAAACCTGATTGGTTTTGGTTGGAGATGTTATGGCTGTTTGGCTTCTTTCTTTTGCTTATAAATTGGAGATGTTTTAGAATGAAAAAGGTTGTTGAATATTTGGGCAAAGTCTCTACTAAAAACCTGAGGGTTTCTTCTCTTGGAAAAGCTTGAGAGCATGTTCCACCCCCTTTCCTCCTCTCTATTTCGTCTTGGCTTCTAATCTCTTCTTTTGTACGCAAGTTCCACTCCACCTGTATCCTTCTTCTAGAGCATTTGGAAGTTGTTTGTTGGCTGATTTTTGGGAGACATTTGCCGGAGGAGTTTGGTAGGACGTTGGACCCTTTTGCAGTGGTGGACTCTCGGTTTGCAAGCCTAAGCACTATTTTTATATATCTTCCTACTCTCGTTGTATGTGAGGAAACCGCTTGCCGGTTGTTCTGAGGATATCATTTTTATGTTATTATTTTATTTCGTTTGATTTGACTTTTCGTTTATCCGGATGTTTGTTTGGATGTTTGCAAGTTAAAGTGAATCGAGTTTGGTTTCATTTTGTCCTTGTGTTCTCCAACTTGGCTTTTCTTTCTAGTTTGCTTGCATCACGGTTTCTCTGCCTAGCGCCTGTCCCGATTCCTGGCTGATCTTGTTTCCCACGTAACCTCTTGGGTGTTGCTCCTAGAGCCACCTACCGGCCTTCTGTTTCTCCTTTCCTGGTTGGTTCGGCTGGATGTGTTTGGGGCTGTTTGGCTGCCTTTTTTCACCTATATATATGTGATGTTTTGAAGCTTTTAAAGAAGTTATGAAAGAATATTTCGAATGAAAACCTGAGGGTTTTTAGAATAGCTTGCGAGCTATGCCTCTTCGTCTTCTCTTCTCCTCTCTATAGCTTGCGAGCTATGACTTCGTCTCGAGCTTCTTATCTATTTCTTCTCTCCGTAAGTGTCCGCCTCATCTGTATCTTTCTTCTCAAGCTGTTTTAGGTTGAAGTTGGTCTTTGTTATGTTTGTTTATGTTATGTTTAAGGAAGGTGTTTTTATGAATTTTTAGTGTCTTTTGTGGTCTCCAAATTGTTGTGGAGACCTAGTGTTTTTATAGTTTTCCTTTTTTGTGACCAAGGGTTCTCTTACTTATTTTGGGAACTTTTGGTTGCATCAAATTTGATATCAGAACTTGTGGTTGTTGAGTGTGTCTTGGTGTCATGTTAGTTTTGGTTTGCGTGTAAGCTTTAGTTGTTGTAAGTCTTCATTTTTTTTTTGAGTTTATAAAAAACAAAAAAATGGATAGTCCATACAATCATTCTTCAAAAGCCTCATGTCAAGATTTGAAAGAGTCCCGAGGAAAATTTGACCCTGCCAAATTTAAAAATCAGCCAGGTGTTCTTGAAGTCCAAAGTCCAACAAACGAATGGGTCCCATCCCAGGGAAACTCTACCGATCCGATCCAGAACAAGCTCTATAAACTTCAAGAAAAAATGATGTTGTGCGCTGAAAGATATGAAAAGAGAAAGAGTAATCTTCAAGCCCAATTTAATCAGGAAAAAGAAATTATTCAAAGAAGGTATGCGGCTCAAATTCAAGAGTTGGATTTGGCATATGCTGCACAGATGAAAATCTTAAAATCGATCTCATCAGGAGATGAAGATTCTCCACCTGGGGAGAATTTGATGTAGGCAAGGGGGGGGGGGGGGGGGAGTCAGCAGAAATTTCATTTATTTGGGCCTGGTTGTTTCGGTTCTTGCTGCCTAGTTGTGGAGCTGCTGTGTTCTACTTCTTTTTTAGCTCATTATGGTGAGCTGCTGCCTTTTCAGCTCATAAAAGCTGTTGTCCGAGTTCTTCCCCTCCTCTTTTTGGCCTTTCGATTTCTCTGCCTGGCGCCTGTCCCGATTCCTGGCTGTTTCTGTTTCCCGCGTGACCTCTCGGGTGATGCTCCTAGAGCCGCCTGTTGGCCTTCTGTTTCCCCTTTCCTAGTTGGTTTGGCTGGATGTGTTTGGGGCTGTATGGCTGCCTCTTTTCACCTATATATATGTGATGTTTTGAAGCTTTTAAAGAAGAAGTTATGAAAGAATATTTCGAATGAAAACCTGAGGGTTTTTAGGATAACTTGCGAGCTATGCCTCTTCGTCTTCTCTTCTCCTCTCTATAGCTTGCGAGCTATGACTTCGTCTCGGGCTTCTTATCTATTTCTTCTCTCCACAAGTGTCCACCTCATCTGCATCTTTCTTCTCAAGCTGTTTTAGGTTGAAGTTGGTCTTTGTTATGTTTGTTTATGTTATGTTTAAGGAAGGTGTTTTTATGAGTTTTAAGTGTCTTTTGTGATCTCCAAATTATTGTGGAGACCTAGTGTTTTCATAGTATTCCTTTTTTGTGACCAAGGGTTCTCTTACTTGTTTTGGGAACTTTTGATTGCATCAAACATACATGAGGTTCTCCTCATAGCAACGAGCACATCACTATCAGACTTCGCCCATTGCATCATGAATGTCGCCGATGAGCCTTCTCCCGCCACGCTCAAAAAAAGCAGGCAAATAATTTTTCTCACCACGCTGAAAGTGTAGCTAGCAGGATCCATACACATCATTGCAAATGTCATCGACGAGCTTTCTCCAACCATGCAAAGAAAAGAGCGCACGAGGTTCTTCCTGTTGCATTGAGGTTTTGAGTAGTGACATTATACCTGCATGCATGAGGTTGAAATGATGACAAAAGGCGGAGAGACGAACATTTTAATAGATAAATATGCTCCTCGATCAACTTACTAAGATTTTGTTGCTCAAGCATGTCAGATTTTGCCTCGTTTCACACGTGAAATTTTTCGTTGATTTTCTCATACGAGTACTCAGGCAATATGATTGTTGTTTCTTAATATTTTGGGTGTGTCAAATGTGATAGCGTAATCTGTTTTGCAAACGGAGATCGTTCGGGCGATTTTGTGCAACGCCGCGCATGTACTTCATCATTATAGACAGCTTTCGCTCAATTTAATTGTGAGAGGTCTTTTTTAGGTAATTTCGACGTTCTGAATGAAACGACATGATTGGTTTCACGATTGGAGATCATTCGAAGAAGTTCACGCATCAACGCGCATGAAGTTTGGTCATTTCGTCATTTGATCGAGCTAAGGTGCCTTTTTGATAATTTTTGTGTCTAAATCATGCTGGTGAGATCTATTTTGCAAGCAGACATCGTTTCAAGTGGTTTCATACAACTTTGGGGCATGTCAAACCTGCCTCTCATAGTGTCACATCGATCAACCATCAATCTCGTGGAGTGTGCTAACATTTATTATTGAACATATTTTAGGGATCAACATGCAGATTCAAGATTTTTCTCCGAATCTTGAGAATGAGTTAACTATGACTTCTAAACCTATACCTCAAAAGAAACCTGAGCTAAAATAGTGATCTTGAACTATCAATTGTCATTTAAAAAGAGTGAACCAAACAACTATTATATCCAACTCTCATTCTGGGTCATCTAGGAAATGCCCATCATCTCATAAAGTATTGCTTGTGAATCTAAACACCATAATCTAGTTCAAGAAAATAAAATTTCATTGCATTAAAGTGCTCAATAACATAAAAATTATCTTGCTTGGTGTTAGAAATCTTAATTTTGATCTTATAGATAAGAGTAGCATCCTTTACTTTTTTGAGTTGTTTGACAGCGTTCTAAATTCTTTTATAGTACAATAGAACATATATAGCCCATTGATTTGAGGCATCTTGATATTTTACAATTATGTCATGATCATAGAATCTGCTTCTTTCTAAAGTACAAATTTTGAATCCTTCGAGTTCAGAGGAGGATCCACAAGGTAATGGATTTTTTTCGTTCCTTTTAAAAAGGTCTTCACAATGTGGAACAACTTCAGGTAGCTTCTCCAATGAAAGTAATATGAGGATGGTAGCCTTTTCAAGTTCTCCCTTAGTCTAACTTTCACCATTCCTAATGCTTGACTCTTTAGAATGGAAGTCAAAGAACTGAGAAATAATTAAGAGAAAAAAATCCCAACAATAATGAAAGAGAATAAAAGCTAAGAGAAGGAAACCCTAATCTCGCTCTAATATCATTTAGAAAAGTAGATAAATTATTTTAAATTTTATTGTTTAAAGTGTGGAAGTATATGTAGACTTCTTAAAATATCTTTAATTGAAATAAATCAAATCTACTTACAAAAAAATAGAAAAAAAAAGTCTAAAGGGGGGTTGGCGACTATAAGAGAAAAATAAGGCACACGAATTATAATCTAAGGGCCATAAAAGATCAATCCAACGGTTATATTGCTTAATCTATGTGCTCAAGGTTCTTTATCAATATTGGCTGACTTGTGGGTCCAACAATCATTCAAGAGGTAGGTCTCCTAGTTTTAATATTAAAGCCACATGTTTGACTAAAGGAAACTAAACGGCCTATAATTGTGTGGTGCAAGACTATACACATCAACCATTGTCAGACATATGCTAGGGCAGAAGTTGCATGCATTGGCTAACACTTTTTTAACCCTTGTATATTAATGCAAGCCAAAAAGAAATGTGAATGGATCATAAGAAGCATATGTCTAAGCCTGTCCTTGGCATCAATGGTTGGAGGTGAGATAATTCCTACTTAGTTGCGTTTTGTTTTATTATTTCTAGATGGTGATCTTAATATCGTTGAATCAAATTCTATTAGGTGGAGTATGACGCAATTAATGGTGTAGCTTCCTGTTTGATGCTTTTTTTATGTTCTTAAGTTTAATATGTAGTATGATTCATATTGGAGTAACAGGAATTATCCCGCTATTTTATTCCGGCTAATCTTCATCATAGATAATTTTAATAAGCACCAAGCTCCAAGAAACTCTAGAATCCATATGTCAAATGGAGATTCGATGGACAATCAGAACATGAAAATAACGAGATTTGAAGAGCTAGAAATTTTCATTTAATTCGTTCAATGCATAAATTTGAAACTGACTTCTTGAACGATTAGAAGAACAGATATCAAAAAGGCATTTCATGTGCATGATCCGTCATCAGTTATGGAGTATGGCAGTAGGTTTGTAAAATATTTTACAGCATAAAACGTGAAAGATTCACAGTAAGGGAAAACATGGTATAAAATAGCCAGACATTAGTCATGTCAGATTACCTTCACATTATCACAGTTAGCAACACGTGCAGCATCCATAATTGCTTTTCCAAGTGGATGGTTAGTATTTGATTCAACTCCCGAAGCTAATCTCAGAACTTCAATTTCAGACCACATATAATGTGAAGTTTCCTGTAGATGTTCATGCTATTTTATCAATTTCTAGATGAATCAAATAAGCAGAAATCTCTTGTAAGAAATTTTTTACCCTTCTAGGGAATTGTTGCACAAATATAAAACGTTGAAAAGTGCTGAAAGACAAGAAATATATGCATACTTCTTCGATGACATGGACATACCATCAGCATCACCGCACACTGCCCTTTTAAAATTCATCCAAAAGAAGTTTTCCCTTTTGAGATTAGATTTTAAAAAAAAGCACACATACAAAGATGCTAGTATGGCGTCATATGATTAAAGCGTTTTCAACATGTTAAGAGTAGAGGTAAAAACCAAAGTTTGTAGTGTCTGCAGTATGTTGCTGACTTTGGTCTGCGCTAACACACTGACGCAGTGAAAGTTTTGTAAGTCACGTGGAAATTAACAGCGTGGAAATGTTAATTCTATTCTAAGACTATAAAAGCGCACCACTTTTATAGCAACAAAAAAGGTGGCAACCATGCTAATGATTTAACATAAAAGACTGTTAGGAACAAAATAAGGATGAGACTTGCTTCTCCTCCAAAATAAAGGAGGATTAATTGTACATATTGCAGTACAACGAACTACAGGCTAAGATAAAAGACGATTAATTGTACATAATTTTATGAACTTGACTATATGCTGCAAAATATACAAAGAATCAGGCATGTCATTTCCTGAAAAGTGAAAGCTAGGGAAAACAGGCAATAAGCTAAAGAATAGGAACAGATCATGGATCCAAGCAAACAACTGAAGCAACCCTGTATTCAGCCTTCTAGAGCTAGTGAAGTTATAAAACTGAAAGCCAACATCAAAATCAGCACCACTAAAAAAGTTTTACATAATAGATTTTTTCAACTAGGCACTTTTCTACTGAAAGCTAGCGCTCATGTAGTCTATAAACCACCAAACAAACCAGGGAAACAACTATAAGTTTTGCAAAGTAGATTTTGGTTTGCTTAGCAATGCTGCTGTCATTAAACGATTAAAAGTACTGAAAAAAAAAAAACAATATCGCTGTTCTATCTAGTCTTGATTTAACATCCAAGCTTTTAAAATCAAATCAGACCGGCCGGTTCAACCGTGAACTGATCATAAGGCCGGTCTGGTCTATTATTAAAACTGGTTTCACATTGAACTGGACTGAACCAATCAAAACCACCGGTTCAACCGGCAGCAAGTGATCTGGTTCCGATACCTTTGAACCGGCTGGTTCAATAAATTATTTAAATAAATTAAGTTAATATATTTATAACAAATATTAACTTAAATATTAATTTATTTTAATTTCTTAATTATTAATTTATTTATTAAAGAAATTCCAACTAAATATTTCACATAGCTCCATCACTCCATGTGAGTTCTTACCTCATACAAACTCAAAAAGCAATATAAAGTATAAATATTACCAAGTGAAAGTTCCCAAATAATGTGAGATTAAATAAGTTGAAGTTCTTACTTCTTATATTTATAACATACACTATATATTTTAAAACAAATTTTTTAAATAATATTTTTATGATGTAAATAGAATTTATTTTTAATTAATAATGATAAATTAATTATATAGTTCATTTATTATTTATGCACTATAAAAATTAATTAATTAATTCTTAATAATAAATGATCTAATCCATCGTTTAAAATTGCGCAACATGAGGCTCGCCTTGAGGCCCACCTCAGCGCAATTCCAGTGAAAAATGCATCGAGGCTTACGCCTCAAAATTTTTTTATAAGGCTTACGCCTCAGCTTGGCTGAGGCACGCCACGCCTCGCTGACGTGAGGCATACGCCTCACCCTATTTATAAATATTTTTTATTAAAACTTAACTACATCATAAATTAAAGCCTTGAAAAAAATCACTCTTTAATGCACCCCCAACTTGCAGCAACTTCCTCTCGATTGCCTTGACCTCCAACCTCTGTTTTCTCCATAGTCAACATCGTCGTAGCCGCTAGGGATCACTTGAAACTCATACACCACCACCACCACTTCCTCTAAAATTTTAAGAGTATTAATCTCATCTTTATATGAATGAAAAACATTTATGAAAGAAGAAGATGATTGAAATAAACAAAGAAGAAGCAAATTGGGAGACATTGGACTCCATAGGATGACAGAGGGGAGAGACCAATTTGTTTTTATGACGACGACTCAAATAAAAACCCTCTTAGTGATGAGCAGATGAAATCTAAGTTTTTGTTAACTATTTTAATTTTCTTGAGGAATTTAGTGTGGATGAATAGGGAACTAAGAAAGAAAAAATTTGGAGTTGAACTTGATATTATATGATACTTTTATGTCATTCATATATTTAATATTATTTTGCACTTATAATATTTGAATTTCAATTCTATTTAATGTAATTTATCACTTGCCACTTTATGTCTTGTGCAATTTTTTATTTCATATGTATGTCAATTTGTTACTTCATAATTCAATAGAGAAAGGTAACATGTCATCCTTTAACATATTATTTGGGTATTATATAAAAAATCACTTTTAACATTTATTTTAACTTAACCAATTTTTTGATTTTAAGGCTTATGCCTCAAAACGCCTTGAGGCTTACGCCTCGCCTCACGAACAAAAAATGCCTCAATACCCAATTGCGCAATTTTAAACCTTGATCTAATCTTAATAATTTATAAATGTAAATTTATAAAATGAATTTAATATATAATTTATAGGTTTAAATTGTATTTAAACATATAACAAAAATTAATAACAATTTATATTAAATTTAAAATTTTATATGTAAGCTATTTTTTTTAAATTTGAAATTAATTTAAAGATTGAAGAAGTTTAATTTAAAATTACATAAGATATTACTAAAGTGCAAATTCAATTTATTTTTAATTGATAAATTATATTATTACATGATAATTTTGTCATTTAAATTTTATTTAAATAATTTTTATATTTATTAGGTCATCCAGTTCAACCCTGATTGAACCATTGAACCGTGAACATCTTCTTCCAGTTTTATGTACGGTCCGTTTTTCACAACCTTGCTAACATCCATATTATTTTAATTAATAGATAATAAAAATGAAAAATGAAGGAGTTTAGCAGTCAATTCAAATGAACCGACCTAAGGGGTCAGTGGTTCGTCTTTAAGAGGCAAGAAGGGAACAAGAGAGAGGAAGATGGAAAGAGCGAGACAAAGAGAGCGAGCAGGCGAGACAATGAGGGAGCATTAGTGGGAGAGATAGAGGGAGTGAGATTGGGAAAGCTAGCAAGCAAGAGAAATCAAATAAATGAGAAGGAAACAAAGCCAAGCGTCGCGAGTATGGATGACAGCGGGTTAGACCACATGAATCAAGCCATGCACAAGTGGGGTGCCAATTATTTGACATCAAAAGCTAGGATTTTTATTCTTTTTCCTTCTTTAAGCCAAAGGTAATCGTTTGTAAGAGCCAGCTGGACCGGTTCAATCGAGCCGATCCCCTAACAAAAGTAGGCGATCAAGTGAGTGCATTATGCAAGCAGGCCGAGTAGGCAAGTGAGCATGTGGTTGAACAGGCGAGCGGGCGTGCGAGCAAGCGAAGCAATGCGACTGAGTGAGAGGCGGACGCGAATCCTCTCAGCGAATCCTCATGTGAGATAAGTCGATTTCAACAAAATAAACATGAAGAGTTCCACAATATTTACTCCTTCCACAAAAAAAATTAATTAGTGGTGCTCCAACCTTCTATAGAGCTGGCCAAACCTATAAACCATAACCCTGAAGCTGTACCGCAATCCCTCTTCATACAAACCTCCAAAGAATCAATAGGATAATTTGGCAGAGACTCTACGTTGGCCCATTTTATACCGTGTTGGAAGATATTGGATGCTACAAATATAAACTATTTTTATTTTCAATAGATCGTCCGATTGAAAGGCCTTTCCAAAACAATTATATCCAATCAAACATCAAATTCCTTCACCCTTATCGGGTAAGCTTAGTATTAAGTTACAGTTTAGCTATGCAACACATCCTCAAACAAAATGAGCTCATTACAAAGTTTTATCGGTTTCGAATTATGCCAAAGCCTCTCTTATATGGGGAGAATGACACTGGGCGGACCTATCCGGTTCAGTTCAGCCAACCGAACCATCATCCCCTCTTATTTTATATGTTATTTCTTTCTTTTATTGTAATTTCTATGTTCTTTAATAATTCCATCCAAAGACATCCTTGGGGTAGCATTATTCTATAAATAGAGAGCTACCTCCAATCTTGTATTCAGTTTTTTGGAGGGTGAAGAAAGTTATCTTTACTTTCTTAAGCTTCTTTCATGTACCTGGCCAAGTCAGATGTGGTTCTTTTCTTCCCCAACCTGAGATAGGTTGGATCTTCCTTTTCTTTTCTCCCTTCCACCTTCATCAAGAATCCTGCAAGAGTACTGTCTGCCACCCTCCCAGCTGCCTACAGTTGCTAGCCGCTGACCGTACACTGCTTGCACCTCTTCTAGTAGCCATTCCGCCGCCTACAGCTGCTGCCACAGGCTGTCCAGCACCCGCAAGATCTCCAGATCAGTGATCCAGCCGCCTAAAGCTGTTGGCCACAGGTTCCTTAGCACCAGTGCCCCTTCTCCTTACTGCAATTCATCCCTATCTACCTCAAACTGGACCCAGAAGTGCTGTTCACCCCTTTTCCAGGCCACTAACCTGCCGTTCCTTTCCCTCTAACGCAGACATGGCAATCTGACTTCATTCTTACAGCCACCAAGAGCTGTTCTGCTGCAGTCGCTGCCCTGTTCAGCAAGGGAGGTTCCTGACGTGCCTTCCTCCCTTCTTATTTTCCCTCGGTTAGTCATTCTAGTGTCATTTGGTATCCGAGTCCTGCAACTTGCCGCCAGAATGCTACCAGAAGAGTCAAGCCAAGACCAATTCAAGAAACTTCCATGAAAGATGGAGTTGCTATGTCCTACGAAATTTTTTTTAATGCATGTAGGATGCATTGCAAAGCTGTAACTTTAAATTTTTAGTGAATGAAGGGAAACTATGCATGCAAGTGTAGCAATGTTGAAGATCAATGATCATCACTTGTATATATTTAGGTTTTGGATGTAATTTTCAAATATGATCAGTAAAATCAAACGATGTATTGAGTGTTGGGTGCATATTACAGAACACGGTTGCAAAATAGTCATTGAGTGAAAGCAAGACATTGCTTCATTTGTAATGTCTAAATTTGAATGCAAATTGCATGTTTACAGTTTTCCATATAAATTATTTTACAATGCAATGGGACTGGAATTCTTATATGATGATTAGGAGCTTTTTCAAGATAAAATCACACTCAACCACTCGTCAGAGGGGAAAATGGGCTTACAATACCAATTAAGCAATGCCCATATATGCATATATGGGTTTATATGTTAAGCGTATGCAATGTTTTCTTTGCAATCTCATCTATTTGTGAATCCTAGCTATTTGTCGATTAAAAAGGTTTGTAGATGCTGTGAATTAGTTAAACTTTGTAGAATGTTTATACATCCATGTCCAGAATAATTAGCCCATTGCTAATATACTATATTGTCTTATAGACTTCGCTAATTTCTAGCTATTCTATACAAACATAAGGAATGTGATCATTTAATTTTTAGAACTTTGAGATTTTTTTTTTTAAATCTTGAGAAGTGCTATTTTACAACCAAAATTGTAATATTTTTTGGTTATGCAATTTTTTTTTCAAAGAGTGCATGTCAACAAATCACAGATAAAAGCAATTGTGAAGTTGGCAAAGCGAAAATTCATTATGGAGGTAAGGAGCATTCAAGACCTTGCAACTTTTTATGGTCATTTTATTAGAAAATTTGGTACTTAGATCTCTACCATTATCCATTGCTTGAAAACAAAGAATTTTGAATTAACTAAAGGAGCACATGATAGGTTTAAAATGATTAAATGAAATTAACTAAAGCTCCTGTACTTTGTTGAAGTTCGATAAGCTTTGAAGTTGAATGTGATGCATCTAAATTTTGTATTGGTGTCATTCCTAATCTTCAAATTGCCTACATTAATCAAAAACTAAATGATGCAAAAGTTGAAGTATTCTATGTACAATTTGGAGTTCTATGTTATTGTTCAAGCAATATGATTTTGGAAAAAAACTATTTGATCAAAAAACAATATATTTTGCATTCCAATCATAAAGAGCCCTCCAATTTTTGTATACGTAAAAGAAATTGAATTCTAGACATTTCAAATGGATTTCCTATCCTCAAGGATATAAATTTGTTATTTATCGTAGTTTAAAGTTATCAATGCACTACGATCTACCTTACATGGAGATTTCTACATTTATCTCACGAATTTTTCTTTTATAACAATGAAATCCTCTTCTTATTTACTTTTAATTTTAACCCCCTTAAAACATTAAATAAGAGTATTTAGGAACTCCTTAAATGTATTTTTTTGATTATTTAAAGTCATCTTAAGTCAAATTTTGGTTAGTTTTTAGACGCTTTTAACAATTTAAGAAGATAGTGAATGCTTGTATCATAGATACAATTTTTATACATTTCTATGAGAATATATATGTATAGATAAAAAATGATTAATATTATATTTTGACTCTTTATGAAAGACTAAAATGATCCTCAACTATATCAAATGACCATTTTGATCCTTCAACTCTTTAAAGATGAACCAAAATAGTTAAACCATGGGACTATTTTGGTTCATTTTTAGGACTTGAGGGATCAAAATGACCCTTTAATATAGTTGGAGATCATCATTTGATTTCTCTCTCTCTCTCTCTCTCTCTCTCTCTCTCTCTATATATATATATATATAATTTTATTTTATTTTATTTTTTTCTTCCTTATCAAATTTCTTCTCATTTTCCTATCTTTTGGATTGTATTAAAAAAGATAGAGGGGCTGACTTAAAATTGAAATAGCTCGAAATTCTGAATACAACTAATTTTTAATTTGAAGAACTTGTTCCAATCTTACGTGTAGTGGAAAGAGTTTCAATTGCATGAAAAATAGCATCCATGATTCTTTTGTACAGCTCATGGTAATGTCGTCTTAATGTTGTATTCTATTAAATACGTTGAAGGATGAATAAACTGATATCATCTTCTGATGTAGAACTAGATGCGTATGTAAATATCTAATGTTGAAATTAAATGCCTTAGATTAGAGCAACAATAATTATTCTAACTTTTAGCGATTTAAACAGAGATTAAATGCAATAAGAGGGGTAATGTAGCTTAGGCCAAATTATACGATAATCGTTTATGATCATAACATTAACCAATTCAATCAAGCTTAGCATAACATGGGGGACCAAAGGAATCCCTAAATTAACATTTAGACTAGTCACTATTCGGATCCACTCACTCACACTCTTAATAAGTCGGCTTGTGGAGAAAATTCGCATAATTTTATGATGCCACAATTAAGAGGGATTGAGAAGGAATAAGGTTTGGGAGAGAGTTCACCTTCGTCGAAACTCGAAAGAGAGTGAAAGGCAAAATACGAACTGCTAGAATTTCTGGACAGCAAACGGGGATCTTCCGAACAGCAGGACAGCGAGGGAGACTTGCTGAAATTTCTGGACAGCAATCTGGAATCTCCCGGACAGCAGGACAGCAAAGAGGAATGGCTGAAATCACTGGACAGCAACTTGAACTGCTCTTGGACAGTAAATTAGGTGAATGAGAGAGGTGGGACAGCAGCCTTTAAGTTGATGAAATTCTGTAGGAGTCAATGTACAGGAGGAGAAAGTTGAGACCAAGGCTAAGTAAATAGGTTTGTTTTGGTTCAGATTTTTGATACAGGCAAGGAATCGCCCACAAATACAAAATTTGCAAGTCTCCAAATATAATAAAAAACTACTAAAAACAACAATTTAACGATAACTTCTATAGAAACAAACACAACACTTAACATTGATAACTTGATAATTGTAGAGAAGAAAGATACATATGAGGTGGTCACTTATGGAGAGAAGGAGGAGGTAAGAAGCCCGAGACGAAATATAAGAAGAAGAAAAGAAGAAGACAATAGCTCATAAGCTATCCTAAAAACCCTCAGGTTTTGTTTCCAAAAATCAGTCCATATCTCTCTTTTTTAAATGTTTCAAAAGCACCCATATATATAAGTGAAAAGAGGCAGCCAAACAGCCCAAAAAACCTCCAGCTGAACCACTCAGGAAAGGGGAAACAGAAGGCCAGCAGACGGCTCCAGGAGCAGCACCCGAGAGGTCACGCGGGAAACAGGAACAGCCAGGAATCGAGACAGGCGCTAGGCAGAGAAACCGAAAGGCCAAAAAGAGGAGGGGAAGAATCCGGACAGCAGCTTTTATGAGCTAAAAAGGCAACAGCTCACCATAATGAGCTAAAAAAAGAAGTAGAACACAACAGCTCCACAACTAGGCAGCAAGAACCGAAACAACCAGGCCCAAACCGAGAAGCCCACATCAGCCCAAGAGCCAAGCGCCAAAGAAATTTAATTTTTTGCCGACCCCCCCCCCCCCCCCCCCCCCCCGCTTTGCCTACATCAATTTTGGTTGTGGACTAGGAGGGATTCAATTCAAATTTCTAAAATTAAATTCTGAAATGAAAGAGAGAAAGAGAGAAAGAGGGAATAAGGGGGAGGGGGCGGCCAATTGGCTCCTTAATTGGAGCTCCCAATTGAGAAGGAAGTAATTAAAGAGAGAGGGAGAGGGGGGCCGGCCAAAAGGAGGGAAAAAGGAAAGGAGTCCTTATACGTTGAATGTGTCGACATACGTTGACTGTGGATTTAAAATCAAGTCCTATTTAATTTCAGATTTGTAATAATTTGGGGGCTTTCCTAAAATAAGTTATATCATTTAGGAAAAAAATTTGAATTTCAAATTTATTTGAATTTGAATTCAAAAGCCTTCCAAATTAATAACGAAATATTTTAGGAAAGTAGTAAATCTAGGAGGGAAAGGGGTGGCCAGTGGCTAGGGTTTTGAGGGGAAGGCCAACGGTTTTGGGAGATGGTGGGACTTGGGCTAGGTGGGGCTAGGGCCGACGGTGTTGGGGCTTAGAGCCGGCGGTTTGGATGGAGGAGGGTGGTGGTAGCCGGCAGTTTGGAGGGGAGGAGGGAAAAGAGGGGTGGCCTGCGATTTGGGGAGGAAGGAGGAGATGGACCGTGAGCCCAGATGCTTCCTGCGTCTGACGGGTGATATGTGCTACCCTCACCTAGGGACTTCAACTCTCTCAAGACTCACCAAGACACAAGTGGAGAAAATAATTTCATAATAATCATCATCCCTTCTCAAGAAGAGAAAAGGGGTATAAATAGCCACGTATAATAGTAAACATCAAAAGACAAAAGTACCCCTCAGGGGTCACAAGAACCTACTCCCTTAAGTGAGGGTAAAATCGGAAACAATACAATGATAAATAAAAATACAAATAATAAGTCATAAATAAAAGGATGCAATCGTGGCCGTCGATCTCCGGCCCCGTCTCTGATAAACCCTCCACTGTCGGATGTCCTCATCATCTTCATAATGATCAATGTATGATAGGTTCATCACTACTTTTCTAGATTTGATCTATTTCTCAGAAGTTTCCCTTTTTCCCTTTAGTTATTCCTGGATTTCCCATAATTTCGATTAAATAGCATTTGCATTTGTGAATTTGTGAATAAGCTCACTTGAGCGCATGTGAAATTTAGAAAACATTAACATCTACATTCTAGGTTGTTTGTGTCACTTTTAAGGTTTCCACAATGGTTTCCATACAATATTATTATCTTACTTGGCTTTGGGATCCTTTTTCTTCCATAAGAAGATTGTACATAGAAAATCGAATATACTATTTTCCATTCAAGACAACATGAGGTCCAAGTCACTAGTGAAAGAAACAAGGACACTCATCATCAATTGCATTATGTGCATCAGTTTAGATCACAATCATCTTAAGTCGCATTTAAGCATGTTAAATGATTTTGCAATGTTGTTCAATAAATAATTACATTTTTCATAGAATAGCGAGAAGAAATAAAACCATTTCATACTCAACTTTGAATATGGATGCTGCCCGTCATAAGGGACAACAACTTCGGTCACAATTGGCTTTCCGATAGTCAGTGTCCCAGTCTTGTCAAATACAACGGTGTCAGCTTGTGCAAACTTCTCTAGGACATTTCCACCTCGTAAAAGTAAACCTCTTGTTGCACCAAGTGAAGTACCAACCTGGCATAAAATTTAAAGGTGAAAATTGTACGAATGCCAAATTTAACGAGGAATTTATTCCCAATCAAGACTAAACAAGATCTCCGAACACTACCAAGACAGCAGTAGGTGTAGCTAGTCCAAGTGCGCAAGGACATGCAATTACCTGCACTCAATGATGAAATGAACTTCGTTGGAATATGATCAGTAAACATTTTCTCAATTTAATGACCAGAAAATATTAAGCCAAAACTTATGATTGAAACTATGCATAATTTTATGACATCTGATACGAGAATAGACAAAATAAAAGGCCTTTTCCTATCCATCTAAATAAGCATAGAAGTTCTTTTCCACATCAAAGGTAGGCTTCTTGGCAATATTGCAAGCTACAACCTAAAGGTCAATTTGAAGTTTTTTCCTACATCACGATTTCAATTTATCAGAAAAGAAACCAAAACTTACAACGCATTGATAACTGCTTTAAAGTCAGGACACTACAAAAATTAATACATACAAACCAGATACAATAAGTTGTTCCAAAAATTTTCAGAAATCAGATCAGTTCACCATCTAAGAAAAACTGAAACTTGATGACAGAAAGCAAATACTCAAAGCAATAAGACAACAGATCTATGATTTGGACAGTAAGCATGCAGGTGACATACCAGAACACTACATGAAAGTTGTAACGCCAAAGAAATCGGACTCCGCTGGATAGCAGTTGGCATTAATTGTGAACCAAATAAACTCCAAAATATAAATGTCGCAGCTGAAACAGCCATCACACCATACGTAAAATGTCCAGCAACCTATCAAAAACCTTAGAAATAATTATCATCTAATAGGAATTCAGCATGAAGAAACAAAATTGCCATACAGTAGTAGCATATCACCACCGCAGATAAAAAGATTATCTATAAACTAAAAAGGCAGCCAACATATTTGGAAAGAAAATTTCCTAGCAGCTTTAATCATGTAAAGCCCTAACTTTTCCTTTGTCAAAATGACATCTAAATTTAAAAGGAAAAAGGCAGAGTTGAATAAAAAATAGTTAATTAATCCAATTCTGCACCCAAAAGGGCTGTAACAGTAGATAGTATAGCATAAACACTAACCAATATGAAAAGTGAATTACATCCAAGTGGTGCACTCTTTATGACCATACTAACTGAACTCAGATGGCTATAAACATGATGGGGGACAGTGGAAATAATGTTAACAATGATTATATGGTTAATAATAAAAAAACCGGAAAAAGATAAATTGAGATGACAACTGAAAAATGCGCTCATTTATTTAGACTGACTTGTGATTGGAACACGACATTAAGCCTTACAGCTTAGTAATTACACATTTGAAGTGCTTGAATCAGTCTAATAATAGAAAAATCAAACAAAATCGAGTTTTTTCTTTTAACTTAGATTTCTGTTGACATTTTATAGCGGACATGTGATTCCTATTTTTAAGCAAAATAATTGATAACTTTGCACATGTCATAATACTTTAATAACCAATACTTCAATTAACTAGTATATATAAAGATGAATTACATCACCTGCATTATTGATATTCCAACACCAATTCTAAGAACAAGAAATGAATTGGCAGGGAGATGAGACTTTCCTGGATGGGCAGAACATCACTGAGACAATGATGATTTTTTTTTTTTTTTTTGAAAATGAGACATGTTGTCATTTGAATAATGAAGACCAACTCACAGAAGTTTTTGCACTTGCGTGAGGAAGAAATGTGAAGTGAGAAACTGAGAAGAATGCGGTATTCTATCTGCTGGAACACAGCACCGGCTGACTGTCTGCAAAGCTAGGCGTACAACCGATGGTGAGGAGATAGAAGAAATCCTGCGATGGAGGCAAGTGCTGGGGGCTGATGGGTTGATGGGTTTGACACTTGGACGAGAGGGAGATGGATGAGAGAGGGGCAGAGTTGGGAGTACACGCGAGGGCCGGGGCTGCTGGGTTTGGTGAATGGCATGAGAGATAGGAGCGTTGTGAG
Source organism: Dendrobium chrysotoxum (assembly GCA_019925795.1). NCBI lineage: Eukaryota > Viridiplantae > Streptophyta > Magnoliopsida > Asparagales > Orchidaceae > Dendrobium > Dendrobium chrysotoxum. Next base: position 78,253,919 of record CM034313.1, read on the forward strand.
AGGCACCTGAGTTGTTGCTTTCAGCAAGAAGAAGAAGACCGAGAATAGGTACTTCGTTCAGTGAGGAGGAGAACGGGAGAGGTTCTATGTTCGGAGGGAAAATGTTAAGAGTTTGGCAAGTAGTTTTTTATTTTTTTTAGGGGAGAAGAGGATAACTGTTCGGCTGCTTAAATGAGTTGTTACTTTTTTCACGGAAAGAGTCATTACTCATTACATACGAACGGATGCGACGAATGCCATTGGGAATACGAAGTGTCTCAAAATCAAGGATGGAAATGTCCCATAAATAATCAACGATGGGAATACGCCACTTATCAAAATTCATCATTAGATAATTAATACAATATATTTAATATGAATAAAATTATATTTATTAATCAATTATAATTAAAATAATTGAAATGAAAGATTAGGATTTAATTTGAGCAATTAAAATGAAAGGCTAACTGGCTAAGATTCTATTTGGATGGAAACTCAAGTTCCTTTATAATAGTAGTATAGATATTGTACACAATAACAGCATCTCTTAGTATTTGATTGCTTCAATACAAGCATGATATTTGAAAGATTTTGCCAAAGATCGCGAAAGTGCCTTCATTGGCATGGTCAAGGACTCAAGTCAAATTGGTTGATTCATTAAAGCATTAGCACCGTACCTTTAGAAATGACGCATAAATGCTAACATTAGACACAACCAGTATGTAACATAGACATGGTGAAAACAAATTTATGACAAATATTAAAAATTATAGGTTAATTCCAAATAAACATGATTGCCATTCGTACACTTATATACTCTCCATTTATATTTCATGAATCTCATACATGCCAAAATATACTACCATCATATGGATTTGATCCCTTGATCTAGGATGATCTCAAACATACCTTAGAACATCTTCAATATCACTTTTACTTAAGGATTTTCAAAAGACCATCACTTTTTTATTTGAACACAAATTGTGATGCAACAATTGTGACTTCAACACAAATTGCGATGCATCAATTAGAATCAGAAGGACTTTTAGAGAAAGATATAAGCTCAAATATCCTGCAAATTTGGAACCAGTAATACTATTATTTGAATCTTTGACCTACGTCTAAGTGATACTTATACATTACAAAAACTTGGGGTCAGTCCATAAGATTTAGAAAATTTTAGTTTCTTTCATTTTTATACAGTTTTGTTTTTCTTAAATTTTGGACGTTGATGTTGATTCCACAATTAATGTCTTAAATTTTGGACAAGAGCTTTATTTTAATATAAGCGCTATTTCCATATGTTCATAGCAATTTTAGAAAAGGTTTAATTTAAATCTAGTTATCCTTATCCTACTCATATATGTCAATGGCACAAAATAATGAGAGCTATGGAGCACAGAGTAGCATGGTGAACTTACGATGCTATTTGGTTGGTGCGACGCAGGTGTTAAAAATAACGCGCACAATTGTTTTAACATTTATAAAATAAAAAATATAAGTTATAATTAAATTTATTAGGTTTATATATTAATATTACAATTAATTATTAATTAATTAAATTTAAAATTAATGAAATATAAAACAAAAATATTTAATCTCTAATATCCAAATAAAAACCTAAGTTAATATGATTAATTTGATCTTCTTAAAGCCTAAAAGTCCTAGGAACATCTGAGGTTTTCTTTTCTTGCCCCCATTTCTTCACTGTTGCTTCGGCTTCACATGCTTCGCGTGAAGTAGAGTTTTGAAAGAGTCACTCAAGGAAACTTCTTCGCCTCCTTCGACAATGATGTTGTTCCTATCAAATCGGAAGTCACGACGATAGCTCGTCGTGAAGGTAGAGTCCTTTCTTACCTTTCGTGCACTTCTTCGACTAAATTACGTAAATCCATTGAAGTCCATAATTTATTAAATCGTGGAATTAAGAAAAATGCGGAAGGAATGGGATTTAATTTTTTGTAGGTTTAAAGTTGGCATTTTTGTTGTTTGGGAGAATTTCGGCTAAATCTTCCTTAAATACTGCTCAAATCCAACGAACTTCAAAATTTAATAAATCTTAGATTTAAGGCAAAATGGAGAATGAACGGGATTTAAGTTTCTGTGGGATTTAAAGTTGTCATTTTTTCTGTTTGATAGGATTTAGGCTAAACGATGCTTAAATCCTGCTCAAATTTGCCTAGCTACAGGATTTATTACATTCTGGATTTATGGAAAAATGGAGAAAGAATGGGATCTAAGTTTCTGTAGAATTTAAATTATCATTTTTGCTATTTGGTAGGATTTAGGCTAAATTTTGCTAAAATCATGCATCCAAACAGCCAATTAACTAAGCAAAACACATGAATACACTCTCCCATAATTTACCCAAAGAAATCATATTAATGGTATTTCATATTCATACATATTTTTTTATAATTATTTTATATTATATTCCATGTTTAAAATGGCACGCACCGCATCGTGCACTATGTGTCATGGTTCTACGAAAAATTTTATGACATGGTGTGCTATTCGTCATTAACAAGTATGATCCTACTTCTATAAATAGAGAATTAGAAGGCTATTTTAGATAAATAATTTTTTATTTGAAAAAAAATTTACACTTCAAATTTCCTTCCTCTGATTCATGAAGTCATCCCTTTATCAACCCTTTAATTTTCATCTAACAACCATCTAAACAGCCATCCCCTAGAGCCTAAGCGTTCAGCCAACAATAGCAAGATCGCAGTCCAATTGCCTCCAGTTGCCAAAAAATGCTCATTAATGTATCGTGCTTGTAACGTGGTAAATCTTTGTGAGTAAAGAATTTTTTCCTGCCTCCATTGGCAAACATAATTTGAAACCTATAATCAACTAGTGCTTGGTACTATTACCATCACAATCATAATGCTACTCATAGTCTAGGACACCAATATCCTTAACAATAGGATGATCATGAGTGGCCAACACATTAGGAGGATCAAGATCAATGACCTTGCAAGTAGATGAGGTCCCGACCACATCTATATGTCTAAGGACAATAAAGAAAGGCTCTGATTCCATTAAAGGATCTAAAGTTTGTTCTAAGTTATGGGTTCAAGCCGAATCAGAAATAAGAAAAACTACATCTACTACACTTGAAGGAAAAGGTTGATCATTCAAATGCTCCTATTCTTCATGAGTAAGGACCAATAAAAGATAATTTTCTCAACACAGGTGAGCCTTAAAATAGTTTGAATTGTTTTAACAAAAAAATTTCTAAGAACAACCAAAAGGTATGTCTTTAACTTTAATCTTCTACCAATACCCACATGAGAATGAATCAATCCAAACCATCTTTTGCAGAGGAATAGTAACATACATCTCAATGAGGCCCTTAGCCACTACGGGAAGATGAAACATCCACCTACAAAAGTTTACCAAAAATAGAACCTAAATAATATAAAGTGAATTGATTGAAGTAGTGAACATGAAGAAGAAAAGAAATACAACCTAAATCGGAGTGGCAGATGGTTCCTCAGATATATCAAAGTGAAGAAACAACTTTAACATAAGTATTGGATAGCCATTCATTCAGTAAGATCATAGTGAGAAAAGTCTAGGGTAATTTACTTCTAGAAACAATTTGATAAGAATATGAAATGGATTAAGATGACCGACGGAAGGATCACCAATCAAATGTATGACATAAACCTATGTATAATCTCAAGACTGAAACAACAAAAGAAAAAACTTACCCACGACAGAGAAAAAGCATATTTGTTATTTTGAAATTCCAGGTTTCCGAGAAAATAAGAGCAGATTTATCATGAACAGTGAAAGGTGCCTATGTTGAGGAGGTCTAATCCTTCCTAAACAAAAAATGGGAAATAATTGGATGATTGGTACTATGAAGTCATCTTCCCTGAACTTCTGCATATAAGGATAGGTTTTAATGAAATATAGAAATTAATCCATATTATCATCAAAAGGGACCAAGGCCAATATAGACATAAGCTGGGCATAATGCCAGTTATAGATATAAGATGAGCACAAAGCCCATTTCAAATATTAAATCTATGTAAATCTAGAGAAATTCACGATATTATATTTTTAACAGAGATTTTCTCCTATTTAATATTTGGTTGAATATATTTTATTTTATTCTGGAGTACAGATACCCATAAGGGCAAGCCCCTACGCCCCTATGGTTAATTAACTCAAATATTTGTTACTTGAGAACACTTTTGATTATACTAGTGATTTCTTTGAAATCATTAAAACATTGGCTAATATTTTCATCTTTTGAATTTAAGAAGCTCAGGGGTGATTTGGTCTTTGGAAATTTTAGAAATGCCTGCTTTTTTATAGGTTTGTGCACTTGCTTTTGCTTGGGGGTGGTTTGGACATGTGTTAGGACAAAATTAAGATTTCTATCAATTAAAAGATTTAAATAAAAAAACAACTATATGATAATATGTCTCTTTCTACAAAAATTTCACGCCTTACTCAAATAAGCCATACTTTTAAATAAAAAAATTAACATGATCATGCATGGCCAATGCCTCTCATATAAAAAGCCCTTACTTAAGGATCAGATAACAAAAAATCTGCATTTAGTGAGTCAACATATGATACCCACATGGCCAGGCATATTAGTCTAAAAGCTGAATTGTAAGTCCTATCTTCTAAATCAAAATAGCCTCCCTAATCTTCATATGTATTGAGACCAAACCTCATGGCTTTAAAAGCGTTAGGTTGGTTTAGTTGGTAGCCCATTCCAGGCAGGATTGTAAATCCAAAGATCAGGCTAACTTATGCCTCATGTGAGGTGTAGGTTTGTAAGTCCCTTGCACACTGTTAGATTTAGGTTCGATGTACTACCTCTCAGTAATCCTCACCTTAGCTCTAGGATCCGAGATTGCTATTGACATTGGTCACCTCATAAGCCCTCACCTTTTAGATATTTCCTCTGGATCGAGAGTTCCAACAACACGCTCAGCTTCACCTTGCAGAAATGAACCCAATCAGCCCTTCCCAGTTCGATCGGCCCCAAACATGTCAGACGTGCATGTATGGGAGCTTCAATGGTTCAATCAGACCTTCCTAGTTGCACACCTCCTACTCGATCGGCCCAGACATGCGTGCGTAGCCATAAAACTGGCTCCCTTTGTCACTCAAACTCGCTCAAATGCACGCAGGAAGACGCGCTCGGTCAGGTTTCGGGTCGGGTCAAATATTGACACCCATAAGCTATAGAACCGGACACACGCAGGCAGGAGAGGAAGAAGCACAAAGCAGCCAAATACCCTATGCTCCTCTTTTAGTTTTGGAAGCATGAAGGAAGAAGACGCCTTTCTCTCACTCAACTTCCTCTATGCACTAAATGACCCTTGCTATGCTTGATATGATCTCCTACCGCCCGATCCCTGCTATAGCCGTAAAATCAGTGGATTTGACATGAAGACAGCACGCAAGGAGCGAATTCCAAGTTAATCTCAAACCTAGATTTAGATATCCTGAATAGGGAAGTCAATTGAGTCCATATTTGATCAATTGGGCTAAAATTGAGCTCGAATCGAGTTTGATTCGGACCGGTTTGGGTCGATCTGGGTTCATTTGATTTTAAATGGATTTAACTGAGTTTAATTGGGACTCAATTTGAGTCTGATTTCAATCGATTTGGGTTCGACGAGGCTCAATTGAATTGATTGAGCTAAATCGGGTCTGTTTGGGCCCAATTCGACTCGATCAAAGTTGGATCAACATGAAAATTGTGTCAACACGCACGAGTAATTTGCCATCAAGTGCAGATTATGTTAGGTTGAATAATCCTTTTGGACAACATCAAGCTAAATTTGATCATTTTGTTATGATTGGATTTGATTTTGAATAGGATTATATTTATTTTTTAATTTTTAGCATGTTCGCACTCGAACACGTAGCGCATTGGTTCAAAAAAAGTTATGAAATCCTGAAAGTTCGAGTTAAAGCACACAGCCTACCATTATATATATATATATATATATGTTAGCATAATACCTCAAGCAGCAACAATAACATATGGAGGCACATGTGCTCCAACAGATTTCCGTTAGGCCCATGTGCAGAGCTCGAAGCACAACAGAAACATAATAAACCGAACCTTCCTTTCTATCTATATATAGAATACCTACAGCATTGTAATCATTGAGATGAATAGAATTCAAATTGCTACAACCCTTTTCACTATTTTTATTTACCTGTGCTTTCAGTTTTCTTCTTACGTCAACATGGTATTAGAGATCTGAAGGCCATCGCCTCAATTTTTTTTTCCTTTCCATCCGATGGCAGAACAGGACTCTTCAAGCTCTCAACAAGTATCTTCTCTCTTTGCTTCAATGGCTGAATACTCTATACCTCCCCTTAAATTTCTTATGTCCAATATTAAATCCATTGTTAACCTTCAGCTCACGAGTGAAAATTATCCAATCTGGCGATTACAGATTTATAAACTGTTCTCGACAAATGGATTCGAAGGCTACCTAAATGGTAGTTTTCGATGCCCACCCAAACCCATTTCTTCATCTAACTCTACATCCGATCTCACTAACTATCGCCTATGATATTTAGTAGATCAAAATCTTGTTACAGCCCTCATCTCCACCATATCTCCTTCCATCCTTCCATACATCTTAAGCCTTGCAACTGCTCATGACATCTGGACAACACTTGAACTCCGGCTGCAACCTACAAACCGCTCTAGAGTAATTCAACTGAAAAATGAGTTGCACAACATCCAAAAATGAGACAACACTATGACCCAATATCTTACTCAGGTTAAAACCTTGGTAGATAACATCGCAGCTGCCGGATCTCATGTCGATTCGGAGGACATCGGTCTCTATATTCTAAATGGTCTACCCGCCAACTATAACTCCTTCAAAACCTCTATCCGTACAGCTCTCCATCCTATCAGCCTCGAGGTGCTATATTCATTACTTTGTACTGAAGAGATCCATCAACAAAATGAGATACTCAAAGATTCAGCTCCTCCAAAGGATCATCAAGCATTGTACACTGGCCGCAGTTCAGCTCCATCAACTCAATCTACTCGCAATCAGCCCAGATCCTCTCGTGGCAGAGGAAATTCCTCCAAACCGTCTATTCCTCCAGGTCGTGCTCCGCCTAGCTCCAATACACCTCGCCCGACCTGCCAAATATGCAATAAACTTGGCCATACTGCTCTATCTTGCTGGCACCGGTGTAACATGCAATCTTATCCTGCCAATATAAATTCCACCCGTGCATTCTTTCCTCCCCAAAAATCCCATTCATCCGATGATTGGGTGCTAGATACTGGAGCCACGAATCATCTCACTGTTGATATTACAAATCTGCAACACTCCGCCCCATACCAAGGAACGGACAGCGTCTCAATTATAAATGGAAATTCACTCCAGATCCGCAATACAGGTCAAGGTCTCCTACCTCTACTAGATTCTCATCATAAGTTATTCCTCTGCAATCTCCTACATGTTCCCTCTCTCTCTCATAATTTGCTTTCAATCCATAAATTAACCTCTGACAACAATTGTTCTGTATCATTTGACTCCACCGGCTTCACAATCAAGGATCTTACGGATAACCACATTCTCCTTCGTGGTCGCAGCCATGATGGTCTCTACCAAGTCTCTGCATCTCTCCACAACCCTCCTACAGCCTTCCATAGCACCACAACTTCAACATCTCTATGGCATGCCCGCCTCGGACATCCACATCAGCTAATTCTGCAAACCATAGCAAAACTTCAGCCCTCATTATGTATTTCGAATTTTTCTTCTCTTTGCACTTTGTGCAAAATGGCCAAGAGCCATAAGTTGTCATTTCCCTCTAGTTCTACCACTGTAACAACGTTGTTTTCCTTAGTGCACTTGGATGTTTGGGGTCCGGCCCCGATTTCATCGTTAAATGATTATCGATACTTTGTAACATTTATTAACGATTATTCCCGGTTTTGTTGGCTTTTTCTCCTGCATTCAAAGGTTGAAACATTAACCAAATTTCAACAGTTTACAACACTAATAGCCACTCAATTCAATGCCAAAATCAAACCACTTCGCTCCGACGGCGGCGGCGAATACACCAGCTCCTTGTTTCAGAAATTCTTGCAAACTAATGGCATTATTCACCAACAAAGTTGTCCATATACCCTTGAGCAGAACAGCATGGCCGAACGCAAAAATCGTCATCTTCTAGAGACAACTCACACCCTTCTAATCACAGCTAATCTCCCATTTCAGTTCTGGGCTGAAGCTGTCCTTACATCTAATTATCTCATAAATATACTTCCTACTACAGCTCAAAACTTACAAATACCATTTCAAGTCCTCCACAGCCATCCACCCTCCTACGCCCATCTCCGCATCTTTGGATGTCTTTATTTTCCACATCTGCAGCCACTAGCCCGCCACAAGCTAGCTCCCCGCTCACATCCATGCATTTTCCTGGGTTATTCTCCTACTCACAAGGGCTATAGATGCTATGACATTGCTACACGAAATATCCATATCTCGAGGCATGTCACTTTTCAAGAGCAAATATTTCTGTATCTCTCTTCCACACCTGTCTCTACAGCCTCATCCTCCTCAGATTTTCTGTCTTCCTCACTCCTCATTCCTACTTCAACGCTTCAACCCACTGCCACTATAATACCTCCTCCCAACACATCTCCTCCCTGCTCCACCGAAAATCATCAATCACTCCCCCCCTCTCCTATTACAGTCACTGAAATTCCTACCTCTCGTTCACTCTCCTCTACAACCATTTCGCAACAGCCAGCTCCACCCGCGGCCGCCCATCAAATACAGACTCGTTTTAAAACGGGTCATCTCAAGCCAAAGCCAATCTTCGATCTTCTGGCCACTTCCCCATCTCATCTCACGCCTTCCAGTTACTCTGAGGCTGCAAAATCTGAACAATGGCATTCTGCCATGTCTTCTAAGTTAATGGCACTACAAAAATAGGGTACGTGGTCCTTAGTTCCAGCTCCAACTAACAAACCAGTGCTCGGTTGCCGATGGACTTACCGAATCAAGCTGCAACCGACTGACCAGATCGATCGCTACAAGGCTCGGCGCGTTGCTCAGGGGTTCTCCCAGGAACATGGCATCGATTACCAGGAGACTTTCAGTCCAGTGGCGAAAATTCCAACGATCCGCATTCTTCTTCTTTTAGCTCTTCATCATCACTAGTCGATTACACAGTTAGATGTATCCAACACGTTCCTACACGGCGAACTTCAGGAGGGCATCTATATGCGTCAACCTCCAAGCTTCCTCGATGCTCAACGTCCCTACTATGTATGCAAGCTCCATAAAGCCATTTACGGCTTAAAGCAGTCTCCGCGTCAGTGGTTCCACAAGTTTACAGCCATGCTTATCCGCCTAGGCTTCTCTTTCAACAAATCGGATCCCTCCCTCCTTATCTATTCTCATGATAAGGTGCACATTTATTTACTGATCTACGTTGATGATATGCTAATTACAGGCAACCATCCGGCAACTCATATCCCAGCTGCAGTCTGCATTTCCACTCAAAGATCTTGGCTCTGTTTTGCTATTTCTGGGCATTCGCATAGCTACCACCTCCCAAGGCTACTTTCTCACTCAGTCTCACTATGCGCGTGACATTCTCAAGGCATCAAGCTTCACTCAAAGCAAACCATCTCCTACCCCCATGCCCACCAAGCCTTCACAATGTCAACATGCTGATCTTCCTTATGAAAATCCGCATCTCTATCGGCAGCTCGCAGGATCCTTGCAATACCTGACGATCACCAGACCTGACATTGCGTTTGCTACCAACCAAATCTGCCAACATATGCAAAGTCCAACAAATCGTTACTACCAATCTCTCAAACGTCTTCTCAGGTACATTCAAGGAACTCTTGATTATGGTCTTCCTCTTACTCGTGGCAAACTTCAACTCCGAACCTTTGTGGACGCCGATTGGGCGGCTGATATCCACGACCGCAAATCAGTTACTGGCTACTGCACTTTCCTCGGGGATAGCCTCATCTCTTGGAGCGTTAAGAAACAACCGACCGTCGCCAAATCATCCACCGAAGCTGAATATCGCGCTTTAGCTTCCGCCACCTCCAACGTCCTCTGGCTTAGACATCTATTGGAAGACTTTCAAGTGTCGCAACCCTCCCCGACCTCTCTTTATTGTGACAATACCTCCGCCTTGACTCTCGCAAACAACCCTGTTTTTCATGCCAGAACCAAGCACATAGAGATTGACTACTACTTCATTAGTGACCATATCAAATCTAAAGAGATTGCCGTCCACCACATCAGCTCGCTTGATCAGCCCGCAGACATCCTAACGAAGCCCCTCACAACAGCCCGTTTCTATGATCTCCGACGCAAGTTGACAATCCATCCCATGGATCATCAACTTGAGGGGGGTTGTTAGCATAATACCTCAAGCAGCAACAATAACACATGGAGGCACATGTGCTCCAACAGATTTCCGTTAGGCTCATGTGCAGAGCTCGAAGCACAACAAAAACATAATAAACCAAACCTTCCTTTCTATCTATATATAGAATATCTACAGCATTGTAATCATTGAGATGAATAGAATTCAAATTGCTACAACTCTTTTCACTGTTTTTATTTACCTGTGCTTTCAATTTTCTTCTTACGTCAACAATATATATATATATATATATATATATATATATATATATATATATATCGTAGTCTTTGTAACCCTATTTCTAAAAATGGGGATTCATAGCTTATATTTAGAATAATTGAATGTTAGTGAACAAAGTTAATTATGAGTCCAATTGAGAGTTCTCTTGATCCAAGTAGTATAGTCTTGTGGTATGTTGTCATATGCGCATCATTTTATGTTGTAATCAGTATTCTAAGGTGATGTGTTTGTTCTTCATAGTTCTAAGATTGATTTTAATGCACCGTCCATTTTAACATTGTCATGACTCAACGTTGTATTAGTGATGCCAAGATACTTAGGCCTTTAACCACCTTAGTTACATGTACATATAGATTTCTTTTGAATGGTTACGTCGTGTTTGGATGCTTGGAATTTAAGTTAAAGGAAATGAATGAAAAGTGCTGAAACGCTCAAATCATTAACTGCAAATTAATGATCAACCAACAAATTGCTGGGATTTCATTTCCTTTCCTTCACCTTCCTAAAATCCAAGCAAGGCCCTAATGAACATTTTAAGGAAAATCCCCTTGTAATTATTGTACTGCCTTCCTTTACTTTGTGCTCGAGTGGTGACACATCCTCCGTAGTTGCCAAGTGCTTCCTAGATCCAAATTGAGTAAGTGGGTCACCTCCATGCTATATGCCAGGAGTTTATCATCGTCTTTCATGTCAGAAATGCCAACTTGCAAAATCTAATCGAAGAAATATATAAAAACACTAGGAAGTAGAAACAGCTGAATATAACTATGAGACTTTTAATCCTACGCGGTAAGCAAAATACTAGACACAATAAGGCAGGACCTTGTCAGCCAACCGTTGTATAGGAGCTTCCCTGGCCTGTGCCTCTTCCACCAAGCGAACTATATCTCCCATCGCAGTCTCACCACCTGGCCTTTTAACTTCTATGGTAAGTCTACCATTTAAGTTGATACTTCCAGCTGTCACTTCATTCTGGTAAAAGGTAATAAACTGAAGTCAAGCAAAAAGGTAAGACTTCCAACATGAGAATTTGTACTGACTATAACAGTTCCATTAGGTTCACGGGATGGAGCCAAACATTAAATAGAAACAATACATGGTGATTGAAGAGGGAAACAGAAAGGAGTACCCCAGGTAATTTAGTTACGGGCATGGGCTCCCCAGTGAAGCTTGACTCATCAACAGTGCTTCTACCAGTTTTAACCATTCCATCTGCAGGTATGCGGTCCTGTACAATACGAATGGGAAGATGATTAAGAGGTGTGTTATACCAAGCATATCCCGAGCATCAAACAACAAAAGTTAATTCTAATTTTCCATATATATAAGGAAAGGAAACAATTCAATAATGAAATAATTATCGTTATACATCTATAAAGTTAATTCTTGTTTGATTTCAGTTAAAATCATCCCAAAAGGAACTATCTCAGCATTCTCAAAATGTATTCAAATACACTATTCACCATAAAATACAATTCTAATGTGCAGCAAGAACAAGAAAGACAAGCAGACTAATTATATATATAAGAAAAAAATGAAAAGTACATTTAACTCACTCCAGGAAACACAACAATTTGGTCTCCAACAGCAAGGCTGCTGCATGGAACTTCGGTAGTATAAGGTGAATCTCCCAAACCCCTGTCAACAATAAGGCGTGCCATTGTAGGAAGAATATTTAAAAGTCCAGTCATATCACTAGTAGCTTTAATTTTTGCTCTCTGTTCGAGGTTTTTGCCTAACAATACAAAAGCTATCAACATTATTGGTTCCTCAAAAAATGTCCTCCATCCCTGCATGAGTGAGGCCATGTTAAAAAACTCCACTTATAACTTAAGAGCAGAACTGCATTAAAAAAAAAATCATCCGCTTGAAATAGACAACAGAAAAAATTATGCCAAGCCTAGGTTACAGGTACATTGATAATTAATGTTGACCAAAACAAATATTAAATGAAGAAATTAAATCAAAATTAAATGACTTAAAATGATAATAATAGAAACATAAATAAGATTGAGGTCGATGTCATGCATTAAATTTTCATCTTCAATTATCATGCTTTTAGCTTCAGTTGGCAATTAATTTGGTATGTTGTTATGCAGGTGGAAATGATTGGTTCCTGGCATCACTTTCCAGCAATGAACCTGAATGAAGAATTAAGAAGAAATAATTATCAAGTTCATGTTGATTACATTAGCTGGAAATAGTTCGGCTAAAAAAATGGAAAATAAATAACCTTATGGAGACTCCATCTAAATTTGTTGCCACCGCTGCTGGAACCAAGGACAGAAAATTGCTTCCAACCAGCCTTTCAAGTACTTTTTTAAAGGTTGGGGTGTTGGGTGGTGAAAAACAGGTATTATCACTAAGCACTGAATCTGAAGTAGTTACTGTAAATACCTAAATTTTTTATAGAATTTGCATCAAAGCTAGTGGAGATAATTGTACTTAAGAAATAGCTCCAAATATATAGCATGGAAGATGGTAATTAATACCTAATACAGGAGAAATTTTTCTATAAGAATCCACTAACTGACTTGGTATTTCCTAGAGTACTAAAGGATGATCAATACTACACTCATACAAGCATCAGCATTGCCCATTAGTTAGATTTGGCAACATGAAACCTTCTTTAACAGCATAAGAAGCCTTATTGAGGTCACATTAAGACTGGCTCAGACACTGATAAAAGATGCAGCAACTTAAAGTTAGTTAAAGGGTGAGATTATAACAGAACAATGATAGGACAAGGCCAATTAACTAGAATTGCCAAAGTATAAGGAAAAAATGTAAAAGAGCGAATGCACCATAGTATGGGAAAACAACAAAAGAGATTAAGAGTTCAAATGGATTTTCTTAAAGCCTAATCAAAGCTGGAGAATCAAAATAAATTTTACTATGATTCCGTCCTCGTATAATAAGTATTTGAAACCACCAATCCACCAAAACATCATCACTGATACTACTCCAGTCAAAATCTTCTAATAAGGAAACATGATGATCATCTATATCTTCACTAATGAAAGGAGAGGGGCTATAGCCACAATCAGAGAGTAAAAATCTATACTCATTTGCCAAAGCAGCATTTATTTGCAAATATTTACCAAATAGAACCCAAAGAGTATCAAATTAATTGGTTGAAGAAATAAAATCAAAGTTGAGGAAAAGTAACCCAAAAAGAAGTAATTATTGGTTCCCCGACTGCATCAAAGTGATCTTATTATTGTTTTCACAAATGCATCAAAATGAAAGACCACTTAACCATGGACAACAGAAAGTCACGGATATAGTATATATGTTTAGAGAAGAGTCATCTATGGTGTGCATTTGAGGATAATCTTATAATGATGTTACCAAAATCAATTAATATAACTGAATAGTTACCAAGTAAAGGATCCACAAGAATTTGTGAATGGCATCCACGCTGAGACAACCCAATCAAAATTTGCCTATGATAGGCACAGAGAGTGGCCTCCCAAGCTCAGTGATTTCCTCCTCAAAAGAGATTAAGCGCAAGTTTCTTTGGAAAGAATATTGTTTCTTATGTTGAGATGGAACGGAGTTTAAATTAAAAAATAAAGAAAATTGAGTAAAAGAAGAGCGTTGCCATCCACAATCCGATGATTCACTCATCACTTTAGCAAAAGAATAATGAATGTGAACACCAAGAGGAGAAATATTTGAAGAATTGATGTTAAGAGGAGCATCCGAACTAGCAGAAACCATTGACACAGGAGACAGGCTAACAAGGAGGAACTACCATGCTCCTAGGAACATTCAAAGAGTGAGGCGACTGCGAGTGAATTGAGACTACCGAGAGGAAGAGCAAACAAGAGCAACCAAATAGAGGCGAGGATTTGGCACGAATTTATAACTGGGGTAGAATGTAACCCATAGAGGAGAGGAGCCGTCGGTGAGGGAGAAAGAGCGCATGATCGAAACCCTAGGCAAACCACTAATAGCCATTAGGCGCTGCGTACACTTGTAATAGTTGGCTGGATCGATTCAGCCGAACCGGCCCAAGTGATTTGATTAAAGGGGCAGGCGAGCAGGCGGGCGAGCAAACTACAATGAAGCAGGCGCGTAGGCGAGCGGATCAAGCAGATGGAACGCGGCTTTTGGGGTGGAATCAAACGCGACTCCTCACGTAAGCAAAGTCGAATTCGCTCGGTTAGGAAGAGTCGAAAGCAAAGGAGAGGAAGAGAGAAGTTCTTGAGCTGTCGCATGCGGTTTTGCTTGTTCGACGCAGAGGGAGGAGAGTGTTCGATGAGGTAGAGCTACGTGTATTTTCGTGCGTTCACTGGAAGACGGAGAAGAGGAGTTTGTGTGCTCTAAAAGGAGGAAGTCAAAGGCAGAGGAAAGGGGGGTACACGTACAGATTTTGCTCCCATTCGACGAAGTTAGAGGCAGAGGAAGAAGAGGAAGTTGAACAATAACGACAAGTTTGTGGCTTCGATCGAAGAAAATGGTGAGAGGTGAATCATAGGAAAAATTTGAAGTTTCTGCGAGTAATCGACGGAGGGGAAGACAAATTGAAAGACCGGTTCGAAGACAAAGAGGAGCATATATAGGGTAAATAGGAATTAAAGTAAGAGTTAAAATAATATCATTAATTTAATTAAAAGTTTTAATGTAGAAATAGTTCTAAATTAGCTATGTAAATTGGTCTAATGGTTAGGTTGTACTTTGAAGACAATTAAGAACTTAAGAAAACAATGAAGTAAGAAGTTCAATTTTAGAAAAGGAAGTAAGGTGGGTGAGGGTGATTATATTTTCCATTTTAAATAGCAATTACAATTCTATTATTGATACATTGCATTAATTGATATGAAGCAGTTTCACTACTTTATTTTTTAAGGTAGCTTTTTTAAAGTAAATTATGGAAAAGCAATGTAGCAATTTTTCTACTATTAAAAATTAATAATAATAAAATAAAAACTAAATAAGGCCTGAAATAACTCATAGTTCCAAGAAAGTCATTTTTGGCTTTCAAATGCTGTGATTTTTCTTAAAACAGTTGACACTCCCTGTTAAATGCACAAAAGCTAATTATGATATCCTAAACCGTATAATCAGACTCAAATATAATCCAAGTCAAAAAGTCAAAACTAAAGATTTATTTATTTATTCCATCTTAAAGCACTAGCATGCAATACCAACAATATATTTGAAGTAAATTCCATTAAGTTCCCGGAGATGTGGAGAAATTATTTTGTGCGGTCACCAAATGCCGTTCGGAGGCGAATCAGGACGCGCCACATCACTTTTTAATTGTGTCCGGTGTTGTGTACCGTTGTGTACCGGGTGACGTGTCGCATCCTGATTCGTCTCCAAACGATCCGATGACCACACAAAATAATTTCTCCGAAATATGAGTCCACTTTATATTGGTCCCTTGCTCATGGATTGAATTGACCTTTCAAATGAGCCCTTCTATAAAATTTCATCATTAAGAGATGAAATTAACGAGTTGACCACATATAAGATATGATGAGGCTATCTCCAACCTACTCTTCCTCTCCAACACATGATTGTGGATTGGGGGGTCAATATCTCTCTCTTTATCACTTTCTTCCGTCATATCAATAATTTTATGATAGTATGTTCGACAATCAATTGTTTGTTCAATCATTCCATAGTATTCATTAATTATATTTAATACAATAAGGAGTGCTGTAATTTATAAAAGTTTAACATTATTATGCTACACTTGTTAACCCATAAGATGCTCACAGATCTTCAAGATATTACATTCACCCTTTCTTACAAAATTTTGTTCTTGAAATTTTCTATTCTTGAACTCATAATTTAAAACTATTCCAGGTAATGACTTCCCTTTCCTAGTAACCACTCACTTAGATCTTTGTTTCCATTATACTTTAACATTAGGTACATTCCTTAGCTTTCTGATATCAAAACAAATTATTCTTTTTGGCTCCTAGTATAAGTCAAATCCAATTGGATATCTACTGCTTCATATGGAACTGTGCTTCACTCATTTGGGCATACTTTCTCAATGTGAAAAACAACATGAATTTTTAACCTTTTTTTTTTTTTTGGAAGTTCCAATTTGCAAACAAATATATCAATCCTCTACTATCTCAAAGGGTACAAACTCCCATACATTAAGCTTAATAAATTTGTGCTTTAAATAAAAAAATACTTTCTTTCCATGTTTTTTGTAGCTCTCCAGGTCTCTAAGCAAAAGAATCTTTTTGGTGGATTTGTCAATCCATTAGAGCCATTAATTTCCTTTCTCCAACTTCTTCGCAAACCAGAGAAGCCCAAGAGTTCCCTCCATAAAGATCCTTAGATGGGGTTAGCTGAAAATTATTGTTGTATGCAAACTCAATTAATGTTATATGATTGTCCACTAAGATAAAGAATACATATCTTGGAAAATCTTCAAGAATTTAAACTACCTTCTTTAATTATCTGATAGCTTAGAATGAAAAGAAATTCTAAATTTCATATTTTTCTCGAAAGCCTCCATACACGCATCCATAATCTCGACATAAATATCTCATATCTACTGGATATAATCTTTTTCTGTTCCCTGTGCAATCTAACAATGTTATCTACATAAATTTTAGCCAAATTATTCACATAATTAGTCTTCGAATAGGCAGAAAATAAGCTGAATTGGCTGGTCTAACCATTACTGCCCATGCTGCTTCATGCTCCTATTTCGATCTCAAAAAATTCATATAATTTCTTCCCACTTTCATTTAGATATAGGAAAAGTCTGTAATAATTACTGGGTCTATGATGCTCTAGATCTACTAACTAACATCTTTGATCTTTAGCCACCTCAGTTATCTCTCTTCTCATCCCAAATCACTAAAATATTATTTTGACATATTGGTACATTTTTATACTATCTAGACAAATCTTATAGTTTAAATAATATGCTTCATGCAATAGTTTCTCGCTTAAATCTTGAACCATCTGGAATACATAAATGGACTTTAAATCAATGTTGAATTCTTTTCTCCTAGATAGATCTTATCAAATTAGTGAGTTGAATTTCTTACTTTCCATGTGTATGTTATTTATTGTTTCATACAATGTAAGTTAAAAAATCATTTATTAACATAAAATCTTTCAAATTTGGTCTCGCTAACTCCAACTACAATTTCTATTTCCTACCATCAAATAAACTTCTTTAGTTATTAACCAGCTTGGTCTAACTCTGAACTTCCTGCTTAAAAGATCAATCATAGCATTAGCTTTACATAAATGGTATTAAATGTCAAGATCATAATCCTTGATAAATTCTAGCCACATCCTCTATCTCAAGTTTAGCTCCTTCAATGTAAAAATATAATTTAGGCTTTGGTAGTTAGTGAACACTTCACATCATATACCCCACAAATAATGTCTCTATATATCCACCTTCATCTAAATTTTTGGATAAGGGTTGGGCTAGCCATCCCTAAAAGTTCTAATTTTGTTGACTTCCATTTGTATTCCATGATCAATCCGACCACGTACGAAAAAAAAAAAAAAAACAATGATCAACTAATGAGATGTCGCACCAAACAAATTTAAATTGCCTCGATTGAAATTGAAATAACCTGAATGTCACCCGTTCACAAACGAACTATACCAACGCCCTCAAAACACCAAAATTATCAAAGAAGCACCCCCAACACTCGACTTGATCAAACAATGACAAAAATGATGGTCTACAAATGCAATGTTATGAGAAATCATCTGAACGTCGCCCACTCACTAGACAGACTATGCTGAGGCCTTCGGAATATCAAATTTAACCAAGAAAGTGCATTATATGCTCGACTCGATCGAACAGAACAAAAATGATTATCTACAGACATAACATTGAACGAATTCGCCCAAACGTCATCCTTTCTTGAAACAAACAATGTTGATATGTCTGAAATGTCAAAATCACCCGAAAATGATACGCATGTTACTAGGTTGTCTCGCAAGGCAAAATGCAAAATCAAATTGCACATGAGGCAATGACACACAAATAAAGGTGCATAAGGAACAAGAAATCGACTGAGGATTGATTCACTTTTTTTTCTTTTAATGTTCTGTTAATTAATTTTATAATAATGAAAGTTTTTAATTGTATATATACCCCAATAAAAATATAAAAATAAAAAAATGAAATATTTAAATATCCCAATAATGATTGTATTAATATTGAATCTCAATTGAAGAGAATTCTATCTATAAAAATGCACCACAAATCTTAAAGTAAATAATTATTAGGATGAAATTTCTACAAAAAAAACAAATCTCAAATAGAAACCTACCATCCTAATACAAAGTACATCTATTCCAGAAACATTTGTCAAGAGTGGTAAATTTGAGAACAACTTCAACTCACAAAAAGTAAATGTCATATCGAGCATATCACTACAATTCATTCTCAAAAGATCAACCGCCAATAATGATGCGACAGTGTCCTATAACAGGTGCTTTTGTGGTCAAATAGCACCACAGGTAAATTATTATAACTCAGGCTTCAGACAAAAATGAGTTTGCTGCGAAATGATACCATTATAGTATAGTCATGGCCAAAGTTCATAAGTTCCCCACTAGTTAAAAAAAATTTATAGTAATGAATCATATGGTATTTAATAGGATTGTTAGTTAAGGTTGCTTGACTTTGTCCTCATAGACAAATATGCCCTAAATCTATAAAGTACTCTTAGATGAAACAACTCATAGCTATCAACAAGGATCCTTTAGTCATGTTGGGTTGAGTATCTCCTTTGACTTAGTAGACTAGGGATTGTGGCAACCCAAGATGACAACATCATAGAATCTTAATTGGGTTCATTATCATTCCCCTCATCAACCACTTTAAGTATAGGATGTTAAATTTCAAATCCTCATATCAAATTTTTTGTCCTTATAAGCTCGATAATCAATGGCTATCAAACGACTAGACTTAACAGAAGTTTTCTCTCACTACTAAGAGGGGCAATTAGTCATGCAGCTTGCACCAATAAAAAACCTAAAACTAGCATTAAGTTCCCAAGAAATGAGAGAAAATATGTGGGTAATGTCTTATTTTAAATCTAATCTTCCTTTTAAAATTTGACCCGAAACATTTCCTTAAAACTCTCTTGGTGAGAGGTTAAGGGGTGAATTTTTGGATTGCACAGTATCTTCATTCTTAACAATCTTAGCTAGCCCTTGTTATAAGCTGGGTAAGTCTAAGAATGGTTGGTTGCCAAGAATCCTGAAAACCTCTCTCTTCACTACAATCAATGCCTAAACCCACATTAGTGGTTTATGACTTAAATGAGGAGCATACTCAATTGAATTGGTGATTCAATGGCCAAAAGATGGTTATGCCCATAAAGAATATAGAATGCAGTCAAATAATATCATAAGATTAAGGAATGCAGTCAAACAATATCACGAGATTGAGAGATAAACCAACATCTTAGCAATGACCTAATACTCTGGGGCTTCAATAATACATGCAACAACAACAACATTAACAAGCCTTTATCCCACTACATGGGGTCGTCTATATGAATCCATATTCTCCATTGTATCATATTAAGAGTCAAATTCTCATTAATCTAATAAAAAAAAGGTCATTTTTAGTACTTTATAATAAGTCTTTTTAGGTCTACCTCTATCTTTCTTAACATAAGTCAAATCTAATATATCTACTCTCCTAACAGGGTGATCAGAAGACTGATATTTTATATGACCAAACCATCTAAGACAACTCTCTTATCTTACTATCACTAGAGCTACTCCTACCTTTTCATGTATATACTCATTTCGCATTTGGTCTCTAAGTATAAAGCCATTCATCCAACTCAGCATCCTCATCTCTGCAACATTTAATTATGCGTCTCTTTCAATGGCCAACATTCTGCGCCATAAAGCATTCCAATTCTAACCTTCATCTTATAAAATTTTCCCTTAAGTTTGAGGTGCTTTTCTATCACATAATAGACATGATGCATTCCTCAACTCCCTTTCTAGTCATTATCAAAAGAAGAATATCATCACCAAAAAACATTCACCAAGGTACAACCTCTTATAGATGTCTAGTAAGAACATCCATGACTAAAGCAAAAAGATATGTGTTTAAAGCTGATCCTTGCTGTAATTCAACTGAAATAGCAAAATGCTTGGTCCAACCACCATGTGTTTGAACACAAGTAACAATTCCTCTCTCATTCTAAATCAATAAATATCATATGTAGATCCTCCTTACTCTCTCTAGACTTCTCCATCAAATCTCTCAACAAATATATAGCTTCCATAATAGACCTACCCGGCATGAATCCAAACTGATTTTGAGTAGTAGTATCATGTCGTAACCTATGCTCAATTACTCTACTCCATAATTTTAATTTATGACACATTAACTTAATTTATATATAATTCACGCACTCTTGTGCATCACCTTTAATCTTAATATGAACCAACACGATCCTTTCCACTGATCCGGTATCTTTTCAGTCTTCAACACTGCAGGCAATAGCTCCCTATTGTGAAGTTATAAAACCAGAACTAACCCAATTAGATCATTTTATCGGCTGATATTTTATGGGCCGACATTTTATAGGATGAAAATTTTTGCCATCAACTTTACATGTATCCATGAATTTCCTCTTAAATCAACCTGCCATTATAAATTGTGTATTTTTTTGTCTTGTGAAGCCTAGCAATTCTCCTCACTATAGCATGCAGCCATGACTGTTCTATCAACTGATGCATTCATGTTTTGACTTATTTCTTTTGTTTTGATGTAATTTGAATATTAGTTATTTTTTATGTTTTTTTATGTTATCCAATGATGGAGATCATCCAATGATCATGGTAGGATGTGTTTAGGCTTGGCAAGTCTTGGGTTTGCTAGCTTTTTGGGTCCTTTTTGTTCTCTAGGCTGTTTGCTGCCTTTCGGTTTGGGCCTTGGCTGCTCTCGGGTTGAGTTTTGGCTGCTTTGGTGTTGAGCTGAAATCTTGGGATCTTCTTGGTGCAAGCTCATTAATGTTTGAGCTGATGTTTAGCTCATTATTTGGGGAGTAATTGCTTTACTTAGCTCATAATTTTGAAAAGGTATGGAGTTCGAACTTGCCTCTTCCCCTTCTTGTGTCCATTCCGTTTTTTCCTCCTGTGCTGTTCCCGGTTCCTGTGATGGCTTTTCGGTTTCTTCCCTTGGCTGCTTTCCCATGGCTGCCTCTACCCTGTTCTTGTGCTGTCATTTTGGGAGCATTTTGTGGCCTGCTGGTCTTCCTCTTCCCCTTATCTGATTGGTTCGGTTGGAGATGAAAATTGGCTGTTTGGCTCCCCTTTTTCTCCTATAAATATGAGGGGGTTTTTGCCATGGGAAGGTTGTTGATTATCTTGAGATAAGTTGCTAAAAACCTGAGGGTTTCTTCTCTTGGAAAAGCTTGCGAGTTTGTTCCAAATTTCTTTTCCTCCTCTATATTTCTTCTTGACTTCTAATCTCTTCTTCTCTCCACAAGTTCCACTCCACTTGTCTCCTTCTTCTTGAGCTATTGGGAGACGTTTGTTGGCTGATTTAGAGACATTTGCCGGAGGAGTTTGGTGGGACGTTAGACCTTATTGCTGTGGTGGACTCTTGGTTTGCAAGTCTAAGCACTTTTTTCATTTTTTCCTACTTTTCGTTGCATGTGAGGAAACCGCTTGCCGGTTGTTCTGAGGATAGCATTTTTTTTTATATATTTCTTTAGTTTTCGTTTGTTTGACTTTTAGTTTGTTTTGATGTTTGTTTGGAAGTCTGCATTTTAAATTGAAGGGTGTGTTTTCTTGGTTGTCCTTATGTTCTCCTATCTTGACTTTTCTCTCTAGTTTGCCTACATCGTTTGGTATCAGAGCGAGTTAGCATATCTTTGGGTGGTGAGAGTCTCTTTCTTAAGTGATCAAAAATGGCTAATAATCAAGGGGATTGGCAACAAGTGATGCAACAGTTAATGAATTTGCAAAATCAAATAAATGACATGGCTAATAATATTGCAAATTTAAATTTCAACAATCATGTTCAAACTTCTGAGAGTGAGGAGGAAGTCCCTGTAAATCAAAATAGGCAACAAAGAAATTGGATTATGGGATAAAAATTGATATCCATAACTTTGAGGGAAAGCTACAACCCGACCAATTCCTCGAGTGGGTAGAAAAGATGGATCAGTTTTTTGAATGGAAAGAAATACCTGACAATAGGAAGGTTAGATTTGCAAGCCTAAAACTCACTGGTCATGCATTAACATGGTGGAAGAACCTACAAAATAATACACTAAGGCGAGATAAAGAAAAAATTCAAAACTGGGATAGGATGAAAAAAAATGAGAGGGAAATTCCTGCCATCAGATCATGCTCGAACAAATCTTCAAGAATTTAATAACTTGCGACAAGAAAATCAATCTGTTGAAGAGTACACTGAAATGTTTTACAAACTTCAATCTAGAAATGATTTAGATGAATCTGAAGAAAAGAAAAAACTGTCTCAAGGTATATCAACGGTTTAAAGTGGACAATTCAAGATCAACTGAATTTGCATCATGTAATTAAAACTAACGAGGCTTATCGTATGGCATTAAAAATTGAAAAGCAACATTAAAGGGGTCACAACAAAATAACTGAAACATATAAGCGAAAACAAATTGGCGGGGTTAAAATTCAATCTTCTCAAATTTCTGTGGGAACATCAGGTGTGAAAATCAAATCTTTTGAAACTCAAAATGTGGATAAGGGTTAAGGAATAATGGGGCCTAAACCTACTGAACAACCAAGAATAATTAGACCATATTATAAATGTGAGTTTTATGGTCATCTCTCTGCGGCTTGTAGAAAAAACAACCCACCAATAAACAATTATATTGAAAATGATGAAGAGATAGAAAAAAAGGAAGAAAACGAATCCAAACCTGAAAATGACAATGAATTGGAAAAGGTTGATGTTAAGGGAGATGAAGGTGAGCAACTTTTGATAATCCGATAAGTTTTGACAACTAAAAGTGAAAATGGGGATAGGTGGCTTAGGAGAAACATTTTCAAAACCACTTGTATAGTTGAGGGAAAAATTTGCACTCTTATGATTGATAGCGGAAGTTCGGAAAATTTTGTTTCACAAATAATGGTTGATATACTCAAACTAAAAACAAAACCACTTGCCAAATCTTATAAAATTTTTGGGTTCAAGGAAGGGGGTGAAGTTCCCATAACAAAACAATGTTCTGTTAATTTAACAATTGAAAGTTCTTTCAAAGATCAAGTTGTTTGCGATGTCGTACCTCTTGAAGTCTGCCATATTTTATTGGGTGTCCTTAGCAATTTGATCACAAAACTATTCACAACGGGGAAAAGAACACTTATACTTTGATTCAAAATAATAAAGAGTTCACTCTCTATCTTAAAAAACATGTGCCTGATTCGCCTGCCAAAAATAACAAGGTTGTCAAAATAAACACTCTTGAACTGCTTCTGAACACAAATGATTTGAAACATTCTGAAGTAGCTTACTTGATTTTGGGAAAAGAAACTGAAACAACTCTTCAAATTCCTACTGAAATTCAACCTTTAATTGATGAGTTTTCTCATATAACACCTGAAGAATTGCCTATAGGTTTACCACCGATGAGAGACATTCAGCATCATATTAATTTAATACATGAAGCCACTTTGCCTAATCTTCCCCATTACAAAATGAGTCCAATTGAGCATGATGAACTTTTTAAGCAAGTGACTGAATTGTTAAAAAAGGGTTTGATTAAGAAAAGCTTAAGTCCATGTGCTGTGCCTGCTTTACTAACTCTAAAAAAAGATGGAACTGATCCTTCTGCTCAATTTGTTATTCAATAAGGATTTTTGTTTAAGGGTTCTAGACTTTGTATAACAAAAAATTCTTTAAGAGAGCAACTTGTACAAGAACTTCACAGTGGAGGTTTGGGTGGACATTTTGAGCAAGGAAAAACTATTGTTTTAGTTGAGGAAAAATATTTCTGGCCTCATATGAGAAAGTAAATTGCTAAGCTGGTGAAACAATGTAAAATTTGTCAAGCTTTTAAGGGAACTTCTCAAAACATTGGTTTATATACTCCTCTTCCTATTCCAAATAAACCTTGGGAGGATATCTCTATGGATTTTGTTTTGGGGCTACCGGTTACTGTTAGAAAAAATGATTCTGTTTTTGTTGTCGTGGATCGTTTTAACAAAATGGCACATTTTATTCCATGCAAGAAAACCTCTGATGCTTCATATATTGCTGACTTATTTTTTAAAGAAATTGTTCGTCTTCATGGCATTCCTCGAACATTCATTTCTGATAGGGATACTAGATTTTTGAGTCACTTTTGGAGAACATTATGGGCAAAATTAGGAACTACTCTTCAGTTTAGTAGTGCATATCATCCACAAACAGATGGGCAAACTAAAGTTGTCAATCGAAGCTTAGGACATTTACTGAGATGTCTTGCTGGAGAAAAACCATCCCAATGGAATTTGATATTGCCCCAAGCTGAATTTGCATACAATAATTCTATTAATCGCTCCACTGGTAAAAATCCATTTAAGATTATTTATGGTCAGCCTATACCTCACATTTTAGATAGAAATTATTTGTCTTTGCCTAATAAAGTTAGTGCTGAAGCTACCAAAACTTTTGACCATATCAAAATTGTCCAATATCAAGTCCTTGAAAAACTCCGAATGGCTAATGTTAAATACAAATCTGCTGCTAACAAACATCGGAGGGAAGTTAATTTTAAGGAGGGAGATTTGGTTATGGCTTACTTTCATCGCCAACGATTTCCTGTTGGTACTTTTGGAAAATTAAGAAGGAAAAAATTTGGGCCTTTTCGTATTCTACGAAAGTTGGGCATAAATGCTTATCTCTTGGATCTTCCTATTACTGTTGGCATTTCTCCTGTATTTAATGTTGCTGACCTTTCTTTGTATGAAGAAAATTCTGATAATTCTATGAAAATTGAAACTTTGCCACTCTCCACAACAATTCCAAACAATGATGAACAGATTGAATATATTATTGATGTCAGGATTACTAAAATTAGACATGGCGAACACAAGAGGTTGTTGGCAAAATGGAAGAATCGTCCTTTGACAGACTGTACTTAAATGGATACTAATGAGTTAAAAAAGCGTCATCCGGATCTTTATCAGAAAATTCTGGAAGCCTTCTCATCAGGAGATGAGATTCTCCCACCAGGGGAGAATTGATGCATTCATGTTTTGGCTTATTTCTTTTGTTTTGATGTAATTTGAATATTAGTTATTTTTTATGTTTTTTTATGCTATCCAATGATGGAGATCATCTAATAATCATGGTAGGATGTGCTTGGGCTTGGCAAGTCTTGGGTTTGCTAGCTTTTTGGGTCCTTTATGTTCTCTGGGCTGTTTGCTGCCTTTCGGTTTGGGCCTTGGCTACTCTCAGGTTGGGCTTTGGCTGCTTTGGTGTTGAGTTGAAATCTTGGGATCTTCTTGGTGCTGGCTCATTAATGTTTGAGCTGATGTTAAGCTCATTATTTGGGGAGTAATTGCTCTACTTAGCTCATAATTTTGAAAAGATATAGAGTTGGAACTTGCCTCTTCCCCTTCTTATGTCCCTTCCGTTTTTTCCTCCTGTGCTCTTCCCCATTCCTGTGATGGCTTTTCGGTTTCTTCCCCTGGCTGCTTTCCCCTGGCTGCCTCTACCCAGTTCCTATGCTGTCTTTTAGGGAGCAGTTTTGTGGCCTGCTGGTATTCCTCTTCCCCTTACCTGATTGGTTCGGTTGTAGGTGAAAATTGGCTGTTTGGCTCCCCTTTTTCTCCTATAAATATGAGGGGTTTTTGCCATGGCAAAGTTGTTGATTATCTTGAGATAAGTTGCTAAAAATCTGAGGGTTTCTTCTCTTGGAAAAGCTTGCGAGCTTGTTCCAAATCTCTTTTCCTCCTCTATATTTCATCTTGACTTCTAATCTCTTCTTCTCTCCACAAGTTCCACTCCACTTGTATCCTTCTTCTTGAGCTATTGGGAGATGTTTGTTGGCTGATTTCGAGACATTTGCCGGAGGAGTTTGGTGGGACGTTGGACCTTATTGCTGTGATGGACCCTTGGTTTGCAAGTATAAGCATTTTTTTCATATTTTCCTACTTTTCGTTGCATGTGAGGAAACTGTTTGACGGTTGTTCTGATGATAGCATTTTTTTTATATTTCTTTCGTTTTCATTTGTTCGACTTTTGGTTTGTTTTGATGTTTGTTTAGAAGTCTGCATTTTAAATTGAAGGGTGTGTTTTCTTAGTTGTCCTTGTGTTCTTCTATCTTGACTTTTCTCTCTAGTTTGCCTACATCATCAACAAACTCGTGAACATATCAGTTACTTGTGGTAAGGATATTTGTGAGAAGGGAGAAAGTTGAACACTTGCTATATTTATGCTATGCTTAGAAACGAAGTGCTGAGGAAAGAAACGAGAGGCAGAGAGAGGGTAGACGCTAGAGGGTTGGTGATTTGGGCGTGTAAGATTAGGAGGGTGGGTCAATAAATAAAAGAGGAATTTCCAGGCTGATTAGACTAGCAACAACACTAGCCATAATGGTCAAATGGTCAGGTTCCTTGCTTCAATTGTTCATGGTAGAAATACTAAGGGCTACGGTCATTCGAAACAAGTATTTGAAAGTAGTTGGATCTGAGTACTTAAAGAGACTTTTACTGATGTGGGTTTTAACAATATTTATTTTGCATTCACTTCTCGCAAACATAGCTCTCAAGTTTGTTTAGACTGAAGCAAGTTTTATTTCTACTTATCCTCCCATTGAACTTAACATTATATGAGGAAAAGTAGAATTTCAAACAATCAACTCATTAACTTTATGTAATTTTATGGTTCTTACTTAAAAAAACAAAACTACAGCTTTGTTTGGGACAGCTTTTTCATTGCTTTTCAAAATAACTTTTTAATACAAAAATTTATAATTCAAGAAATTTTTAACTAAAAAATAATTTTAGAAAGCATTAAGAAAGTTGTTCCAAACGAAGCCTAAATGTGACTTCAAAACCCTCATAAAACTCACTTCTCACCTTGACAAAGGTGAGTTTCAAATATAGGAACTTAATATCATCCACTTTCTGCAAAACAAACACTTGAACTAGTTCTGGAACTGAGATTTTCAATAACTTGCATCAACACAAACCTAGCTCCAAATATAATGGCAAACCATCTTAAAAGTTCTCATCAAGAATCCTTGCATCATATGCATTTATAAGAAACTTTGAAAAACGACCTAAATATTGAAAGCATAAAACAAAAAGCTAGCCTCATTGCTCACGTTTAAACAGTTCTATACATGCATTTAGATTAGCAATACTTCTACAGGACGCAGCTGCCAAAAAGCAGAAAGCATGGAAGCAGGTCTTCTCCATTATAATTTAAACATCAATGTTCATGTATATTATTTCTTTAAACATAATCATAAGCCCCTTGCGTATTTAGCGGATCAAAAGCCGAAATCATGTACGTTTTTGCTTGACACAATATAGATTTTCCACTTTTTTGCTTAGATTTTGCTATTATTCAAGTAAATCTTTCTATCATTGACCTATCAAAAGAATGATAACTAAATCTTTCTATCACTGACATATCAAAAGAATGATTAACTGTTTGGATAGACATGAAAGTAGATCAGATTTATATCAAAATATCAAAGCCTGTTATATTCTATAAGAATTTTGAATATGCCAGATGGTCCACAACAAAAACTTGAAGAAGGATGAAACAGTTACATACCAGTTTTGGCATCAAGGAAGCTACTGCACTGACAGCAAAAGATGATAAAGCGCCCAAGCCAACTAAAGTATTCATGTTTGGTGACCCTTTGCATAGACTTTTCAATCCATCAAGAATAAGCCTTCGCCCTGGTCCAGCAAAAGTAAACAGTGACAGCGACAAATGAAATGGTGTGGAATGAAATGCATGGAACCATGAAGGTGCATTTGATCCAAGGAAATGAGAGGCATGTCCCAAGAAGCATACAGCACATAAGGCCCATGAAACTGCAAGATCTTGACCTAAAGAAAAGAAATAACTTTTGAGTACGTTTAATAGAGTACGTTTAATAGTTTATAAACTGTACAAACTTACATAAATAGACAATTTTACTAAACAAAGACCAAATAGAACTTATTGATTAGTAACAAAAATACAATTCATCATCAGAATCCCTTTACCAACAGTACTGGGTTTCATTTTGAAGCAACGCTGGAGAGTTCAAAATCTTATAGTATTTTCCATCAGGAATTTAAACAGCTTTAATCAGTGATGGGACATTAAAAAAAGCAAGCACTGGAGTTATAAAGCAAATAAAATTGCAGATCAGTCAAACGTACAAGAAAGCTTGTTTACAGTAGCATTTCCAAAGTATGCTGAGCAAACTCCAAACACATTTGAAATCCATTAGACATTGAAATATGACCTCTCCTCTTGGATAGAAGAAATAAAGAATTGAAAAAGTTCTATCTTTGTTGTACTATCATATGTATCAAACACGAATAGTCTACATGGCATAATTTTAGAAATATGAATTAGTAATATCATCTAGAAGATATTCCACACCACACTGTATAAACATTTTATTTATTGAGATATGGACCTTCAAAAACTAGAACTAGCAGAAACCAAAACCTATCTAGTAGCATAAGCTTCCTGGCCCATGAAGGTATCAAGAACAAAAGTTAGAATGCTGTTTCAACCACCAAATCAAAGTACAGTAATAAAGTTAATGCGTGTTGCATATCCAAATACATACCACTTTGTTTCAAAAGCTGAAGTTTTTCATCCATCTTCCTCTCAAAAACTCTATACCAACTTTCTCTTGCAGAATCTACACAGAGAACCAGCCTTCATCACGCATGCATAATAAAATGAAAAAGTAATGTAACAAACACTATGTAATAATAGATTGAAAATTTAGAAGACCAAGACTTTTTAATATTCATTAGCCTTATCACAAATAATTGGGGGCAAGCTTTGAAAAACCTTCTTTGCCATTCATATCTACTAAGTGTTAAACGTGGTGTTCACTCTAGTATGCAAAAAAAAAATTATATAACTTTTAGCTTAATTTAATCTCACTCTAATCATACTTGTGCATCTTATACAACCTGATATGCATGCAAATACCTGGTAAGTTTAATTCTTTAACACATTATCTGATGTAGGGCTAAATGCGTGAGTTGATTTTCAAATAGGAAATTACATGCTTATTACAGAACAATTACAATTATCCAACTTCTAGTAATTTTAAATGGAGATTAAAAACAAAAGAAATAGGTGATTAGATTAGGCAATCAGCTACACGATAATTGATAGGAGCATAAAATAATTAATTCAAATCAAACTTTGCAATACATGGAGGTTTTCAAAGGAAATTCCTAAATTAACATTTAGACCAGTCACTATGTAAAATCCCTCACTCAACTCTTTGATGATTGGTGGAAACTGAGGAAGCCTACACAACCTTTATGATGCCACAATTAAGAGAAAACTTAGAAGAGAATAGGAGGAAAGTTCACCTTTGTCAGGATTCGGAAGCAAGTCGCCACTGGATAGGAGGGTGTTGTTGGTCGATAGCGATGACGAGAGAGAAGAGGATCCTCTCTACGTAGTCCTCAACGGAGTGGTCGTTCTCAAAGTCAATGTCGAAGAACGGAGACCGGAGGATGTCAATCAGCCCTTGATCGTTGAAAACAAAGTCGTGATCATGTTCTGGATCTGCAATACATGAGTGGACAGTAGACTAAGAGTTGGATGAACCTCTAGACAGCAAACGGAGACTTTCCAGACAGCAGAACAGCAACGAAACCTTGCTGAAATTTCTGGACAGCCAATAGAGATGTCCAGGAAAGCTGGACAGCAAGCAAAGACCATGCTAGACAGCAACTAGAGAAGTCGGGACAGCAAGGCAGCAGGTTTTACCTTGCTGGAATCTCTGGACAGCAGTGAGAAACTTCGAAGGAAAGGTAACAGCAGGAAATAGTAGGAGTTTAGGAGGAGTAATTGAGGTGGAGAGAGGAGGGGAAGGGGCCGGCCATATGTAAGAGGGGAAGGGGATTCTATTTCCAGATTTGGGATGTTATTTAAGGGAGGGAAGTAGTCCAAAATTTGAATTTGAATTTTAGATTTAATGGGAGAGGTAATTGGGGAGATTTGAATTTCAAATTCCCAAACAAAGAGGGGAAAAGAAGGGAGGAGGAGGGCGGCTCTTTGATGATGGAATTGATTAGGAGTCCAAAGGAGGAAAGGGATTAATTTGGGATAGAGAGAAAGAAGGGGCCGGCGGTTTGCATGGGGGTGGGATTTTAATTGAAGGGGCTAAGGCTTGCTCTATTTAGAATCATAAAATTGAAAAGGGTATTTTAAATCATCTCCTATTTAAAATTCAAATAGACATGATTTGAGAGACTTTTCGAATATAGATCATAGCAATTTAGGAAAGAAATTTCAAAATTCAAATGAAAAGAAATCTGATTTTAATACTTTCCTAACATGAGATGCATCCAATATGGAAAGCAATAATGGCTTGATTTGAAAATTGGAGGCAAAGGAAGGGGATGGGGGAAGGATGCCGGCGGCTTGGAGAGGGAGAGGGTTGGTGGGTTAGGAGGGTAAGGAGGAGGCCGGTGGTTTAGGAAGAGGAGAGGGGAATTTTGGGCTGCTAGGGTTTGGATGTGGGGAGGGGTTTCGGCCAAGGGTGTAGGTGAAAGATGGGGTGGCGGTTAAGAGAGGGAAGTGAAGGAAGATGGTGGAAGGATATCGACCGCTAGCCCGGACGCTTCCTGCGGCTGACGGGTATTGCTTTGCCCTCACCTAGGGACTTCAAACTCACCAAGAATTCTCACAAGAACTCTCAAGCTCTCAAAACACAAAGTGCAGAAATTCTCTTTTCATAATATTTATCATTATCCTCTCCAAAAAGGAGGAGAGGTTATAAATAGCCAATGTTACAATAAAGACATAAAAGATATAAGTGCCCCTAAGGGACACAACTACTCCCTCCAGTGAAGGTAAAAATGAAAAACTGCGATAATAAATCAAATATATATAATAATAATAAACTTAATACAAATGATAGCTCAAAAATAAAGCAGTGTGATCGTGACCGTAGATCGTCGACCTCTCCTTTGGTAAACTCTCCATGGTCGTATGTCCCCATCATTATTTTAAGTAAACACCATTCTCAAGTCCTAACATCCCTAATATAGTATTTCCCATTTTTGTTGATGATGTATACCATACCATGGCAGAAATGCTCCCTAGAACCATAGCGCTTGACTCGATGCACACCAATTGAAAGAGGTGATAATTTTATATAAAATTGAAGATATAAAAATTAAACACTATTACATAGCGTTAAAATATAACCAAAAATATAATATCGCAGAACTGAAATAAAATAATATTCATTATATGAGAAAAAAGATAGACAAATATAATTAACTAGAAAGTTCGAAAAACTATAGACAAATATAATTAACTAGAAAGTTCGAAACACTATAACATGTGAGATGTAATTCATTTGAAGTAGAGAAATAAAAATCAAATCCATAAAGGCATAAACCAAACTAATAATTCTCATCATCACTAACAAAATAAACTTCATAGTCCCCATCGCCATCTTGATGTAGTACAGGCCACCAATCAAGCTAAGCCACCTCACAACAGCCTAATTAGCCATAGGCCAATTACAAAGAATCAAATCAAGCCATAATAGAACTAAATTGAACCCACTTCATGCCAAATTTCTTTTAATATTAATTTGATTTATTTTATTAGATTCAGTTGTCTTCTTTTGAATAATGGATGTTTGAATTGGAATGTTTGTTAGTATTGGATATGATTAGATTTACTTTCAAATTATTGGTCTAATCTTGTAACCCTACTTCCATCAATTAGAGACCCACCATTTCAAATTTATTATAATTAATTGAGAAATGAATGAAATTTGATTATTTGCAAAACTAATCTAGTGCTCTTAAGATACAATTTGTGCATATGAAGTTTCTCCTCCCCTAACCATCAATTTTGACATGAAGTTCCTAAATTCTGCTTTTTGAAAATCCCAACCTATTTTCTTTGCTAAACTTGATTCCTCCCATTCTTATAATTCACCCGCAAACCTTATCACCAACCCATAACATCTATGTGCACTACGCATGCTAGCAAAACTTATTGCACTACTCGCAAGTCGTGAACCACAATCCCCATGCCAGCAACGCCTTGTAACTAGCTACGCCTGCAATCTCAAGCTTGCAACCTCGCGCTTACGGCACCGTGCCTACTACATGGCATCCACACGATTTGCACTCCTCGCATCATCCAACTAACGCAAGGTTTGTGCTTTGAGAATTCTTGATAAGTTATTTGAGGATTTTGACTAACAAATAAATAATCTAATTTATCTATTAAACAAACGTGCTGAAAATACTAATTAAAATTTAGAATCATACTCAAAAGTCCCTTTATTTGTGAGTTTAATATTTCATGCCTCAATTATGCGTTTTGATTAGTTATGGAGCACATCAACATATTATTGTGTCATTAATGATTTTGATTCAAATTAAAATACTCAAATTGCTTCAAAGACAATTTATTTTGACTTGAGATCACTTAACTTGCAGAACAACTTCATGCCCTTCAAAACCTTTTTTTTTGTGTACATGAGCTCCAAAAACGCAGTCATTGCCAAGTCCTAAGCCCTGGATGAGAAAAATGAATGGATGTGTTAGGTAGTCAACAACTAGTATAAAATTGTCGAATAATCATGAAATGAGTCCTTTAATACTTTGTGTTAATGCTAGGGCGTTCCCTGAAATCGATGAGTTGTATTGCCTGAATACAACGAGAAGTGTACAAGGGCAATTAAGAATGATGCAATGGATGTGTTTGGAGTATCAAAAAGAAAAGCCCCTAACAATAAAAATAGTTGTGATGGAATCAAAATGTGCAAAAAAAAAGATAAAAAATAAGAAGTTTTGTTATAAAATTGGTTTAGATATAAAAGCTCGAAAAATTGGGAAAAATATAGAGAGACTCGTAGGGGGTCTAAGAAATCAATATGCGATGTAAAGAATTTAGCTTTTAATGATTTATATAATATATTAGATATTAAAAAGGGCGAAAGATATATATATATATATATAAGTTAGCCAAGTAGAGAGATGGAAGAAGCAAAGATTTAGTTCAAGTGAAGTGCATTAAGGATGAATATAAAAAATTGCTTTTATTAGAAAAAAATATTCATCAAAAGTGGATGAGATGTTTTCATAAGCTTTTCAAAAAGGATTGTGAAAATACGATTTACTTTAGTAACCTTAGCAACCTAATTGAAAATAAATATTTTTATTTTTATCGACGTATTACTAAAACCGAAATTAGAGAGGCTTTAAAAAAATAAAATGTGGAAAAGTTGTAGGACCAAATGATATTCCAATTGAGGTGTGAAAATGCTTAGGAGATGAAGGAATTTCTTGGCTTACAAAATTTTTCAATATTATTTTGAAGACTAAAAAAATACCATATGAGTATAGGAGTGTCTTGATTCCTATTTTTAAGAATAAAGGTTACGCAAGATAGTGTACGAATTATAGAGGAATTAAGTTAATGTGTCATACTTTAAAATTATGGGAGATAATTATTGAGCATAAGTTACAACGTGATACTAATATTTCTCAAAATCAATTTGGATTCATGATGGGAAGCTCAACTATAGATGTTATACATTTATTAAGAAGTTTGATATGACAACGCTCCAAAAGAAGTGCTCTTGAGGGTTTTAGAAAAGAAAAGAGTTAATAATACTTAGATTCAAATTGTTAAGGATATATATACATGAATTGTTACTTGTGTTCAAACACATGGTGGTTGTACCAAGCATTTTGCTATTTCAGTTGAATTACATCAAGGATCAGCTTTAAGCAAATATCTTTTTTCTTTAGTTATAGATGTTCTTACTAGACATTTGAAAGAGGATGTACCTTGGTGTATGTTTTTTGGTGATGATATTCTTATTGTTAATAAGACTAGAGAGGAAGTTGAAGAAAAACTTGAATTATAAAGGTCAACCTTAGAGTCTAAATGTTTTTGTTTGGGTAGAGCTAAAACCAAATACAGGGAGTGTAATTTTAGTAGTAATAGATCTAGTGGTGGGATTGTGAGATTGAATAATCAAGTCATTAAAAAGAGAACAGGTTTTAGATTTCTCAAGTCTATTATTCAGAGTAATGGTAAAATAGTTGGAGATATTATTAATAGAATTCAAGTAGGATGATTGAAGTAGAGGAATGCATCACGCCAATTGTGTGATGGAAAAAGTACCTCTCAAACTTAAGGGAAAATTTTATAAGGTGAAGGTTAGAATTGCAATGTTTTATGACGCATAATGTTGGTTATTAAAAGAGAAGTATAAAATTAAGTAAAGTTTTGCAGAGATAAGGATGCTCAGGTGGATGAGTGGCTTCAATCTTAGAGACAGAATGCAAAACGAGTATATATGTGAAAGTTGGAGTAGCTCCAGTGGCAAATAAGATTAGAAAGAGTTGTCTTAAATGGTTTGGTCACATAAAATGCCAGTCTTCCGATGACCAGGTTAGGAGAGATAATGTATTAGATTTGACCTATGTTAAGAAAGGTAGAAGGAGACCTAAAAATACTTGGTTAGAAAATATTAGAAATGACCTATTTTTATTAGATTTAAATGAGAATTTGTCTCTTAACATGACACAATGGAGAAAAAGGATTCATGTAGCTGACCCCACATAATTGAATAAAGGCTTGATGTTGTTGTTGTTGTACATGAGCTTCAAAATATTTTGAGATGCTTCCATACAATTAAATTATGTTAGCTTATTAGATCTCTTTGAGTTTTGAATATGTTGAATGTTTTGGTTGAGGTTGAGGTCATTCTGGCTTTATCACAAACATTATTCAGGCGGGTAGAGTTCCAATATGGGTGATGTGATAAACTCAATCAGCTAAGTTGTACTTGCCGTTGTAAAGTCTTATGCTCAATCAGGGAGGTTCATTGCAGAGCATGGGAAACCCAATGACTCTCAAGGGCTATTTTGGTCAATAAGTCAATCCATATAAAACATACAATAGGAAAAATTAATCAGTCCATAAGGCACACACATTCACCTCTCATTATTATAATAGTTTGAAATAAATCATGCATGTCACATCAATAATCTATGCCTCAACACATTAGATGAGTAGAGTTGTGCTTCATTAAACCATTCGCCATGGTTCACACAATTATATTCCATCAATTGCTACACTTTGGAAACTTGGTCTTCAAAGAAATTCAGAATATATGAGAAAATGCCTCAGAGATTATTAATCAATGAGCCACTCAGGCCCTTAAATAAATATAAAAAATTAGGGAAAATTGACTATGAATGTCACTCTCAAGCTTGATTAAAAGTGCATTACTTGATATGTTTACAATAACAAACTAAATCGCCAATAATTCAAATATATATATATATATATATATATATATATATATATATATATATATATATATATATATATATGACCTATAGGTTTTGCTCAGACTCCAACTCGAGCATTACGGCCATTTTAGCTTTGTGGTTTGTAGGCTTTACTCTGTAATTATGACTAGAATTTTATGGCCTTTCAACTTCACTTGAGGTTTCTTAAGCCAAGATTTAAGGCTCGTAAGCTTTGCTCGATAATTTAGACACAAGTAATCAAGAACAGACTAGGCTAAATATATATTTTTTTTAAATTAGCATATGATATTCTAGTTCAAAGTGCCTTCAAAGCAAACATTAGAAGTTTTAGAAAGTATGACTCTGAGTTACTACATATAAGTATATCAATAAAGAACCCGACTAAAATTTTCTACTAATAAGCCCTAGTACTTGATTCATTACTCTCATGAAAGTAATGAAAATATGCAGAGAATTTGATAATCCAAACTATGCCATTTGTAGACCATCATGATTCTTAAAAGAAGTTTTGCTGCATCTTCCAACCAGTTTGATTGGAGTCCAATGACAGACACTTCTAAGATATACATAGGAAAAATAGGATGATCCTGACACGATGTCACCAAGTCTAACATATCATCTAGAAAAGGTATATAAAACTTATACTAAATAGTAATTTAGTTGATAACACAAATGTCAACAAACATTCTTTTACGAGCCAATTTTCTTATTAGTCAATAAAGCAATAAATACATGAGAATTTAAACTTTCTCATAAAAGACCCTTAGCTAGTAGCCAATCTACTTATATTTTCAACTCAACATAGTTTATTGGGCTCATCATTAATGAGCTAGGCTGGGTAACTAAGAACTCGAATGAAAACAAATTCATGCTACCCGCGATGCAATTAAGGCAACTCATTTGGAAGCCCTTCAAAGTTCAAGTCTTAAAAGTCTTCAAGGATTTAGCATCTTCCATAAGTATAAGCTTCTTAATCTTGTCAGATTGAATTTCTTTGGGTACTAAAGCAGCCAAAATAATATCAGATTATTAGCGCTCACTCAAAAAATCCCTCAATAATAGGAATTGTATTTGATTTTTAGGTTTCATAAAGGACTTCTGATTTCAGAATTCGCTGTTGGTTAGGTTAAGTGGGCATGGTATGGTTGGAGACAATTTAACACTAAATACGCTATTTTTAAATATTAAAGTGCTATCTTTACCATAGTGAATTTTGTTCATGTCATGTAAAAAAGGTCAACCTAACAAAACATGTGTGACATCCATAAGTAAAACATGATATCCAATTTGGTCATAATAACTATAATCTTGATAGGAAATAGGTCTTTTCTCTCTCATATGAAGAAAGGGCTTTATTAACCCTAGCTACATTGAAGGACTTGGGATGAGACTCAGCAACTATAATGCATCAATGCTTCTCCTTAATGAGGTAATACAGTATCCGACACATATCGGACACGACACACATCCAACAAGCCTTCGATATGTATCAGACACACCGAAGACGTGTCTAATTAACAAAATATTAAAAATAAATTGGACACACGTGTCTTAAATATTTTATGATTTTTTTTAATATAATTTCTTACATTTCAAAATTTTATTAATTAAAAAATAAAAAGTTAATTTTTTTATTTCCTCTCAACAACACCAAAATCAATTATCCAAGCTCAATACAACATTCCTCGAACATACCATTTTCATTTCTATCTACAGATCACAACTAGTTTCACAACAATGCTCGATGCCATTGCCACATTGACGTCCAACGCTATCACAACATCAATGTTTCAAAATCATCTGAAAATCAAAGTTTGACACTAGCAATTTCTAGCCCCACAATCACGCCCTCGTGTCGTCTCGACATCTTATCTTTGACCAACATCATCTCTACATAGATGACCGACGTTGTCTCCACATGGACACTCGATGCCCAACTCTTGATAGCATTATCGTCTCCCCTCTCGGCACTTGAAACACCACATCAACGCCCAACTCTTTACATCCTAATGTAAATCATTTTAAACACATATCTTAGTTAAATGATTTATTATTTCTCAATTATTCTTAATATTCTGCTTACTTAATTTCCATAAACTATTTTTAAAATATAAAATTATAATGGCGTGTCTAGCCCGTGTCTGTGTCCTATATTTTTAATAATTGACATGTCTTGTTTCCGTATTGTGTCGCCATGTCCAAGTCTGTGCATCATAGCTCAACAATGGGTTAAATTATAAACAATGTAGATTTGGAAACAACAATTATGGTCCTTTCTCCATCAACTACCAACTTGCATCTTTTATCTTTTATCTTTTTTCTTTTTAGGCAGCCCAGCAAAAACAATGGTAGTTGTTTTTCACTCTTCTTCAATCATAGGAATGGAATTAATGCATTGTATGACACCTAATAATTGGTCTTGCAAATCATCTTCATCATCCTGGAACAAAGGAATATTGTCCTCACCACACTCAAACTCTTCATATTTAAGCTCAAGTGTTTCTTCAAGATCCTATTCTATTAATAAATTCCTTTTAGGACACTTAAAAGTCATTTGACTTCTTTGAGAACAATTAAAGCAAATTAGCTCTACAATATGAATCTTACCCTATATATATATATATATATATATATATATATATATATATATATATATATATATATATATATATATATTAAAGAAGAGAGTGAGTCTTGGAAGCAAGAAGTTTACCAAGGAGGAAAGATAATGATAGTCACATGCATTATTCCAAAACTCGCATGAGAGAAGTTCACCAAGGAGGAAAGATAACAATAGTCTCATGCATTATTCCAAAACTCGCATGAGAGAAGTGTGTCATAGCAACTCCAAGAAGAATTCTTTACTAATCGGAACACTGCGAGTTTTAAATGGT
Source organism: Dendrobium chrysotoxum (assembly GCA_019925795.1). NCBI lineage: Eukaryota > Viridiplantae > Streptophyta > Magnoliopsida > Asparagales > Orchidaceae > Dendrobium > Dendrobium chrysotoxum. The sequence continues at coordinate 78,292,945 of CM034313.1, forward strand.
GCTCAAATGAGTTGTTTATAGGAAAAGTATGACCTAAACTATTACTTACTAGCTCTTACACTTGTTAGGTAATGATAAGTGAATCATTAAAGAAGAAAAAACAAAAATATCCTGATTAAATAATAAAATTACTAAAAAATAATTAGAGGCTTCTAATGCCTAACTAATATGACATCTAGTGGGAATGTGGGATATCTGTAATGACAATGAACAACTTGGTAACCTTCGCCACATAGACAAAATAAAGAAAATAAAGACGCATGTAAATTATGCATGGACGAGTTCACATGGATGAGAAACATCATCACAATTGTGCATACCTTGGCATGGTCTTAAATTCAGTCTTGCTAGAATTGATATCCAATGCTAATTTGAATGAAGATTAAATAAGTGAATTCCTTGATCTTAGGGAGCAAAAAAGAAGAATTTTAACGGATTTTGTGGTCGTATCATGTATACTTTACATTACAATAAGAAATAGGAAGAATCTCATAGAATTCATATTTCCTCTCATGTAAACATTAAGAAAAAGCACAAATTAAGAAGCCACGCTTGAGTTATTTAAAATTTATTGAAAGCTCCCCCATAGAATTGCCTCCCCCAGGATGAAATTTTAATAGATATATTCTCATTAAAAGAGCAGCATAAATATTTCCTATTTCCTGAATTAAAAAAGGAAGTTAATTGAAAGAGTTTAAATTTAGAAGTTTCAAATTCCAAAAACCCAGAAGACTAACTTCTGTAGAACAAATTAGTAAACAACAGCAACAGGAAACAAAAAATGAAAGAATCAATGCATGATTCTTCCAACCATGATTTTGCGACATAAACCATTCCTGCTACTGACGGAAAACAATGGTGTGGTATCTACATTTTTAAAGCAACCATAAAAAGAATTAGGAAACATTCCTAATTAAATGGGGTTATTGACTGTAGCGGATACAGATGGATGGAGTAAACAACCAGCAACAGGACATAAAAAATGAGAGAATGAATTTATGATTCTTCCAACCATGATTTTGCGACATAAACCATACCTGATACTAACGGAAAGCTATGTTGTGGTATCTACATGTTTAAAGCAACTAGAAAAATAACTAGGAACCATTCCTAATTAAATGAAGTTATTGACTGTGGCGGCTACAGATAGATGGAATAACCAACTTCATTCACACGAGAGAAATCCACAATCAATGAATTTATTCATTTCATTACCTCGAATATTTGACTTAAATCCACAGGTGGTCAATTGGGATGCAAGTTTCATGCCCAATTGCTTTTGCCAGTTATGCATGACCTCACCTTCAGGGACAGCCCACACAACTGCTGTCTCGGTAGCAAGGTTAACCGTAGCTGATGATACCTGAGGCTGAGAACACAGACATTGGTCAACATGCTACCATTCATCAAAATCACTGATCCCTTACCTTTTAACTGAACCACTAAGCACGGCTATCAGTTTCAACTTTCGACGTATGTTTGATTCCAGTGGTCAAAATATTATACAACAAAATGATGAAGTAAAAGGCTGTAGTTCATAACAGATAAAAAATGCTGAAATCTTACTTGGCTTTCTAAAATGCGCTTAACACTGGCAGCGCATCCGCCACAAGACATTCCCTACAACAAAACCATATGAATGAACTCCAAAGAAATTCTTTAACGGCAAATGTTGAATCAAAGTATCAAATCGTTCGTGGAAAACGAAGGCAGGAAAACCCTTACTCCAACGTCTAGAAGAATAACATCAGGCCCTGCCGACGAGCCTTCCTCGGCCTCCACAGCAAGGGACATCACCCGACCCTCTCCACTGCCAGATCCGCCGCCGCCTCCACCCAGCCCGCGGCCACTCTCTCCACCACCGCCTCCACCACTGGCGGCGGTGGAATAAGATAAGGAAGAGAGGCAAGCTAGTCCGCCAGATTCCGGAGCGAGAGAAGGGGCATTCCGCAGTACGTTTCCTACGTAGGAAAACAATATCAGCTCCCTGTATCTTCGGTGATCGATGTTGCTCCCGAATGGCCTGGATGGGCCGGCGGACATGCTCCGGCATTGCGGGAGAGGGTGCTGGTGGAGACGCCGGCTGAAGTAGGGATTCGTGTTGAATTTTACGATCCTAGAGAACGTGAAGACGGGAATGGTGGCAACAGCCGGGACCTCCATCGATTTTCCTTTTGGCTGGACTTCGTGCTCGGCTCTGCACTGAAACTTTTAGAAGTCCGCGTGAACTGGTGTTCGGCGTGGAGAAGAAATTGTCGTGCTTTTTTAGAACTAGCAAAATGAAATACACTGCCATTACGTAAAGGAACACTTTTGGTTAGATTCAAAGCTCCTATTAACTCCCTGTTTGACAATGTAGCCTTTATTTTAGTAGTTAAAAAATATTCAACGCATGTTTCTTCTGCCAAATGTAGCCAGTCAAAGATGCTGCATCTAGAATAAATAATCCGTAATCGCATAAAGGAATTTTTTTTTTTAATTTGAAACTTTGGGCATTAAATAATAAAAATTACTACTTGAATTCTTAATCTAAAAGAAATAACACCCTCTAATCGCTAACCCACCTGGAAACCTTTTACCATGCAAGCATTATCCTCGAATTATCTTTTTATTATCATTGTATTTTTTCTATTTTTTAATTCTTTTTAGTAACATCCATTATCTTTGTTTTTCTCTATTCAGGCTTATTGAGCTCTTTTTTTTTCTCTAATTAGATTTATTAAGTTCTTAACTGGTCTCATGACTCAAGGTGTGAAGAGCAGAAGGCCAAGCTAAGGCCTAAGGTCATTAGACATACCCGCCAAACCCGATTTGTCTTACCGTTTCATCTAAGCAAATTTGTTAAGATGAAAGTTTAGTTAATATCACATATTAAGATATTAGAAGCCCCAGCTTCCTCAAGATTTATGGTTAAATTACCAATTGTAGCCCGCCTCTAGTTGCAATTGACTCTTTGATCTCCTTTAGTCCCTGCTCAAATAACTAAGAGGTTCAATCACTTAAATGGAGTCCTGAAATGATTTTAGATTGCTAGACTTTGAATCCATTATTCATTTTTAATCTCACTGAACGAGGCAGACGTGTCGTTCACGTTTTAAGGTTAATTGGAATCTTTAGGTTTCCAGTTTAGCGAACAATATGTTAAACTGATCTGTTTCACTTCTAACAGAATAATCACGTACTACCAGCCATGCATCTTCACTCAGATATCTAAGATCGAAGGTCCATTTGGTGCGGTTACTATCTAAAAGAGTAGTTGTATAATTATTATGACTATTTTTTCTTGAAAATGTTTGTGAGTATAATAATTTTTTTACTTCAAATTGAACATAAATTTTCTTACCGTCCACATTTTAACAAATCTGATTATAAAAACATATTTTGCATCAGAAATATTTTAAAAATGATAATAAAATTATAAAGAAATAAAGCTGAGACCTTTTTTTTTTTTTTGAAATATGCAAAAACTACCTCAAACGGACCTTTAACCATGCCATCACCAGCTTTACAAAACAGTACCATGATTCTAGCTAATTCAGATCTCAGCGATCTAAACTGAGACCCGTGATCATGCAGAAAATGAAGAGGGAATACATTTACAAAAGCATTAATGCATCACAGATGGAAATCAATATCAATCTCTCTGATGAATTGTGCAGATAAGAAAGTTTTGGGAGCTCTTGTCTATTAGCTCTGCAATAGACAAGAAAAAAAAAATCAACAAATTGAATAGATCCGAACACGTTCTTCACGTTTTCACCGGAGCGTGTTGAAGAGATGATATGCTTGTGGGGGTGCTTCCTGGCAACCTGTAGTAAGGGGTAAAGATTAGCAAATAGACCAACAAATGAAATGTGAACATATTAATTCATAAGCAACATAAAAAAATACGAATGCTTTAGGACCCATTTCATTAATTTTTTTTGCGTTATACATAATCATGTTTCAGGCCATTAGGATATTTGATTTAAGCTTATGTTACGTATATTTCCTATAAGTCGATTCTTAGAACAAAGAACAGGTGGAATACAAGAAGAGGTAGAAATAGAGTTTATGTTAGGTTTTATTTTTTCCAATCCTATCCAATGCCAATGGTGAACGGTTCAGAATATAAATTCAATAAAAAGAAGGTAGATATTTAAGCTAGAAAACAATTAAAATTGATAAACAAAGTGGAAAACATTATCGACATCTTGATCTACATAGAAAATTATTCAATTTTCCGCTGTCTGGAAAATTGGCAATGATGGAATTATTTGAAATATGAAATAATTTCACCGATTATGACAATCAACTTCAATACTCATACAATATTACAGGCATTAACAGTGAACCTATTCAATATGACTAGAAGGTCAACATGATCCCTATACTATCCTATGGGAGGTTGTTTTAGTCATACTATCTAATATGTCCAGTTTAGTTCCTTGACTTTTTATATCTAATCCAAAATAATCTTTTTGACTCAAATATAAACAAAAATAATCCAAACAATTCATGTTATCATAAGGACGATTTTTATCATATAGGTTCATTCTATCGCAGCAGTTCATAAGCAAATTTTTCCAACCATTTTATAAAGCAATCATCTGCCTTACTTGACAGTACAGCACAATATAGCACAATACACAACTTACATAATGCCACGAGCAACATTGCACATTAGGGCCCAAGAATCATGAAAGAAATTGACACTCCAAATGGTTCATGATTATCAACAACATTCAAGAGCCAACTGGTTTGATATGAAGCTAAATTTTAAATTGAGCTTTGGCGTGCAAACTTTTTATTTTATTTATTTTCATTCATTGGATTCAATGTTTTCACTTGCCTTTAGGAAAGATAGAAGAGCACCTTCAGAAAGAATGAAAACAAAAGTGCATCAATGTGGATTTGCCTTTCACCCAAAGGCATAAGGATCATCTGTGTAAGGATTCAAAGAGCCATCAGAAAGCAAGTCACCTATATTGAAAGGATGGGATTGAGGTCCACTAGTGATCTGCATAAAAACGATACTTAAGCAGGAGATATGAAAAAGTTACTTGCACAAAATAACAAAGCAAGCAAGCTATGTAATTGACGCATGCATAGTTCATATTGACACAACATAAGGACATGAGTAAATTGAAGAGGCTAATATCAAAGTTTCTATTACCAGAAACTTCAATTTACTCTGAAAGCAAATCATTAACAAAGCAACATAAAGAACAATGAAATAAAGCTGCTTCAGCCTTTCATGGTCTAGAACCATATCCTCTGAAACTACGAAGAGCATAGAACATTTGCTTGCGAAGTATGCATGCAAATTAAATTCAAATTTCTATTCCCCAAAGCTAAGTGTTTCTGTAATAAATATTGGCAAGAAATACATTTACAGCTCTAAACCATGTCACCATGCAAAATATTTGGAGGCTTTGCACTTCCTAACAAACCCACTTACCATACTGAATTTTTTAAAAATGCTGAACAGATCAAGTCCATCAAAGAAATGAGTTGTGGGCTCCGAAAATTTTGAGCTTTTGGGCCCCGGCCTCTCCATGTTATATTCGGGGAGAGTTTTACAGATGAAGTTCAGGGGAAAATTTCGGAAGGCAGATTAGATAGAGATAAGACAATACCCAATGAAATTTTGCCCTCTTAGCGAGGACTTTAAGATCTAAGTTCTGGATGGAGATTAGAAGGAACGACCGAGGGAAAGAGGGAAAAATGTTTGTTTTTCAATTTTGTATAAATTGTTTCCTAATTCTTTCTCTAATAAGTGGAAACATTAAATTGAAGATAAGGAAATATGACGATTATTTGTTAAAAAAAAAAAAATTGAAGATAAGGAAGACATTTGGAAGCGAGAAGGAATTTGTGAGGGAGAAAGAGAAAGATTTTGGGATTTGGAAAACCCCTTTTTCTAAGTAAAATTCCTATCATATAATTTTCTTAGATTTATTATTAAATCTTATTTCATGAAAAATTTTATTATTTAATTTTAGAAATTTTGGAAGGAAAGAAAGCAAGTTGTAAGAGTTGAATTCTTTAAGAATTCAGCAAGAAAGGAAATTGAGGCTGAGGTTGTGACAAGAATCGAAGATTTGAAAGATTAAAGTGGGTAATTATAGTTGTAAAAATTTTAATATGTTATATTTTCTTTCGAACATGACATAGTATTTTATATCATGGGTTAACTTCAAAGGTTTTACTTCTTTTTGGAAACTATCATTTGTGAAATGATATAAGTTCAAATGCATAAATGAACATAAATATTGTTACAATGGAAAATGAATGAATGAAATGTCATGAATGAAATTGTATGTATATGTGAAAAGGATATACATAAATATATATATGACACATGTGTATTAAGAAAGTATGCATACGAATGAATGATATATGAGAATGAATGAAAATAAATAAATAAATAAATGAAAAGGGAAAAGGATATGCATGCAAAATTTACAGTAGTTCACCCCTATATGGTACTGACTGGGGAAGCAACGTACTCGGGCATGTAAAAGGAAAAGGTTATGGAAAAAGAAAAAGGAAATTGAAATGAAAATGGTTGTACCTTTGGTACATTTAGACGGTGCTCTTGTATTAATTAAACGAGAAAAAGGAACATATGATAAAGTATTATAAAGGTTATAAATGAGTATGATATAATATGTATAAAGGAATGAATAAAATGAAATGAATAAAGAAAGAAAATGTATATCAATGTTAAATGAATAGACTTATATTAAAGGTTAATTGTATTGTACTTATACATATTAATTGTTATAGAAATTACTCACTGAGCTTACCTTATAAACTCATTCCATTAAATAATGTTTCAGGTAAGTCTTCAGAGATTTAAAAATGGCAAAAAAGAAGAGTTCGTTTATAGAAGATGACACAACATTGAAAACTGGTAATTTATGATTTATACAAATGTTAAGTATTTGAGAAAATTTGTTAGTGGCTCTTCAGTTGAATGGAGAAAATTTTATGTTGTATTACTTATGAATTGAAATGATTTGATCCTACCAACCGACTTTTAGTTCCCGCCTCGCAAATTCGAGCCTCCGGGCCGGATCGTGACAGATGATGACCCCGAACAAGATCCCATGGTTCCATCATCCTGGGTCTTCATAGTCCCTAGTCTGCTTAATCAGAGGAGAAAGCTGACCCAACCTAGCCAAAGAATCCTTGTCGACAATCATTGGTTGCTTCGTACAAGGAGACCTTGTAAACTTAGGGTGAATATTTGTCTATAGACAAATTCAAGTCAACCTTAGCTAACAGAGGGCTTTGTGCCCTATTGATTATACCCTATAATTCATTAATCAATGGTAAGTAGCCATTAGAGAACATACAAGCTTTTAGCCAAGACCGTAATACAATGGAGTCGCTCGACCAAGCAACTAGGTCAAAGGACCGCAGTCATAATCATAACCACATGGAGCCGGTCTGGCCAAGCCATAATTTCTTTGCGGAGCCATCTGGTCAAACCACTTATTAAAGGATCAGTCATAACCATACCACGTAGAGCGTTTAGCTATACAGGCTAAAGTGGAGCTATACTGGCCAAACCACCAGTTAGGAGACAAATGTCACGTCCTTACTGGCAAAATGAAATTTGATAATGAATTTGAGTAATATTCTCGATTGGACATTGCTCTTTATGAGTAAGAATTCTTAAGTTCATTGCCCTCGCTAAACGGTTGTGGAGAGTGGATGAGTTTTGCTTTAAGTTTTAGATAATTAATTTCAATTTTTAAATATAAAAATGCTTAGTAAATGTAAAGCTTTAGAGTTTTTTTGGTAGGATTCAAAAATTAATCCCCCTCTAGTTGATATTAGCTTTCAATACAACCATCATCGGAGAGATGTTGTAGTCATTTAAAAAATGTTTGTATTTATGAGAATTTGGAGGCATTTAAAAGGGTAGAGTCCCCTCCGGTTGAGATAAACATGCAACACAGCCGTCATCAGGGTTGTAGTCATTTGAAAAATGTTTGTATTTATAAGAATTTAGAGGCATTTAAAAGGATAGAGTCCCCTCTGATTGAAATAAACATTCAACAAGGCCATTATCAGGGATAAAATATTTGATATCTTTAATTATCTGAACCTTGTCAACTCTGTTCACCCACTAACAGATGATCAAGTTAAATTATTGATTATTATGTGAACATGTAAACCGAGAGCTTATATCTTTATGATGAGTTTCATTTAAAGAGTCTTTGAAGGCATAATGTGAACTTCAATATTAAATATCTCGGTGGATTTATGATTAAGCATTTGCTAGTTAATTCAAGTCGTATTGACTCATGTCCTTTCAAGGAGAAGGATTAGACTTGAATATTTGACCCGTGCAGCATTCTCAAACCTTTGAATTAAGAGTTCAAAGCAATGATCGGAGCACATGCGGGTATTAAACCCATGTGCACACTTCTCAAAATAGTGCTCGCTTCCTGAGATGGTAACATATTTCTTGAGGTTGTTGCCAGTTTCCCAAGGTTGTTGCACACTCTCATAGGCGTCAGCATGCTTCTCGATATGTCACATTTTGATTTAGGGAATTTTAATTTAATGCGTGAGGGGACACTTTAAAATATTTAAATATAATCAATTGTGCAAGTGATTATCATTAGAAAGTGTGCAAGATTTGAAATTCAAGAAACATCTTCTATTCGCTTACACGAATATTGTGGATCCAATGATATAAATTGAAGGCGAGTTAGGTTTCAGTTATGGTATATAGGAGAGATATTGTTTAGTCATTTTGTCTCCTTCAAGTTATGATTTAGCATAGTTTGTAAAGGATATTTGTTCAATCAACAATATGGGATCGTGTTCATATTCGTAGGAGAATTATCCTACTCGCAACAAGTTCCCCTATTCTCCCTCGTAGGCGGGCCGATTTGTTCGATCGGAGCTTCTTGTCTTTGCCTATACGCAAGTTATTGTGTGCACTATGAATTCTCTGCTACTACAATGTGAATTGTAGTGTTTATCAAAGATTCCCTCTATAGATTCCTTTAACTTTCAAAAGAGATAGATTTCATCCTTACATGAGTTATTTTCATGATAGGTGAGGCCTACGGGATTTATCATTATTTTTCGATAATTATGGCTTTTGTCAATACATAAGTTTTATAACAAAGGTAGGACCCACCCCTATCTCTTGATAATTGAAGGTTTTGTTTACATATGAGTTTTATAAATATAGATGGAGCTCGTTGACTATTATTTCTTCCCTAAAAATAGGGAGAGAATTTGTTTCATTTTTCATTCCATTTCAGTTCACTGAGGAAGTTGTTTGGAATTTATGTTCGTTCTGTGATATTGATGGGGAAGTTTTGAGCTTTTAAGTATGCTTTTTTCAAAATTCTCTCGGGTTCGCTATAACTCTTTCAAATCTTATGGCATTTATTTAATCATTTCTTTAAAGCAATTTTAAGTCCGATTCTCTGTCAATTAGTTTAAGTCAAGTCCTCTGTTCAGTTTAAACTTTGGCAGCCTCCTAGTGTCTTCTCCGCAAAAGAGAAATTTTGGAGAGCTAGACCTTACCACCACTCTATGAAAAACGTGTATGATAAGTGTCAGATGACATCGTGACCGATATCTTCAATCCCATCACGCTATGAAAAGCGTGTTATGAGTCTTCGAGGTACCTGCATGCAAGCTAGCAAATTTTTCCGCGGGCATAAAAGCACGTACACAAGTACTTAGGAGTGTCCCCGTCGCACTACGAAAAGCGCATATAAGGCCCATCCTCTTTGCCGCTAACGTCGCCTTCGAACTTCCTCCTATCGTGCTTCGAAGAACACGTACAGGGGGTTGCATGTTACGCCGTAAATGGCGACAGCGGGATTTGAGTTTTTTTTTTTAGATTAACGAGTATTACACCTTAGCACGAGCGAGGCGACGACGACAATGTAGACAGTACAAAGGATCAAAACACAATAATCTCTTCTTTTTTCAAAATAATAATAATAATAATAGATAGAGAGAGGGAGGAGGAATAGGTTCTCTTTTTTGAGAGAATAGGGGTTGTTTGGGTGTTGGTTGTTTGATGTGGAGGAGGAAAGGAGGTTGGAAGTAAGTGGTTGGGTTGAACTTACTTGCTAGAAATGCAAGTGTAGGATGCTAGAAGGAGATTGGATGGAGAACAAAGATAATGAAGAGGAAATGGAGGGAGCTTGAGGTTTGGGTTTGGCCTTGACTATGAGGAAGTCGTGTAGGGGTGAAGAGGAGATGGGCTTATACAGGTAGAGGAGTTGGGGAAGTATTGGGCTGAGTGGGTTGAGAGAGGTTTGGAGAGGTGGTTGGTTTGAGTGGAGCGGGTATTGTGGATGAAGAACGGAGAGCAGAAACAGGTCTGCTAGTCGAGAGTTCGAGTAGAGGGGACTAGACGGGTTAGTGCGGGAGCGGCTATAGGAGTTTGGGAGATGGCTGAGGGTTGTGGTCGTGTGAAGTTGCAGGTACAGAAGAGGAAGGGAGTTTAGGAGTTGCGGCTGTTGCTATGAGTTGAGGTGGACGTTAGGGAGTGTCGTGAGGCTTGAGGGCTGGAGCAGCAAAGAGAGTGAGTGGAGTATACGGCTGAGTAGGGAGCTGTGGCTGTCGTCATTGAATAGGGAGGGTGGTTTGCGTGAAACAGAGAGGGAGGTCAGTGGCTTTGCTAGACGAGAGCTGCAACTGCTCGGGTAAATGAGGAGTTCGGGTATGGTTAGTGGAGAGGAGGAGGGGTCATATGGTTTGGGGGGTTTCTCACGGCAGTAGGTCAGAACAAGAGTGGGGGAGTCAGGCTGGGGGGTCTTCACGTCAGGGAGGTCGGGGGTTGAGACGTGAGGGAGCTAGGAATGGTTGCGAATGGAAGAGAAGGGAGATGTTGGAAGAGGAGTTTGTGAGTGGGAAGTAACTAGCCTGGGATTTTTTATCTTAGCTATTATTATGCAATATTTGTTTATTACCCACTAGCCGACTAGCAGTGCAGCAAGAGTAGGATTTGGGGGTTGCTTTAGAGATTTGGCAGTAGGGAAAAGGAGATATGGGATTGGCTGATATGACAGGGATTTTGAGCGGTCGTGGTCGGATTTGAGATGAGGGAATTAGAAGATATATTAGTTTTAAAAGTTGATTTGATTTTAATTAATTTATTTAATTAAAATTAATAAATTCTTAATGTAACAACAATAATAATAAATTAAAATGATATGTTTCTACCCTCATATAATTTCTCGTGATTTGTGCACTCATTTTGCATGTTGTCGCCTCAAAATTTGTGTTGATTTCAAGATTTCACTTGCGTGGTGACCCGAGCAATATTATTCTTTTCTATATGATTTCGACATTCTGGACACAACATCGAAGTCCGTTTGAAGAACGGATAATGTTTGGGTAACATCGCACAATATCACCCGTGGTCTGTCGATTTCGATTGCCTTCACTCGAATCGTTCGCGAGCGTTTATCCCTTGGGTAATTTTGATGTTCTAAGCGCAACAGTGAAGTCCTCTTCGTGATTGAAATATCATTTGGGCAGTTTTGTGCACCTTCACCTCAAAATTCATGCCAATTTTTTAATTTTTCCCTCGTGCAAGAAACCATGTAACATTACAGCGATTTTTAGGTATTTTCGACGTTCTAGGTGCAACGACGATGTTCATTTTGCGAACAGACGTCGTTCTGGCAACATCACGCAACGTAGCAATTATAGACTATCAATTTTGACTGTCTTCATTGTTGCAACTTAGTTTTCAAAACTATAATTTTATATCATATGAGTTTTTGATGACACCAAAATATTATTGGGTTGATTACTGTTTCTCCTAACATATATTGGATACATTTTGTTTGTGTTGTTCGTGTGTACTAACGTTTCAGAAAAATCATACTCCAGACTGTCAAAGACTTCAAGACAGATTAGACTAGGAGTTTATGTTATGAAGTTTGTACTTTCTCTATATTTCTTGAGTCTGAGAGAGTGTGAATGTAATTGGTAACCGTGCACACACACACTGGGGGAATGATTAAAAACTTAATTTTTCAAAACTAATCATACTACACAATTTTCAAATCGTACTGGACGGTTTGTAATGGTAGTTCCTCCCAAATCGAAGTTAATCAAATCATGCCAGAAATTTTTTTATACTGTATGATCCTTCATTCGTACAGACGACTCATAGAGTACGAAATGGGTGCGTACCAGATCGTCCCAAACGAACTTGCATTTTTTTGATATATTCATACTGTACGATTTATATTCGTACTATATGATATATGTTCGTACAGACGATTCACAGAGTACGAAATAGTGTTGTCCACTTTCGCACCAAGAAAAAATGATGGTTTAACCATTCATACTATACGATGTATGTTCGTACAGACGATTGACAGAATACGAAATGGGTTCGTACACGATCGTACCAGACGAATGAGTTCAGTTTTGAACCGTTCGTACAGTATGATGTGGGTTCATACAGACGATCTACATAGTACAAAATCAGGTTCGTAAAGCATCGTACACCGATTTTTGAACTGTTCGTACGTAGAAGTTCGATCGTTCTGTACGATCCAAGTCCGTTCAACTTGAAATTTTCAGTTTTTAGGACGGTTTTTCTTGTCCTTTGTATATAAGGGTCCTAAAAACTGACTCTTACTTCTTCTGCGAATTTTCTCTTGGGAGTGATAGAGAGAGTGTTTTGGGAGAGTATTTGGGAGTGAGAATTGAGAGATCTTGCAAGTGAAAATTGTGAAGGGTTCACAAGGTTGTCCAAAGGTGAGGATCTATTTGTATGTACTTCAAATCTATGCCATACCTCTTTAAAGACTCTTGAGAGAGGATCTTTGGAAGAGATCTGGTACTCTGCCGTCACCAGGGGGTGAGAAAGGACGTTGGTACTCTGCCATCACCAGGAGGGTGAGAAAAGACGTTGGTACTCTGCCATCACCAGGAGGGTGAGAAAGGACATTGGGTTCTTTGGCTTCACCAGGAGGGTAAAAAAGGACGAGTTGGTATGTTGCCATCACTTAGAGGGTGTAAAAGGCGTCGGTTTTCTGTCGCACCAGGTTGGTGGAAGAGAGTTTGTAAAGGCTTCTCCGCCTTGCTGTGGGGGCAAAAGGAGAGATACTATTGAGTAGTGCAATACCTGGAGAAGGAGTCTCCAGGGAGTGGACATAGGTCTTATTGGACCGAACCACTATAAAATTTGGTGTCTTATGTTCTTTACTTTCTTTATCGCACTTTTATTTTCTGCACTTCTTATTTTCTGTGGTTGAGAAAGTATTTTGCTAAAATCATATATAGTCAACTGCTAGCTTCAGGATCATTAAATTTTCTAGAAACTGGTATAGTAAAAATCCAAGAGAATTTTTAAATTACCAATTCAACCCCCTCTTGGTTAGCCTTGGGACAGTACTACTAGGTCTAACAACCTACACGTACTTTCATTCACTCAATTCAACTGTGAGGGGTCCCCCTTGGTAAATTTGATGTTCTGATTGTATCGGCGCAATCCGTTTGACAATGGGAGGTCATTTGGGTAGTTTATTAATGGCTCTTTTTTGACATATTCAATGCCCTAAGTGTATTGATGCAATCTATTTAACGATCAAATAAAATTTCAAGCTATTTTAGTAGCGATCAAGGCATCTCGATGCTTGTTATAACGACATATACATTATTCTCCTTCCTGAACGCACTCAATCGATCGTGGAACATATATTGAGGTCAACATGAGCATGCCAGAATTATACACATAAACTACGATGCACGGACACGACATAACATGGACACGGGACACGTAAATTATTGAAACCATAGGACACAGACACGGGTTGGATATAGTATTATAATTTTTATATTTTAAAAATAGTATATAGAAATTGAATAAGTAGAACATTAAGAATAATTTTAAAATAATAAGTCATTATACTAGAATATGTGTTTAAAATGATTAATATTACGATGTCGAGGGTCAGAGGTGGATGTCGTATCAAGCATTAAGAGGGAAGAGATAATAATGTCAAGAGTCAGGCATCCATGTTGTGCAATGAGCATAAGGCATCGATGTTAAGATGACGTCAGTCATCAATGTTGAGATGACGTTGGACAAAGATAAGATGTCGAGACGACACGAAGGCATGATTGTGGATACAAATTGTTGGCGTCGTCAATGTTAAGACATCATTAGACTTTAATGTTGAGATGATTTAGAAACATTGATGTTGTGATGGAGTTGGAAGATGGCATCATGCATTGTTGTAAACCCTAGTTATAAACTACTAGAAAGAAATTAAAAGGGGAATGTTTGCATAATGGGAAATTAAGTTCAGGCAATTGCTTTGGAGTTGTGGAGAAAAAATAAAAAATTAATTTTATTTTTTTTAATAAAAATTTTAAAGTACAATAAATTATATTTTAAAAAATTTCATAAAATATTTAAGACACGTGTCAAATTTATTTTAATATTTTTAATCAGACACATCTTCAACGTCTCCAACACAATTGGAGGCGTGTCGGACATATGTCATGTCCGATACATGTCAAACACTGCATACCTCTTTGAGGATAAATGTCGGTGCACATAGCACATCAATCTCTCTGTAGCAAGAGTAGTCACAAATCCTCCTCTTAAAACTTAATTTAATGATTTTCAAAATAGATGGAGAGCTAGAGGCATTTACCATATGAAAAAGATACATATCTCAAAAGATTAGACAGGCGTAAGGAGAAATACTGACTTTACAATTAAACAAATAAAGGTTGTTGACAACTTTTGAAATGGCACCTTTGTCATTTGAGAGACGTTCTTATTTGAATTTGGAGTCCTTCCATGCATTGTCTTATGAGAACTTGGATCCTGAAATTTTCAAAAAAATAAAATAAAATAATTTTAAAAAAAAAAAGTTACCCATACAAAAAGACAGTTTTTTTCTTAAATGTAAGTGGAATTAATACCCTAAACATGACAGTGCTCTTGGTTTTTCGGCGCTTCATAATTGTCTGACCATTTGATGTCTCAACTTCATATTCATGTCGAGTCACCTATCATGCCAATATGAAGCAATTGAAAGAAACTTTTAATTGTCACGGAAAAATTAGAAATACATAGACCCATACAAGACAAAAAGGAAGTTAGTAATCCATATGTGAACTCATCAAAATAAGGATATATAAATCAAGTTACTAAATAGTATAGCAGACCAGTACACAACAGAAACAGAAGTTGCCTACTAATCAAAAAAGGTCTACACAAATAGCTCAAGTAATCCATAACACTCTTCTGCAGAAAAAAGATATTACCTTTCGGTGTTTAGGCACAGTTTTACCGCAATCTACTTTCTTCAGCAGGTTCCCCATGGGTGTTTGCATATAACCAGATAAGTTCATTTCCTAACACGCAAGAAGCAGGCACAGAAGGAAAACAACTAACAAATATCCATATCAAGATATAACAATATCCAGAATATGTACAAAACAGTGAAGTGTAAGAGACACCTTTCTTTCACTCTCAGGAGTTGGCAAGACAACCTCATGTCCTTTCACCCTGTAAGTATTCCTCATTTTGATTGATGAAGCAGAATATTCCTGCAAAAGCACACAAGAAAATTTTCAGTTGTCTCAGTTCCACATTTGTCAAGCGAGTTTGAGAATAATTCATAATAAGAATTTACGAAAGCACTTATAAAACATTGAATGAAGGAATTTAGATGCCAACTACAGTGCTACCAGTAAAAAAATAATATAAACCCAGTGGAAAAATTCACTCGGATAACTAACTTTTCCTAGATTGTCCTTATGCCTACATTTCATATAGAAGGTTCCTAGTTTTTTGCCCCTTCTTAGTGAATGCTCTAGAGGGGCCAAAACTCTTTCCTCTTCTTCTTACTAGGTGGATGCTAAAACATCAAGCAAAGATCAACCATGTTCGATAACATATATTGGATAAAATCTGTTGGATTAAATGCTAAAGGGCCAAACTCTCCAATTATTTTTACTAGGTAGTTACTACTACATAAATTATATATCAAACATGTTGGATGAAACACGTCGACTTACAGTAACATAATGCTAGTGGTTTGTAATATCCAAACTTTCAAATAGACGAGATGAAAATATGCCCCTAAAACTAATATCCCATTTTCCACACATCCCGAATATCATCAAAATTATATTTATAAAATTCTACATTTCATTTCAATCATTTTAATATCTTTAAGTACATATAAATAAATAAGTATATCAGTATTTTATAACTAATTTCCTGATTAAATAAAATGACCTAAAATATTTAATAATACTATTCACCTAACTAATGCACTATAGCAAAGTAGCCTTTTTCCGTTTTCCGGTAAAATGCATTGGCTGATTCCAAAATTAACCAAGTTAATATGGATTTCAGAACTCAAACATCCCAAATTAAGTTAAATACTTATTAAATCCTAAACCTAAGCAATCTAATTTATTCTTATCCTATTCTGTCTCCTCTAGCTTATGGCGGAACAGAAGAAATCTGGTAGCTAAAATAAAAATAAAAAAAGAAGAAGAAAGAGAAGAGCGAAAGCAGAAGAAAAGAAGAAGAGAAGAAGAAAAGAAAATGAGAAGGAAAGACGAGGGAAAAAACAAAGCAAAATAAGGGGAACAAAAGAATTCGAGACTTTATGTAAGAATTTTCGTATTCCCTTCTGCAAATCAAGGTTGATCTCACGTCGTGTTAGGCTTCAAAGATTAAATAAAAAATTCTTTCAGATTAAAAATATTATTTGAATTTAATTGATTTAGCTTCAAGCTATCTATTTAAGAATTTATATTAAATTGAGAAAATCATTATTAATAGGTTGTTTACAAAAAAACAAGACGTCGAGGTAATAAAAATCAAGATATTCGTCCCATAGATCCTATAGTTCAAGTGGGATACTCAATCTCTAACATATAGAGCAAATTATTCTTATGCATAATATTGATTTATTTTCTATAATTTCAATGAACAACTGTGTGCATAAAAATATACATTTCTTCATATTAAGCATGACATGATGGCACTAACAAGTCTAACGATTTTTTATAAGATCACTTAAATAAATTCAAGATATTAACTCGTAAAATTGTCTGATAGAATATAATATTTATTTAAGTGCATAAATGTCAACTTTTATATATCATATTTAACTTTGAGATGCATGTTAAGCAGATTAATTGATAACAAGTGAATAAAAATATTAAGTAATTTGAATTGTTTATGAGGATATTAAATTAAAAGAAGCCAATGAAAGGGCATAGCATGTGAGATAGGTTGGAAAACAATGATAACCTACATAGCAAGATGCAAAAGTTCCAACAAAATGAGTCTAAAAAATGAGAGTTCCCTACTCTAGATGCTAAAAAGTTAATGCTGCAAGATTCAATCTTGAGATTAGGGGATCATTGATAATTTCTATGTTGGATTGTCCAAACTTTACCAATGAATTTATTTAGGGCCGACTTTTCACGTGTTAGATGACCAATGATAGATATGTCAGAAGTCTACATGCATTATATGATATTTCTAAGGACTTGATGATATAAATTGAGTAAAAAATATACGTAAAGAAAGTGATTTCATGCCAGAAATTGATTAGCATACAGCTTTAAACAAAATTTTATATATATACTTCACTATTTTACAAATATTCACAAAAATTGCTTATAATCAAGTCATTTACCATTAAATCATCAAAGCAAATTTTAACTAAAAAATATTGCATTAAGCTAGTAATGATTATGAATACAAACGCTCATATCACTTCATATGATTAGTATAGCATGACATCTTTTATTACATGTTTAATATGTATAAATTTATAATTAAAGTCATTTAGAAGCTTTGTATTCAATTTAATGATTTTATTTATACACACTTTCACATCAATGCTTGTGCTAGATTTATTAGATGATTATTAAGTGTAATAGATTTTGTAACGATTAAGGTAGACTATTTTTCACTCATCAGATCTTGATTAGTAAATTCATGCTGAGTTTGTGAGAAATATGTCAAACTAGCTTATCAGTTTCTGTCACACAGTGTGGACTGGAGAGGGTCGAAATAGGGTTCGATACGATTCCCAGAAGTGAGAGAAGCAAAGTGAAAATCACAACAGTGCTACTCATTTCACTTCCAATCCCCAGCATATGAACATGGCCCATTTGTTCCATCTTTAAATTTGGTCTTCATTTCGAATTTTCCTAGAATTGTGGGCACAAATATGCTTATTTCAAACAAATATAGATTCCATTTAATACTCTTAATTAAATGTTCATATATAGTAGTTGGAAATACCTCAACTATTTCAAAATAATATACACTGGAATGCTAAAATTCAGCAATGCAGCATAACCTTGTTTCAATGGCAATTTTATAGCTAACCCTTTATGCTACAAAAAGGCAGTTCTGGTATGTGATCTTATTCACGGGTTTCCAAGTTATTACGAAGCAAACTTCCCTTATGAAGTGGTCAGAGCATATGATGCTATATTCATCGTGCAGACTGTATTCTTGATGCAAGTTTTTTAGTAATAGGAACTTTACACCTATATTTAAGATATAATTCAAAACATATCAAATATTTATGTCAATAAGTTGCCATGGACATGAAAAAAATTACTATAATATACCATTTAGAATATACATTATTCTTTAAAAAAGTATTGATTTTTCGTATTTTGCTGCAAGCTGCCAACAGTTCACTAACAGCAAAGACAGATGGTGATTAAACACTTTTTACTCAAACCATGACTTAGATTGGGTCGGCCAAATGATTTCTAGGACTACTGTGCTTCCACAGAGCTAACCTAGCTTTGCCTTGAATATGACTGACGGCTGCAAACGAACTGAATCGAACCGAGCCGAGAAAGTACTTGTTCATGTTTGAGCTTGTTTATTATCAGTTTATTCAAGCTTGGTTTATACTTCATTTGAGCTTTTCTATTGGTGTGTAAGGTTGGGACGTTTAAGATGATGAATGTTCATATTTGGTACATTTTGAGCTTATCAAACATTAAATAAACGAGCTTTATCAAGCTATTAACAAGCATTACTTTCTAAATGTTCATTAGCTTAACAAATAAGTCTTACCAAGGCTACTAACAAACAATTACCTAAAGTCTGTTCGTGAACATTTCTAATGAGTATTTTCGAGCTACCAAAAAAGCACGTTCAAGAAAATATCTAGCAAGTGTTTTCAAGCTACCAAACGAGCCCATTAACGAACAAACGAGTTCGAAAAATGATTCTTCTTATAAACAAGTTTATTCAAAAATATTTTAAACAAACAATTCAACAAACATGAACAAATGTCTCTTGGTCATGAAAAAATTCATTCTATTGAAAAAGTACAACATAAAAATGAAATTATTTTTTATAAAATATGAATCATTTATTATAATAAAACTAAAAATTATGTGAAAATATACCAAATAAAAATTCATAATAAAACTTATCATTTCTTAACTAACTTATTCACAAGCTCTGTATTAAATATTAATAAAGAAGCACAAGCTCTGTATTAAATATTAATAAAGCTTCTGATAAAAATCAGATCTCCACACAGCCAAAAAACAGCAATAACAAAGAGAACACAGCAAAAATCAGCGAGAAAGAATAAAATTATAGGCTAATTGTATTGATATTGGCACAACAAACCAATATACAAGTTAATCTACTATTCGAGAGGTAGATCGACTCTCCACAAACCTAGGCACCACTAGGAACAACTCCAAAGAAAATTACTGCCAAAACACAAAATCACATAATGAAAATAAATCAAACCTAATTAATCATAAATAAACCTTCCTAATTTCATCCCAAATCTAAATTCAAATCAGTCATCTTTCCCTAAATAAATCTTCCTAATTCTCTCCCAAATTTGAATTCAAATCAGCCATTTTTTCCTAGATAAACCTTCCAAATTCCCTCCCAATTTTGGTTTTCTATGGCTAAGTAATTAAAGGTAAAATTAATCCCTGAGCCCCCCTCTCTCCTTGCCCGCCGCCCACACTAGTGGATACCATAGGGCTCGTCCGCCCTTCGGCTATACCAGCCCTCCTTACTGGGGCCGGGTTGTTGGCTGGACCGGCTCAGCTAGTCCATCAACTGCTTAACAAATTTTATATCGAGCTTATTCACATACTTTAATTGATATTATTCATGAATATAAATGAGCCGAACTCATAATTTTTCAAACTTATTCATTAAACAGTCGAGTATTTTAATTTTTTTAAAAACTTGTTTGATTACTTAAACAAATGATCATGAACGAACGGTAATCGAGTTGATCCACGAGTAGCTTATCAAACGTTTAGTTTCTTTGCAACCCTAGATGGCTCATAGATATTCTGCTGGAAAATAATTTGGCTTTGGCTGATGTGAGAACAGTTATATTCATCTGAACACCCAGTCAAGTTCTTCAAGATTGACCTATGAGTCAAATAGGACAATTGATTGAAAGCCTGCAGTGAGTAATCCATCAGTGGTCACTTTCAACGTTAACCAATATCCCAAATTCAGCAACAAACAAGCTGACTCTAGGACCACTTAACAATGATCTATTTCAATCCGAGGTAACCAGCTCAAAAAAGGTAGTCATAATTGAACAAATTCAAGATGGTTTTCCTCAGACCACTTTAGACTACTTTGCGAACTACTAGTGCTTATGTCTTGTAAATAAAGGTAATTGAAATGGCCTTAAAAATGCACCCCGATTAATTATGACCATCCAATAAACCATATCATGATTTGTGCTGGAATGCCATCACGCAATAAGTTTCAAATAATAAGTTGGGTCTCCAAACCTCAGGGCAGCTCAATCACAGCAGGCACACCTTATCAATCTAGGCAGATCCTTGGAAAATACCAAATTGTTAATATAGATCATAAGCAAAAACAATGCTGAAGTCTATGGCACAAATTCAATTTTTTTTTCATCTCACATTTAGTGGGTACAATTGTCTTGCATTTGTTCGAGTCATTAGCATTAATATGTTTAAAGATGTTACAATATCACATGTGATTGATATTTAAAATAGAAATCTATAGTATTAATTATTAAAATATATCTTCATTGTTGAGTATAATCTCTTTTATTGTATTTTTCTTATAACTCTCTTCTCCAGCATTTATATAAGCATGCTTGTGGTAGCACCATGATTAATCAAATAAAGATAGACTTCTATGATTTTTAACAAGATATCAGATCCATTGGTGTAAGTCTTTGTTTTAGCCCTCATCTTGATAGTGTTCAGCTTATCTGTCAGCAACTCCTCTCCATCTCGCTTGACAAACATGTTCAAGTTTAATCTTGATGGTGATCAATACTTTGTCTTCGCCATTTGATCGGCGCCTATATATGCTCTCGCTTAACAATCGCTCACAAAGATCATCTCCCTAGTCTCACTCTCTGCTATGCACTCAACGCTCACTCAATACTTGGTGCTTGATACAGCTTCTGATCTAGTCATCATCATCCTTGTTTCATCTGACGATCTTGTCTCCCATAACCCAAGATGAACCTGATTCTTGCAACCATCCCGTCACATGCGACGATCTCGTCTCATGTGACAGTTCTTATCTCCATCTCTATTTCCCACGACAATCTAGTGCTGATTGAGGATCTAAACACCTTAGTCTGAGTAATTGGCAATGCATCAATCTCTCGATTGTTCTTTGTTTCTCATAGAACATATGGTTTTATCATTGATTGGCTCGGATCGAAAAGTTATTAAACTCTGGCCTTAGATCTATCAATTCTTCTTGCACTATACAAAATCTCGATACTCCATCTTAATGCATCATGAATTTGTGAAGCGTGTTAAAGTTATTATGTTTAATAATATTATCATATCAAGATTATCACATGTAATTAATATCTATTGTAGGAATCTAGAACAGTTATTATTGTAATATATTCACATTATTAAGAATTTTTTCTTTATTATATTTTTCTTATTGTTCTCTTCTCTTGTCTTTATATAAACATTAGAATGATCAAACAAGTAAAAATGTAGCATTTTATGATTTATAATAACACGGCCTTCAAGAATAATGTGGCTCAGGTTCTATCTTGGGATCGATTAGAGGATTAATTTGCTGACAATCAAAGCCCATATCATTCCATAACAAGAGATGGTTGATGTAGGACTACGTGCTTAAAATGAATGGAATAGATTATTGCACGATTTCTTGTTTAGAACATTAATGAATCATTAGCTATTGGAACGATAAAATAAAACAAGAGACGGATGCCTACGTTTAGGCCAAATCGCTAGCTAAGCACTTGAACAAACAAAATAAACTAGAAATTCAACAACATGCGTAATGATAAGAGTTCAGTCAAAATCCCTACTCTAACAGTGAGATTAGAAAACATAGAAAATCAATAACTCATATCCTACGTTTACTATGCTTTGGCAAGATTTCAGTGGAGCGATCCCTTGCATTTCTGTCACTACCTACAAGGTTAGGAAACGAAGAGGGAATTGAAAAGGGAAGAAAAGTCAACCCTTACGTCGAGAGGAATCGTCGCCGAAGGAACTCCTTTGATTTGTCAATAGTACCGGTGATGATTTGTAGAAGACGATTGAAGTAGCCTTTGAAGGGAAACGGTGAAGTAACCAGAGGGATGGTGGGTGTGAATCGTCCAACGGTAGTCCACCGTCCTTTGAATCTCTGATCGTCGATTGTATCAACCAAGGGGATGTGAATCCACTCGAAGTACTCTTCGACGGTGGTTTCGTAGCCAAATCCGATGTCGAAGAAGGGGGAGCGGAGTACGTCAATATTGTCTTGATCATCAAGCACCAAGCTCGAATCCCAAGGGCGGACTTCCATTCATGCTTCTTGTGGAGTAGGTGGGGCGATGATGGCGTGGCTTTGCTGTCCTTGAAGGTTCCTTCCAAGGGATTAAAGATTTCCCTTTGAAAATCAAGTAGAAAGGGCTAGGGGAAGTGGGCGGCCAAGGTAGGGATAGGGAGGGAAGGTTGCGTGTAGGGTTAGGGTTAGGGTTAAGAAAGTTTAAGATTTCCAAACCTGAAATTATTTTCAGATTTTGAAATTAGGTGGGAATGAGAAAAAGGAAATAGGAATTATTGATTGAAGGAGGATTGGAGGGAGAGAAGGGGAGAGAGGGGGCGGCGGCAAGGCTAAGGGGCCGGCGGCATGAAGGAGAGGGGAGATGATTGGGGAATTGATTTGGGCTTCCTAATTTAATTTTAGAGAATAGGGAAAGATTTAATTAGATCGTATTTAATTTAAATTTCAAATAGGAACCAATTTAGAAACTTTCCAAAAATAAAACTTGTGAATTTAGGAAAGGATTCCAAATTCAAATTAAATGGATTTGAATTCACAACCTCTCCTAAATTACTCAATCTAAAATAGGAAATAGGAATTAATGGGAAAAGAGGGCTAGGGCCGGCGGCTTGATGGGGTGCTGGTAAGGGGGCCGGCGATATGAAGGGGTGGCGGGGTGGGTAAGGCCGGCGGGTATGGGGAGGTGGGGCTTGGGCCGTGGGATGGTGGGGCTTAACCGTGGGGTGGTGGGGAGGGAGGAAGCCGACGGTGGGGGAGGGAGGAAGCCGACGGTGGGGACTTGGGAACGGGAACTGAAAAGGAGCACGAATAACCACGAACCCGACACATCTAGGTTGGTGGGTGATGCACGATTCTCCCTCTCCTAGGGATCTTCTTCAATAGCTCTCAACTCTCAATCTCTCAAGACAAGAGTGCAGGAAAATTTCATAATAATCATTCATTAACTTTAAAAGATACATAGAAGGGCTTTAAATAGCCTCACACAAAGACACAACATAAAGACGACGACGCCCTCCGGGCTTACAAACAATCCACCCTTGTATAAGAGGTAAAATAGGAAAATAAAACATAGAGCTAATGAAAGAGACAAAGACTCAAAAATATAAAGACTCGATCGTGGCCGTAGATCGACGGCCACGTCTTTGATAAACTTTCCATGTAGAGATGTCCTCATCAATGGTGCATCCACAAAGACCAGTTATATCTCCTAATAACCCTTAATGTCAAAATTGTCCTTAGCCACAAATATAAATATATAATAGCATGGCATTCAAGAATAGCGTGTTACCTTGGGGTCAATTTGAGGATTAATTTTCCAACAATCAAATGGCATGTCATTCCATAACAAGCGATAGTATAAAGCACAAACAGTAGTTCAACATCTCCTAATAACCCCTCGATGTCAAAATTGACCTCAACCACAACTATAGATATATAAGATAGAGTTAAATTTATTCATTATGTTCAATTCATCCAATTTGACAGTTCTCAAGACATTAAGAGATCAATTTCAAACTCACAGGAATTTCTCAAGTGTTAGGGACTCCAAATAACATATCTTCAACTCAAGCAATGTAAGGGACTCCCAAGCTCCACTTGCACTAATTTGCCAGATTAACACTTTATTGTCCACTTAAATCAACTATTATATTTCTCCTTAGGGCGCTAGCATTTTTTTTTGGATGGTTCGTATGCAGGACATGATACGAGTTCACAATACAACATGCTCATCAGACAACCAAAATATACAACTGTTTTAACGGAGAAATATTATCTCCAAAGAGAGAGAAAAGATACGATTAAAATAACAAAAGAAAAGAACAAAATTTGTTATTCTTGGAAAGTATAAACTACTAAAGTACACTCTAATTAAAGCTGCAAAACAAAAGCATCATCAAAAGTCTTCAGAAAGCAATACCAATAAAAAAAAAGCTAATTTTATATTCAATTAAAGGATTGTTAGCATTAAAACTCATAAACCTTCTTAGAGTCCACTTCTTGATTGTCTTGTTGATTTTCACTCATTACTTTCCATTGCAATTGTAGTAATTTTCTCTGCTTCTCCTCCTGCAAATACAGCGCATGAATATTCACGGCAATTAACAAATAATTAGGCCAACACAGCCATAAAAGAACTATACCTTCGACTTTTGCATCTCCAAGTCTTCTTCCAGTTTTTTGTGTACATCATCGTACTGCATCTTTAAAGATTTCATTTGAATTTCATGTTCCTTCCTCAGGGATGATGTTTTCTGTTTTTTTCCAGATTTTCACAGTAAGGAAAAATAAAAAGGGGTTCCAGATTTTCACAGTAAGGAAAAATAAAAGGGGGGGGGGGGGGGGGGGGGGGAGGGGGGGGGGGGGTGTGAGGGGGGAGGGGGTTATAAACAGTGAATTGCTTGTTAGCTTCTCAGTACCTCCCTCATTTCATTCTCTGCATGAAGCTGAATCCGTTGCAACTCTTCTCTATGACGAGCAAGCATAATTTTTTCCTTCTGATCACAGTCCTGTCGAATTTTGGAAATCTGGAGAATACAAAATAGTTGTTAATATGTTTTCCTTTAAAAAGATGAAGTAAATGTGTATGTCAAGTTGTCCTTTAGATACATAATCAACATACGCTTAAATGAAACCATTCTTAACACCGACATAAGAAAAATCAGCCACTTAAAGATAGCACTGATTTGATTTTTTTGTTCGATTATAATCATAATTAAATTGGAAAAGGTCCTAGTTGTAAAATATTTTTGATAATCACCGACTACAATATGGATTAGCAAGTTCTGCCTGTACGCATCTCCGATGTAACAAAAGACTTGAGCATGACAATTTAGTAATCTTCTTACCATATTTATCAAAATTCAAGGGTCAAAATGTTAAAATTAAACCAGCCAAAAACAATTTTCTGCCCAGGCAAAAGAACATTTACTGTATCTTATCTTGATCCACCCCCTCCCCTCCCCCTCCCGAACTTTCTATTCTTCTCTAATTGCTCCCTGAGTATTAAACCTACAACCGTCCATTTCCCCCTCCCTGAGCATTATACCTACAATCCTCCGTTTCCCCCTCCTGATCACTCTATTCATCTCTCCAATTCTTCGCTGTGTATTAAACATACCTCCTCATTTTCTAATGGTGATATCTCCATTTTTCTCCTCTAATTCTTCCTTGAGTGTTAAACATACAATCCTCATTTTCTCCATAAAACCCACACCAACCCAGTTATTACCAAGTAGCCTCAACATCCTTCCCAACCAACTCAACTATGATGCACCGACACGCCTTATGAAGGTATGCAGTATTGGGCACATACACGCGTCCGACATGACTGAGACACATGTCGGGCCGAAACATGTCCGATAATATAATATTTAAATTTAAACAGATATGTGTCTCATAATATTTAATTACAAAACATTTAAAATATTTTTTTCTGATATTTAATATTCTTTTAAATAAATAAAATGAGTGGTTCATCACGTATCACCCTAAATAGTCGCGCATGCTCTAGGGTTATCCCATATCGCTTCATATTCATCATCTTCTTCATTTACATGAGCAGGTAAGGGGTTCTACGTCATTTTCCATTTTTCTGCAAGCAGGCTAGGTCGAGTGAGCCTGATACATCAATTGGACATTGAATCTTCGTCGTCTTCTTTATTTTGGCTGGCAGACAAGGACGTCGAACGAGCGATTGAAGGTTGGAGTTCTTCATTTCCGCAAGCATACAAGATTGAACAAGCGTAGTACGTTCGATTGAAGCTTGCTCACTCTTCATCTTCATCATTTCTACAGGCAACTAGTGCAACAGCCCAAACTCTTAACTATTGAGATATTGTTTATTTTGGCCTAAGAGCCTCACAGTTTTGTCCTATTGGCGTAACTTCATAGGAGGTCACCCATCCCAAGATTTCTCTGGATGCACACGCTTAACTGCAGAGTTTCTTAATGAAATTCCGACCATTACACCAAAATGCATCTCAATGTTTAAGAGTTTAGCTTCTTTTTACTTAAGGGATTTCACAATCTCCCCTAATTAAGTAACTGAAGTCCTTGTCAGTATCTTTGTCCTAGAATCATCCACTGGGCAGATAGGATTCTAGAGGTGGCCCCTACAAGTTCAAGTGGTGACTCCCACGATGTAGCACTTTGTCCTATATAGGGTTCAACAGGTGGCTCGCATGGCGTAGTATTTTGTCTTGTATGGCACTTAATTCCCATCTTCTGACTGGTGTATTGCACTAATATCATTTATAATGGCCTAAACTCTTAATTATTGAGAAATTATCCACTTTGGTCAAAGTCTCACAGTTTGTCCTGTTGGTATAACTTCCCAAGACCCATCCTAGGATTTCTCCGAGATGAGCACGCTTAACTGCGAAGTTTCTTAATGAAATTCTGACCATTACACAAAAAAGTGCTCCAATGTTTAAGAGTTTAGCTTTTTTTTACCTAAAGGGTTTCACAGCTAAGGCGTCTGACTCATTCAATTTTCTCGTTTGCATCTTCTTTATCGAAGGTAACTCTCAATTTTCTTGATTTCCGCTCGATTATCCTCACATATCTCGTGTTCTTATCATTGAGTAGTTGCATACACTCTCCTCTAGGTCGATAAAGTCCATCCACAAGATGTTGAAGAAGTCCTCTAGGGTTCAGCACTCTCCAACTTTGTTGTTGCTTGTTGAAGGTAAAAGAAATTTAACTACCATCCGACCGTTTGTTCAAAACATGGTATTCCAAGTACTCGGGGAAGGTTGTGACAGATAAAACGTGCACCCATTCGTGCCACATTCACAATAAAGTTTTGCAAATGATGTTGTTGAATTGATGCAAGGTCATCAATAGCATTAAAGACTCTTACATACACTATGATGCACATACACTTTTTAATATCAAAGTATATAATGTGACACAAATAGTATAAGAGGTGCTCGACAATATCACCGTGTCGAACATGTCGTTGACATTTTCTATTTAAAAATTAATAAAAAAATAAACGATACACATATCAAACATGTGTCATGGTTAAAATGAAATAGTGATAGTGAGAATGGAGAAAATGTGGAAAGTCAAAGGCTAATAAAAGGCTTTTATTGTTTAATAAGACAATTGAAATAAGTTTTTAACAATTAACTTTATTTAAAATTCCTTTTTGCAATGTTAATTTTATATTTATTTTGTAAAAATACAAAATTATTTATTGCAAATTAGACTCTATGCATTTCATATTTGATTAATTTGTGCAATGATTATACCGACTTTAAAATTTTTAATTATATATATATATATATATATATATATATATATATATTCGACATGTCAAACATATATCCGTGTTCTTTATTTTCAATCATAGATGTATAACATGTCCATGTTGTATCATACCCGTGTCCCCATATTTGTATCGATGCATAATAAAACAAAGATGATATTCTACAAATCTTTATTACATATAAATCAATGTCTTTATCTACTAAAAGGTTGGATTGTTCATTTCTACAAAGCTTTACTTCATGGACATCAATATATTTATCTAATTTATTATGTCTATTGATATCTTGTATTATCAATGTAAAGGCTTGTTATCATTTTGTTTAGTAAAGCTTTAAAGTCTTTTTGTGAATTGACCCATTTGAATATTAAGGCACATAAGAGTATTGAGCTAAATCCCGCGCTAATAATTTGAAAATATGTTGGTGTAGAAATATCAAGTGATTGGCTCTTACATGCAGGTTTAAGTTTTAACATTGAAAACAGGTTTTGATTGTTGGTGTATCAATCCTAACTATCATCCTCATTTAGTTCACACTCCAAAAAAATTGTATAAGAGTTGATGACCCAATTAGGATTGAGTGTATCATACAATTCTGTAGCTCATATGGGTCATTGATATCTCCTACCATAGTTGAATAAAATTAAAGAACATGCGACTCCTACATGTCACCGTGTGATTGTGAGAGCTTTAAGTATAAAATACTTGATGATGTTGAAAGGCTTCCATTTAAGACGGAGGTTAGAGGGTGGCGATGATTGAGATTGACAGCTTCCTCATGAGGGAGAGAACATTAAGGCACATGTGAATATTGGGTTGTAGTTGCACAAAAAATAGTTGAAAAATATAATGTTGCATATAGATCAAGTGGTTAGCCCTCACTTATAAGCCTAAAATTTTGAGCTGAAAATAAGTTCGAAGACAAAATATCATAAATAATTTTCAAACTTGCTAACACTATATGTTAGAGTAGATTTTGCTTCCACCCCCCTTGCAAAGTGATAGGAAATACTTGAGTTCGCAAGTAACCCGAAGGGAATACTTGAGTTCGCAAGCAAACCTAGCCCAAATCGGAGTTCCAACAGCAGCGATATTGCTGTCTACAGCAGGAAAACAGCTAAAACAGTAGGAAAACAGTGGAATTATGAGAGGAATCTTGTAGGAAAATCAAGCAAAGCTTTGTATTCCACTAGACGATGGATAAAAACAACAAACGATACAATAATCTTCAATTCGAGAGCAAGATAATATCTCCAAAACTCTCTAGCAAAGCCTAGAGTCCAAGCACAAGACAAGATCTCAAAATTCTCCCAATCTCAAGATAGAAACCCTAATTCCCTCCTAAGCTCCTAATTAACATCAAAGGACAATTACAAAATAACTAAACAGCCCTTACATTCAAAATTTCCCTCTCAAACTAGTGTTTAGAATCCCTTGGGGCCCACAAGGGCTTCCGCCCCCCTTCCCTGGCTGCTGCGGTTCCGACTGGCATAAACCAGGACCGGTCCAGCCGGCCCCTCCTGGGCCGGCAAAGGCATAACACAAAGATCTTGCATCACAGGGCTTAGTTCATTCTTTAAAGCAATTCACAGAAATAACAAAACTTCTAGGTCAAGTATAAGTTAGCTTGTGGCAGTTAACGAAAAATTGTGATAAAATTAACAAATCATTAAACTCAAAACAAAGCAAGTAAATGGAGTCACTGCTAGTTTTACATTATGGTAATAATTTTTTTCATGTTGAATTCTTTTGATAACCTAGTTTAATTATAAAGGAAGGGTTTTAAAATAGCAAATAAACATTGACGTAGTCATATATGAGAACGCGAATTTAATGGCATCAAAGATATGCAACTTAATAGAGAAACTACAAGCAGAGGAAGACGGTTTTTGAAAAACGAAATGTTATATTTGTAAAAAGGAGACAACTACTAGAATATTACATGTATCTAAATAATCCAAAGCAATTCTTCTCTAATTTCACATTTAGGACACCTAAGCATCAATATTCTCTACTCAACAATTAAGATATTTAAATCCAGCATGAATTTAATTGTCATTATTAAATAAATAGAAATGGTATTTAAGCAACAGAGAAATCATTAAATTCATTAAAAAGTAGTTACTTGGGTAAAGAAAAATGGCAAAACATATCACCAAAGAAAATGCAACAGAAATCATCACCACTAACTAAGAAATGAGTAAAATAATTCCTCATCTCATAAACATCAACATACCATTGTGTTTTGCTCCTCCTTAACACGCATCAAATAACTCTCTACTTCATCTCTGTTTCTCGTGATTTTTTCCTCGCAGTTGCTTTCGATTTCCTTAATAAGTTTGTTTGCCTGAAGTTTTAGACAGTTCAAGATAGACTACTTTCATACCGCTTGAAGATCTATATGTGGAATTCAGAAGATCAAGAAAACCTTTTCTTTTTCCTCAGCAACAATCACCTCCTTCTCAGCCTCATACTTCTTTCTTATCTCATTGATAGCCTGCAATTTTCCAAAATTATATTTTAAGCAGGACAAATTTATTCCATATTCTTTGTAGGGCCATTACAAAGATCAATACCTGATCATTTTTCTGGTAAAGTTCCTTCAAATGCTTAGATAATTCGACCTGTTTGCCTTCAAACATCATGTCATACTGCTTTTTGGCTTCAGCGAGTTTACACTCTGCTGCAGTAAGTGCTACCTGGACCTAAAGGAAGCCTAATATCTCAGAGAGATAAATCAAAACATTGAACTAAACAAATGTGAAAGCAAATAGGAAGGAAAATGGGCGGCCCAAAAATAACATGATTAGCATTTGTGCGGAAAAAAAAGGGTAAATTAAAATTAACAAGTATAGTGCTCAACATGATGAATGGAGAAAAAATTCATAAGAATGCTCCCAAATAGTTGATGCAAGACAAATGATGATGATGAGATGATAGTAGAAAATGTGTGCTTTGTTATGTTATAACCTTAGATTGTTGTTCTTCCTTCTGTTTTTCTCTTTCTTTGAAACTAATTATAAGCTTTTCCTTGTCATCCAAAACACCACGAAGCTCACTGATTTGATTTCCTAGTGAGTCTGCATGCTTTTCATGTTTTATTATCTCATTATGCAATGCTTCTGTTTCTTCAGCCTTCTCTTGTAACTGACGTTCCATCCTACATTCAGTATTGTGATTCTCCAACTCTAGCTTTGAAATTATCTGCGACAGCTCTTGCTGAAATTTTAAACAATGGAGATCAGAAGGCAGCACGCAATAATTAATTGCTCAATAAAAGTTTGAAGATTACCATTCTGTTCTCAGCAACACAAGAAACTTCTGATAAATGTTTAACTTTGCCTTCTAGTTCAGCGGCCAGCTTTTCCAGTTCATTTTTCTTTAAAAGAAGTCCACCAACTTCAGATTCCAACTTGCGTGCTTTATCTTCTGCTAAGCGACATTCATCAGCATGTTGCACCATAACAAACTCCTGAGCTTTCTGCATCTCAATGATCCTATTAGTTAGCTGGTCATTGAGCAATTTAAGGGAATTATTTTCTTCCATGGCATGCAACAATTGTTGTTGTAGTTTATCAAGTTTTCCTTGATTACACGTCGCAGTCAAAACCTTCTCCTGATGTATCAGCTCATAGTATATTTTGAAGGAAGATATCAGCTTTACAACATTATTTGATATGGCCGAAGAATCCTTATCCAGTTGGGATATTTTAATCATCAAATTATTAATGATTTCTTCAAGATTCTTGATTTCTAAGCATGAGTTCTCTATCTGCTGCTTCAAACCTTGGTTATTGCACTGCAACATATTGTTTTCCCTCTCCAAATCATCCTTGGTAAAACTCAAGGTCCTAAGGATTTCTTCTTTAGAAATGAGCTCATGTTGCATAACCTGTAGCTGAGAATGAATAGTGTCCATGTGCTGTTTACTTTGTTCAACTGCATCTTCTAACTCCTTGATTGTAGAACCTGCATTTACAGTACATGTGAAGATTCTTACTGCCAACTAATAGGGGTGTCAAACCGGATTGACGGGTCGGGTTCGAGTCTGACCTGAAATTGAACCATCCCGAACTAAACCCGTTTAATAAACCGATCAAAAACTCTAACCCAAACCCAACCCACTAGCAACCCGAATGACCCGAACACAACCGTTAGCCCATTTTGGTTAAAAAAATTATAACTTAAAAAACATTTTTATAACTTATTACTATAAAATTTAAGATATTTGATAAAAAAATAATAAGATTATACATACAAGTAAACAATTTAAGAAAAAAAATATATTAAACGGGTCATTTTCTGATCAAAAAATGGATTTGTAGGTCAGCCCGAATCCGACCCGTTATATAAACAGCTCAAAAAAACACAGTCTGAACCCAGCCCATTTATTAAACAGGCCAACCAGAACCCAAATTTTTTGGATCGGGTTCGGATCGAGTTGATGCATCGGGTCATTTATTGACACCCCCTACTATTTAATATGATATGTAAAAGAAAACTAGTGCAGTTAATTTGCTCATTAATGTTATTTAATAGACAATACATTATGCAAACTAGAAGATCAAAAATCAAAGAAATACAATATTGTAGATTCGCCCTAACTAATCTTATATCCTCTAAGACCATGTTGTAAGACAAGTTGGAATAATTTTGAGTTTTGAAAAGATGTTTCTCCTCGGTTATTCATGCCAAAACTCATTACATTATGACTAACTATTAGTTATCATTAGCAAAAGAGATTGCAAGTTTAACAAAGACAATAATTTCGTATTTTTATATGAAACCAAGAGTGACAAAACATATAAGATGATATCACATGGAAAAATGAAGAGAAGCAAAAACAAAAAAAAAATTTAAATTACTATGATGAAAACTTAACAAATCGTTAAATAATGATGATAATGAAGATTGCTTGCACAAACAATCCTTTGTCAAGGTTGTAAAATTTCATCTCCAAGGGTTGCATTCACATTCAAGTGATCTTTACTTGAGTGGAAGAGAACACAACCAAATGCAATCGACTAGCTTCATTCATTTCTTCATGACTAGGGTGGTCTAAAGGAAATCATACATGTACTAAAGGACACAAGTGTCAACTATGATCATTCAAAATTAAGGAGAAAACCAATAAAAGGTGGTGGAGAGGTTACAAATAATGGTAGAGAAGTCGGAAAAAAATGGTGAAATCAAACGACCATTTTGGTTCCTTTTTAAGGATTTCAAGAACCAAAATGATCATTTAATATAGTTGGGGGCCATTTTGATCCTTCAAAAAGAATTAAGGGACCATTTTGGTCCTTTTCCTATTTTGAAATTTAACCCATAGATTGCTACACTTGTTCAATTGAGAATTATAGTCGAAGCTTAGATCTTTATAGCATGTACGAGCTTTGAACAGGAACATTAAATGAGAAAGCAAGAAAAAGGATGATTGATCAAGAGAAGAGGACATGAATTTAAACATGGGTAAACAATAACTTCAGATGATTGATAAAACATCAAACAAAGGTGTATTATTAACTTCTTTATTAACAATCTTTATAGGAGAATATTTTTTAAATTTGCTGATGAATAAGCCTTTGTTAAAGATGCAACTCTGTTATCCAAAATGCTTGATGAAATTATTGAAGAGATGGCATTATTATTTAAGTGGTCACAAATAATGCAAGTATATACAAGATTGCAAGGAGGATGTTAATGGAGAAAATGAAGCATCTTAATTAGACTCCAAGCGATGCTCACTGTCATGATTTGATGCACGAGAATCTAAGAGAATTGTAACAATATAAATATGCTTTACTTCAAACAAAAAATAGTGAGCAAATTTTATTTACAACCATTTATGGGTGCTGAGCTTAATGAAGAAATTCACAAATAAAGAAATTATTGAGCATGTCATTACAAGATTCACCATAACTTAATAAATTTTACAAAGATTTAAAGAATTGTCGCAACCTTTAAAGACCATGTTTGCTTTCGAAGAAAGGAAAAAAGTTCATGGGCAAAAAAATCTCAAGGAAAACAAGCGAAAAAATTGAAGTGAGATTCTTTTTAGCGTGGTGTTAACTATAGTCTTAAAATCATAGATCCTAAAGTAAAGGTACTGAAAATGATTGCTGATAAAAAGGATCTAGCAATATGACTCCTGAAGTGGTGAACTAGTCAAAAGAAGAAATAGTAAGAGAAGTATGAGGCAAAGTCATCTGTAAAGAGATATAGAAAATTATAGATCAAAAGTGGGATCATCAGTTATATCACAATTTGCATATTATCACATATTACTTGAGCCTTCAATTTCATTATGACAAGGACATCTATGTAGATAAGGAAACAAACTAATTTATATGTGTTTATGGATAAAATTGTCCTTGAGGCGAAAATCTAAAGGCTAATGATCAACTCAAAGATTTTTATTTAAACAATAAAATGTTTGATTTCAAAGTAGCCCAATCATATTACAAAATAGGCTCTCATGATAAATTTGCATGTGCTTATAATTTATAACTAAAGTTTTACGTTTAAAGTTCCTAGATTTATATATATATTAATCATTTATTTTCATTCTAATCAAGAACATTCGTGACAATAAGCTGTAGATGACATAGTTAAACTTAAAACATTGATAGTCAAAGTTCTTAATCTTATTTGTTCAACATCCAAATAAGAATGTAATTGAATAAAATTCAACTAAATACTTAAAAAGAAAAAAAATTTAACTGACAATTACCCAATTGGTTTATATTATATTCAACAAGAAATTTAAAAATAGATACCACAAGTTACAAAGACAACAAAATTGATGATAAAGAAATTGATCCTTTGAGTGTTAATGATATACAATTGGGATGAATGGATAGCTCACAAATTTCATGAAGGGTTTTAAGTTCAAGATGAAAGTATTGTCTTAAGTGATGATGTGAATGAAGTTATCATATTATTAACACTAAAATGGCGATTAAATTGGAAGCAACTTTACTTTACAATATTTCAAAAGAAAGAAGCAGAATAGAGTCGGAGCATCCAAAATGTTAAAAGATAATTGATATAATGAATAAGAAAAAAATAGCGATTGAAGAAGATTTTGAAAATGAAAATGACAGGATAGGAGCATGATAAAACTATTACACATGAAAGTTAAAATGGATACTACGGATTCTAATCCTTATGACATATGTGAATGCCTTTTTTAACTTACGAAGTTGAAGTATTAGATTAAAATTTGAGACGAAGATTTGTTTTCTTTTTTTTTTTCTTATTACGTAATTTGATGGTTTATGATGATGAACTAAGTTAATCTGTTAATGATTTATACATTTATAAATTGCCTTTAATTTTATGATTTCTTCTTTTTTTGAGGTTTACACCTAGATTCACTTGAGGCTTATGCAAGGCAAAACGTCTCAAATCCTGTTTTCTCCTTCTTAAACTTTACTTAGTAAACCTACTAAATCAACTTATGGTTCAACATGAAACATAATTAGAAACGACCAAAAAAATACATAAGGACTCAAAATAACTCCACAACACCTCATCATACATAAAAAAGCACATACATACTCATAAATATAGCATAATAGATCCTACATACATGAATCTAAAATCATGACATACTAAAATAGTTCCAAAATGCATCCTACATCATCATCCAAAACTTCGAATAATTCAAAACTGCCAGATGAAGCCTTAATACATAAGAGTACAAATGAGGGAAAGCTGTTGCAATTACTCCAAATCATACATGATCCAAAATAGGGAAGAGATCTCTCAACCAAGTAAAAAACTCATGATCTCTCCATCTCACAAGAGATTTTAATCGTTCACTTGCTAATAATAATAGCAGCAATAGTGATTAAAATATAATCCACAACCACTCAATGCGTGTTAGGAAAATTACAAATAGAAGCATCATCAATATCTCATTGGAAATACTTTCATGATGTAACATCAAGTCTTCCACACTCAATGCTAGAAAAAAATCTAGTATCCCACATAAGGTCAAATTCATATGCATTAATGCTTATCTTCCTAGCAAAATCATATAATCCAACTTTTATAACAGTCACTATTCAAAATATTCTTAAGGATGATCGGATCTCACTCTTATCAACAACATATCTCCCTAATTGAAGTTAAAAAAACAACTCTTTATATAAATTAAAGCTAAAATTTTTTCTTGTCATATAGTTAGTTCTTATTGAATTTCCTGATGAGAATCATGTAAGCTGTATGCAACAGATGATGCAAACCCACTTGAAAAATGTAAAAATGTAGACTCAATAATGGGAGTGTCCAGATAATTTCCATTTTCAAATATCCAGATATTAGATCAATAAAATTTCTAAATGAAGATAATTCCATAGGACTTTCATAAGAACATAGTTCTTGAGACTCAATAGAATTACTAGGAGGCTGTTCAATATTAAGGGTGCTTAATTCACATTGAACAACTGCTAATTATATTTTTACCAAGGTGTCTTTTCCATTTTAAGGTCAAGAATGAAACTAAACTCATCATTCTCATTCCCATATTGTTGTTGTGTACCATCAATAAGGATTCAAGGGAGATGAGTGGATTCTTTACTAACTATAGGAACTAGGGTGAGTTAGTCAGATTTAGTCGAACATAGAATTTGCTTTGCATGTATATGATTTTGGGTTCCACTGAGATAGGCTTAAACTTACTAAATATTATTTCGACACTAGCAATAATGCACTCATTTCTTCTTTTACCTTATGTGAATGACTCATCCTTCTATTTTTGCAAGGTATTCATAAATTATAATCGACATATAATCTAAAATAATCCTCTTAGTGGCTAGGATTATATTCTCTTGAAAGAGGTCATGATGTATAGCCAACAAGTTCTCGTAGACCTTGATTTATAATAAGAGTTTGGGCCATTTTCATATGGCCTTAAATAAGGTTCATGCAAATAAAAATATCCACTAAAATATGTCATCGGGGCAAACCATTCAACAAGTTTAAAAAAAAAAATTGGGTTCAAAGTAGAATTTTTATTAGCAAGTCTCAAATTGTGCTAATTTTGAAAGTTTATAAAGGAATTTAAAAATGTTCAGAAGGAAAGTGGAAAGTTGCAAACAGCATCAAGCTAATGAAAATCAACTACTTGAAAGCAAATATTGAATCAATATGGCAAATATAAACAGCAAAATTCAAGATATAAATTTTAGAAATGATAAGTGTATGACTTTAAAATGATATGCAAATGCAGTATACGAATCAACTTGCTCTAATATCAAATATGATGTATAGGATGAGTTGGAGAGATTTTTATGGTTTTTGAAAAATGAGATTTTCATTGTTTGTTCAAGATGAAACTCAGTATATTATGACTAACTACTAGATTAGATTAACACAAAATTATAAGTTTAGCAAGATAACATTTTCCACATTTTTTATATAAGAGTAGCAAACTAGATAAGATCATATCACAAGAAAGAATGAAGAATAATAGAAACATGACGAAAATGTAATGCCTACAGTGGAAACTTTGACAAACCATTAATGTGATTGATGCTAATGAATATTACATTGACAAACAATTCTTCATGATTGTGATCTTCCTTCCATGAATGTCCGTCTCCAAGGACCATGTCACTCAAACTCGAGATATTTTACTTTGATGGAAGAGAACATAGCAACATATGAACCCAATAATAACTACTTTCATTCATTTCTTCATGCAGAAACATAAAGTGACTTGCATATTTAGTCTAAAATTAAAGACAACTATCAATCAAAAACATTCTAAACTAAGGTGCTAGATTCAAAAATGAGATGGGGAGAGATCAAAAGTAGTTATGGAGAATTCAAAAAAAGGTGGCATATAAGTAAAAAAAAAAGTAGTGGAAAAGTGAAATGATGGAGGATATTTCATACACAACTATAACCGATCACCATTCTAAGCATGATAGTTTGTAAAACTGACAAAATGAACCTAAGACTCAACATGACCAATGAATTGAAATGGCAATAAATACTCAAGAACTCAAATAATTTAAAATAACACAACACTTCACCATAAATAGACTCTCATAGGCACAACACGATAAGTCCTATGTACATGAATCTAAAATCATGAAACAGAATATTAACTCCAAAATACATCTTGTATCAACCCATTACCCATAAATCAAATTTAATTAAAAAAAATCATAAATAAAATAGTGAACATAGTACACCCAATTTAGAGACAACGGAACTACAATATAATCAAGAAAATATGTTATCTCATGCTCCCTTATTCGTTGAAACATTTAACTACACAAAAAAAAAACATGGATTCAAATCATCATCAATAACTTTTTCAACATTTCAAGTTTGATTGCTCCATGACAGAAAATGGGTGGTGCTGAAGTGGCAGAAATTTCCAAAATCTAATGGCCAAAAAAAACTGTTCTGCCCGGTGAAGTTTGGATACTAGGTCTTTCGAATCACCTAGTATAGGGCATACAGGTAAAATATTTCAACAAACAGATGTATCAAGAAAAAGGCATCTCTTCAAGCTATTCTAAAGCATTGATTTTTCATCTTTTTGATTCCCTTGGAAAGATATTGACCACTAAGATTGACCCCAAGTTGACAAAAAATGGTGTTAAAACCAAAGGCGTTATTCCAGAATTATCCAATTATAAGCATTCATCATAATTTCAACTTAGTATTAAACAAAAAACTTTTCTTTTAACCATGCCAAATCCAAAAAGAATCTTTCTGAAGGAAGTAAGTTTACCTTTTCCTTTTATTACTTCATCAGCAATGCAAAGTTCAACCTTGAAGCGATTTTCTACTTCCTCCTTCTCATGTATAAGTTTGCAAACTTCTTGTTTTCCTACAGAAAGATATTACCAAACACTCTTATACAAAAATCTAAGTATGAGTTCTTCAGACATTTTTTATTCCAGTCCATCACAATCAAAGTTCTATAAATATGACAATAAATGCATAGCTAGAGGAAAATATTAAACTTCTAACCAAATTTTATTTTGTTGTCTGCACATTGGAGTTTTGTGGATAAATCGTCAAACTGCAACTTGAAGTTGTCAAAAGCTTTAGCATTCTCCAAAAGCTTTTCCTCAATCAACTTCTTGTCTTGCTCAGCTAAGAAAAAAAAAGTAGAAATAAACTTATAAATTAGACAATAAATGATCTCCAAGCACACAGAAACCAACACTTAGCCATACCAGCATCATTCTGATCAGCTAATTTCATTACTGCCTCACTCAACTGATCACAAAATGCCTTAGTTGAAGAGAATTTTGTTTCTAATCCATTCCAGAGTTTGGCATCCTCCATCTGCTTCACCTTAAGCATTGCATTTTCATTAACCGCTTCCTGTAGTTTGGCCTCTAGAACATGTATCTGCTCTGTTGCTTTCCTCAGTTTTATATGCTTCAATAACCACATGAAATTCAAATTTATAACATCAGTTAGTTTTGTAGATGAACAGAAATTTTTGTGGCAAGCTGTGTTGCTTCCTGATCAGAAAGCTATGGAGAAAATAAAAAACAATTTTAATGCCAGCCTACATAAAATTTATTTATTATTAACTACCAGTATCGAATATGGATGCATCGACTAAACATTGTAGGAGATTGGATGCATCTACTAAAAAAGAATGAATAAACCAAAATTCCCTTTTCTTAAAAATTTAAGGTACTCCAGGCAATGAAAGACACGCTTGACTAATAAAGAACATGTTTAGGGCCACAATAGTACCTTACAAAGAAAATAAGTGGAGAGAGAGAGAGAGAGAGAGAGAGAATCATCTTTCGAACAAGGTCATCATGACGACTCCAAAATGGGCTTGAGAAAAAAAAAATATTGCAATACCAGACAATAACAAGGTGAACCCCATATTAACTAAGAGTCCTAATTAAATTAATTCAACAAGTAATGAAAGAAATTGTAATTGTAGGATAAAATAAGACAGAAATAGCTGTGAATAAATATGGGAGCGGAAATGACAATAAATACAAACAACCTCCCTTGAAAGTGATTTTTTACAAGTTATTATTGTAAAAATGTAAACATGAAATGAAAAAAAAAAAGACCAAATATAACTATAGTGATTGAATGGAACAAAAGAATAGTTATATTATAAATAAACTCTTCCCTTAAAAGGGGTTTAATAATAATTTGAACTGAAAATTTTAAGAACTGCAAATACAAAAATGCCTAGAAGTTCATAAATCATGGGAAACATATACAATTTCCCAATGAATTTTATCAAATTACACTGTTCTCAGTAATTTTAAAGTTTCATACCTCATCTACTAACAACATCGAAGTCAAAGAAGAGGTTCATTAGAAAATAAAAATAAAAACAGTTAGTATTATGCTTCTGTTAACTTTAATACTGGAAAAGCTTGCCCTTCTAACCCACCTTTCTTCTTCAACAGACAAAATGAGGAAAAATACAAC
This sequence comes from Dendrobium chrysotoxum, assembly GCA_019925795.1. Taxonomy (NCBI): domain Eukaryota; kingdom Viridiplantae; phylum Streptophyta; class Magnoliopsida; order Asparagales; family Orchidaceae; genus Dendrobium; species Dendrobium chrysotoxum. The sequence continues at coordinate 78,333,480 of CM034313.1, forward strand.
TTAACTATGAGCTAGTAATCACTTCTCAAGTAACAGGAATACATTTCAATTGCAAAAAGGCCCAAGCAGGTTAGAGGATAGCACCGAATAAGGAGGAAAAGACCAAACCGTTGAGGGGATGAATTAGATTAATCCTTATATTCGCATTTGAGCATATAATTTTAATGGAATAGTTATGGAAAGAGAACAATTCATAATTAATGACAAGAGTAGTGATTATTAAGAAAAAAAATAAAAGAACAATTTTCGAGCCAGCACGTTCACCAACTATAAGGCAATTCAAAGCTAGACGTAAACTTATCAGAGATTATGAAAGCTAATGGAAAACATTTAGTGCACAACAATAACTTTCAAATAAAGGGACATAATAACTAAGAGTCAAGAGAGTGAGGGGCCGGCATGCTAAGTTACAGAGATCAAAGTTATATTAATGTATTTTACGGGATAAAAACATCAAGAAAGGGCATAGAAGATATTAACGTGAGATCAAGATAACAATCACAACAGAAGAACATCCATGACATGGAACAAATACTTTTCAAACACGTATTTTTTACCGCCAATTCAAGGTCGGTTTTCACTGAAGCTTGTTCTTTAACCAGCTTGTCTGAAATAAAGCTCAACAATAAAGGAATGGGTCAGGCAAGCACAAATCCTCAGGAGAAAGATTGTAGTGAGAGGATATCGTGTAAGGAAAATAGAAGTACCTGCCGTCAACTTTAGAGTCGTGAAACTTCCATGTGACACAGAATCCAATGAAGGCCTCATAGTTGCCATCTGAGGGGTTTTTGCTATACCGGCCAAGGATCCACTCAAGGATCGAAGTTGATCGAAACTTTTCAAACTGGAAATCCCAAGTTTCTGCATCTCAAAAGCTTGAGAAAGAGTTACCCACTACGGAATCGAAAAACTGCCTCAAGAAACACTTCCCTTCTCCGGAATGGACGGAATATTCAAAGACGCCCTAGGAAGAAGATCGACCTCTGCTCCTTTGGAATACCGTGCTTATCTGCTTATAAACTTCAGATACAGTGGCCTGAAAGCAGGAAATGGGCTTTCAGGAAACTAAGGACAATGCCTTTTGCTTTTCTTCGTCGATAGATCCTTGCAGCAGAGACAGCCTTGGACAGAAACTTATTACAACCAGGCTTGAAATGAAAACCCTCGTGAGAAGAACTACCTCCCCTCAGTCGGCCAACGCAATTATCTCCGGTCAGTCACCTGAAAACGTAAAAGGATTGTTGAGGAACCCATTAAGTTTCGTCGGGAAGAGGCTCACACGAACAACCGCCCCTCTGCTCGCACATTCTAAGGCGGTGGAGGTGCCAATTAGGCTATATTTATAGGTTGATTCGCTTACGGCGGACGACGGAAAGTTGCGTCTTCCGTACCGTGATATTATTTATTTGTATTAAGAGAACTTAAAAGGTAATTTTAGGGTTCTTTGGTTGATCAATGTTTTTGAAAAAGTTTGTTTTAAAGTTGTTGTGGAGAAAATGGAGTTTCAAAAATAACGTTCTATATAATGAAATTATTACATAATATCGTTTGGTTAAATTATTTTTTATGTGCTTATTCAAATTTTAAAATAAATAATTAGTATTTGATACAATTAAGAATTTCAACTTTTTCATCATAAATGACGGAACTATCCATATATTAAACTCAAATATATTGAAACAAATCATGATGGCCATATAATAATGAAACCTTGGGTAACTGAACTTGCATCTGAAATTCTCATAATCTCAGAATATCTTTAAATGAGAAATTGCAAGCCTCATATATTCTCTTCTTAAGATGTTTCTTTATATTGCATTTAATCAAGCTCTATAACTTAACATAGAACACACTACAGCTCCTTGTCATAATAGATTAAACATGCCAAGTAGTCAAAACAGAACTTATCGGCATAATAGAGACATGCATTGCGTCAAAACCCTAATAATCGAGTGCTATTTCAATCACTTCCCACAAAAAAAATTGAAAAAAAAAGGAACAGATTCAAACAATTAGTCTTCTAATGCATAATAACATCTACCGAATTTCACCAAATCTCTGAGCATTCGATGAAGTGAACAAATACATAAGTAATTGAACCGTCCGAATGCTAAAGCTCTGGTTATATGAAGATAAAGCATGCTGCAGGTCCTCATCGTCTATGAGTCCACTCCCGTCCTGATCGGCCATCTGGAAGCACGCCACTGTCCCAGGCGGGAAGACAGACGGCAGAAGTGCGGCGAAAGGGCTTGCCACTCCGTAAGCTGGTGGTTGCTCGTACCCGCCCCCACCTCCGCCATGCACTTTCTCCTGGTTCTCGGGTTTAGCGTATGGCGCCGACAGCGCTGGACCGTCGTAGCTGTAGGTTTTAGCTGTAGATTTGAGAAGCTTTTTATTGCGAACAATCGAAGGCGTCCGGCGAAGAAGACGAGCAACTGCGGGTAAAGTAGACTTCTCGCAAGTGTAAAACGGGAAACGCGCGTGAAAAGGAGTTGCAAAAGAGCAGTGACGTTTCATCTCAAAACGATGTTATTCACAACGTCTTTGAGAGAAGCAGTTTCGTCAAACAATTAAAATTTATTTGCTTTTCCGTTCTAAAATGGAAAACGCCTTAGAAACGTCGAACCAAACCAAGCCTTAAGAAACATCGGTTCAGATAAAGGAGTTTTCTAACGGAGAAGCATATATAAAAAACTTTTTCAAAACAGTAGAAAAATGAAAAGAATGGTATTATTGGAAACGAGATTTGACGAACCAAACAGTAAAGAAAAATAAATTTTACTGTTTTAAAAAGGAATAAGCACAAAAAACGCCCAACCAAACTAGGCCTTAATATATTAGGCCTGAAATTTATGCTTTTATAGTCGGAGCCTAATATTACAAAGAGATCTTCCCTGAGCTTTTCATGCGGCCTTAGCATTTTAATCCTAATGCTAAGCAGCCTAATATCTAGCAATGTTAGGAAAAACCACTTGAATTTCAAGAGTGGAGGTTTAAAAAGGAGAGAATATTCTTCACTATGAAAGTTCTTTATAAAACTTGAAAATTTGAATGCATTGGAGTAATTTATAAATGAGAGGGATGGGTCATATATATAGCCCTTCGCACACTCCTAATAATATTCTAAAGTAGTCTACACAACACATATATGTGGAGTTCTCTAGAAGAATCTACACTATTTCTACTTACAATACACTTGCAATAGAAAATTCTAGAAAGTTCTAGAGTTTCCGCATAATACTCTCAAAGATCCTAGGCATATCTAAATTATTCTTGAAGCTTGTAGAACTCTTTTGACTTTCATAATCTTCTAGAAGCTCCTAGTGTCTTCTGGAGGATTTTGAACTTAAGTAGCACATTCTAGAGCCTTCTATATGATGTGTCATTATCTTGAGGGCTCTGGTTAATCTCATGGCTTCCCTTAGTCATGTCATGCCCAGTTTAACATAGCTAAGCTCCTAGAGTTTTTGCAAGGCATCACATTCTCCCCCACCTATTTTAGATGCCCTCATCACAAGTCTTCTGGCAGTAGCATCTAGTATAATTTTACGCAAACACAATTAAAATAATACATTTTTACTAATAAATTAACACATAAAATATAACATTATTTACACCTATCAGCTATGCCAAAAGGCTCCCCTCATCCTTCAAGGTGTCCCTCCTTATATTTGGTCCTTCGTTCCCTGACCTAGCTTTCACAACTTGGAGTGTTGTCAGCCGCTTAAAGTCTTGTTTGGTGCTTCTTACAATGGGCACCGTGCAAGCCTTATCTCCTTCCATTATGCACAAGTCATTAGCGAACGACATAGGGAACACCAAGTCATTAGCGAACGACATAGGGAACGCCTTGGCTTAGTCTAAGAAATCCATCCCCATGATAGTTTGATAGTCATCCATGGAGATGATGGAGAAGTCCAACTTTCTCGTCCAAGCACCCATGTTTACTTTTACCCCACATAATATGCCTCTAATGGGCTTAGCTGCTGAGTTTACTAACTTGATGAAGCCTCCTCCATCACCTCCCTTTATATGTAACCTATTTGCTTCCTCAAGTGATGGGAAGTTATGAGCACCCCAATGTCCATCATGACCTTGGTGGTTTCCTTCCCCACTCTCATCTCCACAAAGAAGAGCTCCTTAGCTTTGATATGATGGGCTTTTTGGATGGTGCCAAGAATTTGAATTTCCCCCATACTCACAGCAAACCCATCATCTTTAACTTTTTATTTGTCTTCAGGGTCGGCAAGGAGTGAATTTAAAGCCTGTTTCTTTGGATAGGCCCTTGCTCAATGAAATCCTCCATAAATGAGGCATTCATTAATCATATACAAGCCTTTGTCATTCTTAGGCCTCTCCTTCTCCTTGCCTCTAAAGTCCTGAGGATGTTTGCCCTTGTATTTTCCCTTGTCTCTAGGATGGCTCATGTCTCCTCCACCATTTTCATGGTTACCTTCCTTGGGTTTAGCCTCCTTTGAGTTCTCCTTATTACTTTAACTCCATCTTTTCCCAAGGGTGGAGTCCATCCATAAGGTTGAAGAGAGCATCCTTGTCAGACATGTCAGGGATTTCAAGGACCAAGTCAGGACTTAGCCTTCATAGCTTGGCTCTGGCTTCACCCTTTGCATTCTCAAGGTAAAATTATCTTTTTAGTTCCCTCTTAAAGTCCATGAAAGAAGACATGGTATATAACCCCTTTTCCATGTCTTTTTTCCTCCTCCACCAAAGTGTGGTGATATCCGTGAGGTAGAGAGCGATAAATTATATCTTGGCCTTCTCATCTACCATGCCCATCTCCCTGAAGCATTGCTCTAGTCCCCACAAGAAGTTGTCTAACTCCTTGGCTTTGTATGAACCCCTGAAGCTTTAAGACTTTAGCACCTCGACTCGCCTCCTCGCCAATGCACACTTATACAAAGCTACATCCCCGTGCAACTCCTCAAAGCGGGAGAGCATTCTGTTAAGTTCTCCCATGAACTCCTTGTGCATCTTGGCCATCTTGTCCATCATGGTCTCCTCCAAATGTGATATCATGCTCTTGAGGACACCATGGATGGTGGAGTTTTCTTCCTCAAACTCATCCAACCACACTTCCATCCCATCCACTTGGACTTCCATCCCATGCACAACCTCTTCCATCTGAGCTAGTCCTGAATCGAAGCCGAAGATCATGTCCTTGGACTTCCCCCTTGGTCTTGATGTAGAAGGATCATCTGCTCACAACAGAAAAAACAGTCATTTCCGACGGCCACTTTTGCCGAAAACTTTTTAATTTTCTCTATAATTTACTTTTTTGGTGTTGTTCCGATGAAAAATATTCCTCTAGTAAAAGTCAAGTAGGAAAATCAAATCTAGCAGATTAAAATCCGACAGAAACTTTTTTGGTGGTCTTCCGACGCCTATCCGGCGGATTTCTTCTATTAAAAATATTGTAATTCAACGACGAAAACTGCGGCAGGAAGACCGTTGGATATTAAAAAAATTTCTAGCAGACTAGCGGCGGCTTTTCCACAGTATTAATCATTGGAATCCTTCTTACGTACGACAGACTTACCAACGGAAGTGTTCGTTATTGTAAGTATTGGTAATGCTTTTTATATCCGACATATATTCTAGCGGAACTAACCGCCAGTGAAGTCGCTTGTAATTTTCATCTCTAATTATCGTTCTATAGGCATCAAAAGATTTTGCTGAAAGGTTAGATCGAAGTTTGCTAACAAATTTGTCACTAAAAAAGCAGTCAAAAATCTATAGCATTTGAATACAACCCATTTAAAGTTGATGATTCACACATGTTTATGATTCACAACTCAACAATGTATCATTCACAATACTTTATGAAAATATAATATAAACATGAAAATACAACATTTAAATTTTAAACATAAATATAAATAGAATACAAATTAAAAGTATAAATCTAAATAGTGTATCATTCAAGTTTGAAATGTTTATAACCAAACATGAAGTTTAAAACATAAAGTTTAAAGATGAAATTTAAATTGTCTATCACCGTCAAAAATCAAATATGAAGTTCAAATTACAACATTCAAATATCTAATTATCTCCAGACTCAGACGTAGGATCTTGTTGCTGATCCTTCCCCTTTTGATTCTCTTGAATATATGAGTGTAGTTTTGCCTGTATCTTAGATTGTTACATCATCATCTGAGATTGTTATGTTAGTGTACTAGTATGTATCTGTCGCATCTCCTTGATCTCTTTGATGATACCAACCACCCTTTGGTATATGATCTCATCTATGCTGCTACCACTATATGATGCTGACCCGAATAGGTTTGCCTCAACTGTATATGCTTGAGAGCCTAAGCCGTACACCTTGCCTTTTTCCTCCCTCCCACTGTCTTGACCACATGCGGTACTCGGAGTACTATTTTCAATCTGAAGATGATCCCTTGATAGGAGAAGACAGACTCTCCCAAATTCATATATTCTAAGGCTTTAATTATACTACAATATCATTTTTAGAGTTAAGATTATTTTTTAATCAATTAAAATAGCAAAATTTTAAAAATCTAAAATTTCTAAAAAAAATACATAATTATCCAGAATCATTATCTATATAATATACAGAAAGTTACACGGTAAAAATTTTGTGTGTATAAAGTTATCATCGCCTTTTAGTTACAGAAATATAAATTTTATCAGAAAATTTAGAAAAATTTTATATTTTTATAAACTGAGACAGACAAATATAAACTGTCTCGATTAGAATAGCTTTTGAAATTGGGTCGTCACCTGAAAATGACTTGAATGTGCCCAAATCTTCCTTCCTCACTCTAAAATTTTATCTCTCTCTCTCTCTCTCTCATTAAATGACTGTTGAATGGGAGCAAATGAAATGACATTAGTGGAAAGTAATACTTTTATTAAAAAGTTCTACACTACTGACGTGGTGCTCCCTTAGAGAGCCCACAGCACCACAGCGCCGCCTTAACGTCGCCTCGATGAATTCAATTTTAGATTTTCTGAGTGCATCAATGATATTATTGTATTTTAATTATAATAATTTTTTCATAATTTTTGAGCACTAGGGAAAATCCTTAAGATATTTTTTTTTATATTTTCTCTTATTTTTTTTAGTCAGGAGTTTGTGATAGAATAATAATTATACTGATCTTCTGACTATTGTATATTGATTTGGGAAAATGAATATAGTGGAATATTTTGGGGTATACAATTTTTAGTTGTTTTCATTAGATATATAGATTTATTATTTTGATGATTTATAAAAGCTTTGGTTGATTAATTAAGAAGATGAAATAAATAATTATTCAAAATTTGATTCTGGGGTATCACAACATGCACACAAACACTCTCAGACACAAGCAATAGGGTTCAAAATGCAAATATATATATATATATATATATATATATATATATATATATATATATATATATATATATATAATACCTTGAATATGATAAGTCAGAATAAATTAAATTGAATACTGAATTTGGAGGTGTTACAGAATTTTTAAAATTTTTTCTATGACTGAAAGCCATGCAAATGTTGGAAGCGTCAACCATAAAGTTTTTCTTTCTAATTTTTTAATGTTGCCCACTCCCGTTCAAACACCTCCTTAAATTTCCAAAAATATGATTATTATAGTCTACCATAACCTTAAAATCCTTACTTTCCCTCCTGCAGCTTCTACTTTGATCATTGCGGCTAGGGGATAATTTGGGCTAAGACCCCTCTATTATAAACTAAATTTTAATTGATTAACTTATTGACTTATGATCGATGATATTAATATATGATATGATTGATTCCTATATGTTTGACAAAAAGGATATAATATGACTAATATAAAAAAAATACAACATGAGCCAAATGGCATAACTTGCATAAATATTATATGATATGTGTACATGACATGATTCCAAATGATTAGACATGACATGAGATATACATAAGTTACATGATATGACATGATACATGAACATGACACGTGATGGAAATTATTGATTCACTTGATAAGATATTTGTTCTTGATGAGCTAAGATAATTCTAAAATTCATCTCTCGACAAACAATTGTAGAGAATGGATAAATTTTACTTTTAAGTCATCAAGAGTATGTTTAACTTGAATATTTTGAATTTATGAATATTCCTGAATTCTCCTATTTTATTTGAATTTCAGCCAAAAATATGACATACATAAGAATTTGAAGGTAATATGAAAGTAGAGTCCCCTTCGGATAAGATTTACTCTTAATACGGCCATCATCAAGATATTTTTTATTTAATTATTTAAACTTATCAACTCTATCCATGCTGAAAGAGGATTGGTTTCAGGCGTTAACTTTGTGAATTATCATATAACTCATAAATTTGAGAATTTGTATTTTGTTGAATGAATTTCCTTTGCAAAAGTCATTCAAGACCTAATGCAAACTTATAATCCAACATTTTCATAAATTTTGCTGTTGCATAATCATTTACAAAAATAGGATTCTTATTACATTATTTGGAACTTATTTTTTGTTGCAAACAAAATTTAAATTTAAATTTATTCTTTACCCACACAACATTTTTGGACCAGATATTTATGAGTTTATTGTATGTGATGTAAAATAATCAAATTATTTTTCCACATGCAACCACATTATGCCCTTCATCATTAACTTGCTCAATTGAATTCAAGTTACACATCAACTTAATTGCATAAATAACCTTATGGATCTTCTAAACTAATATGTTATCCATTTTCAACCTAGCTTTACCAACACCTAAAACATCCAAGGTTCACCAACAACCATATAAATATTTTCATGATTCACAAAAACCTAATTTTCTAGAATTTTATGATGTGTTGTAATGTAAGAAGTACTTAAATATAACACTAAGAGCTATTAGGATTATCAACAATTAAATTAAAGCTTCTTATATCTTTTTAGTAACTTCTTTCGCTGCATCATTTTTCTTATCATTACCTTTCTTTAGTGATGCAACAATTCTTTTTCAAGTGATTATTCTTACCATGATTTAAAACTCCACACCATTCATAAACTTTTTTCAATTATTCTCTGATTTTCTTCTATTATCATTGCTCTCATTGATGCATCTCTCAAATAAGCAAATTTCCATGTTGAGGCTTCTCCATAATATCTTCTTTGACTCTCCTCCACAAGAATAGTACTCAAACATTAAACTATAACTTGAAATCCACATAGAATTGTCCATAACGCTCTGTTAATATTCCCAACTACTTAGTATTGAAGTCAACATAATTAGGATGCATACATCGTCATCAAATCAAATCTCCATCGAGGCTAATTGATAATGATTGTGTTGAACTTGTTTAGGTGTTCTACCATCGAACTACCTTCATTAAATAATTTTTCATTAGATGAATCTTGTTGCAGGTCTAGAGCTTCTTGGTACAAATCTAACAAAACTTTTATCAAGCACATAGTGGTCTTCACCGTTGCCATGTTGTGAGCTACATTCTTTGAAAACATCAAGTGAATCACCCCTAAAATCTGTCCATCAAAGAGATTCTACTGATCATTCTTCCCAGTCTCACGATTCTTGTCCAAGGGCAAGTGCATCTTCTTACTAAATATATAATCTCGATCGGTTGGTGATTCCCAATAGCGGTCATTATTCTCTAGTTTTAATCAAAACCAAAAGTTCTAATGCTAATTATTGGGGAAAAATTAAAATTGAAATTACTGCATAATTTATGTGATTTTACCCAATGTATTGTTACTACAATTGTATATTTTATCATAATTGATTTTAGAAAAACAATACGTCCATAATTTATCTTGCACAACATTAAGACTGGTCTCGCCAATTCTCTTCATAAAAAGTTAAAAGATAACCGAAGAATACAATAAAATTTCTAAAATACCCTTAATGATATAACCAAAATATTGAATATTTTTAAGGGCTCAATACTTGGAGAAATTATTCTGTGCGGATTCTGGACCGTCCGGAGGCGAATCACAGTGTGCAACGTCACCCGGTACACAACGGTACCGAGCACCGGTACCCAGCAAACGGGTGATGTGGCGCGTTGTGATTCGCCTCCGGACGACATCCAGAATCCGCACAGAATAATTAATCCAATACTTGAACCCTAACGAGAATTGCTCCCTACCCTCCTTCCAACCTATGTGGTGACCTTATCATGAAGGGCAACCCATGATGAAGTCAATAAATAGTTTGTTTTATTTGTAGGATAAGAATTATGCTCAATAACTTCGCATATGAATCCTTTTTATTCTAAGTCCAACCATACTCATTGGTTCCCCAATTTTATAATTTTAATTTGATCAGAGTTTTACTGTATTTCTTCTATTCTTTAAGCTAAATGTCGGAACTGCATGTAGTTCAATAGCTCAATTTTTTGGTGTTTACTGTATGCCCTATCTTTTTTACTTTGGAAGATATCATTTTGTTCACCATAATGCTCATATACATAAAATATTCTGAGTGCTCCAATTAAAGGAACTTCTTCCCGAACAATGTTGCGAAGCGTTACAAAGAAAGCGAGTGGGTACATAAATAATTTACTAAGAAAAATCTCAATTGTGTTGTACAATCTAAATTTACATAGGTTGTTCAGCTATAAAGCTCAGTTCTACTCCATCCAGCTTCCTTTCTCAACCCTCTCTTGTCTATTGACATTCTGAAATCTCTAGCGTCTTTCCACTTCCCTAAAGAAGCAGATATACCAGCAAGTAATACATGATTCCCTGTGCTCTCACTCTCCACCTCCCACCTATTGGGCAAGATATTTTCTAGTTGAGCACCATTACTAGTTCTTAATGCACTAAGAAAAGGAGTCCATAATTGGCTTCTTAATTGAACCGGTACTCGACTGATGAATTCCAAAGATGAATCAATGTATCCTGCTCTGCTCAAAAGATCTACCATACATGAATAATGTTCTTTGCTAGGTTCAATACCATATTGCAGTTGCATACTAGTGAAGAATTTCAAACCTTCCTCAACCAAACCATAATGGTTACATGCTGATAAAACATCAGTAAAAACTACTGCATCTGGCTTAATACTTTTGTCCTTCAGCATCTCCTTAAACAGAGCAAGTGATTCTTCTCCCTTGCCATTAAAAGCATAACAATTTATCATGGAGCTCCATGCTGCCAAGTCCTTGTGAGATAAGGCATTGAATATTTCTTCAGCTCTCTCTAAACACCCACACTTGCAATACATGTGGATCAACGATGTTTGAGTTTGCAAGTCTGATTTAAACCCATAAGCATCTATGTGTTCAAAAATTTGTTCAGCAGCAGAGAGTGAACCAATTGCAGCACAAGCTGATAGTATGGTGATGATTGTTATCTTGTTTGGTGGCAAATCTGTACTTATCATATCCTCGAAAAGATCTAATGCTGTTCTTGAGAGATCAGCATGAACATAGCCACCAATCATTGAAGTCCAAAGGAGGACATCCTTCTTAGTGACAGAATCAAAAAACTTCCTAGCAGAAAATATATCACCACATTTTGCAAACATATTAACGACTGCAGCAGCAACATTAGGTTCGCAATCCAAACCATTTCTGATCAAGAGAGAAAGCACAGACGATGCTATCAGCAATCTTCCTAATAGAGCACAAGATGAAATAAGATTGACAAATACAATGGCATCCAGACCTATTTGTTTCAAGCGTATTTGATTGAAGAGATTCAGCACCATTAAACAATCTCCAAGCTTTGCATAGCCACCAAAGATCGTGGTGTAAGTGATAGCTGATCTTTCCTTCATTGAATCGAATAGAGATATCGCATCATCGATTAAATTGAACCTCACATACATAGTTAGAATTGAATTCCAAAGGCGTAAATCTGAATGAAACCCAAGTTTAGTACCAAAACAATGGACCGATTGACCCTGCTGTAGGGCAGAAGTTGAGCCAGAGCATCCTGATACAAGGCTGACGCAAGTGCTTGAGGTTGGCCTGAAACAACAAGAGCGCATTTCATTGAAATGCCGAAATGACTCCTGTGTCTGGAACTCCTTGGCATAAGCAGAGATCATAGAGTTCCAGGAAACCACGCTTTTGCTTGGCATTTCATCAAACAGCTGTCGTGCCTCGGACAAGGAAGAGCATTTGGAATACATATCCAAAAGAGAAGTCTGAACAAAGACATCAGATTGGAAGCCAAGTAAGATTACATGGGATTGGACTTTTCTGCCAGACCATAAGGAAGCCAGCTGAGCGCAGGCCTTTACCACGAAGGTAAATGTAAGGTGGTCGCCGTGACAACCAGACTTCAGCAATGAAGAGTAGAGATCAAGGGATTCTAAGAAGAAACCATCTTTGTTAGAGCTTTTGATCAGTAGATTCCATTTCCGGCGAGGAGCAAACTGCATAGAGGTGAAGAGCGGGTTTGTCAAGGTTCAATTGGGCGTAAGAACATAAACTGATTCATGCGACAAATCATTCTTAACAACTATGAGAGCATAATGCCTTTGATTTTAAGGAAAAAGGAGTCCGGATGTACTCTGCCTCCGGACGCAATAAAAGTTTGTGAAGAAATGAAAACTGAGAAAAGGCAGAGGGAAATAATGAAAAGGCCGCATGTATTAATGTCTCATCTTACTCATTACACTTACTTGCTTATTGCCTAATGTACATGCGTATTTATAGTGCTTATGTGTATATGTGTGTGGCTGTGATTTAATTCGTCTGTTACAGGTGGACGATACTGATCCATGAGCATGTGGGTTGTTGTGTTGCGGTGGAACTCGACTGTCCTTTTTATCCCCCTCAAGCGGATGGATTCTTGTGAACCTTCAGCTTGGCGCGAAGTAGATGGAATCGCAGAGTGGAGAGATGCTTTGTGAGTATGTCGGCAGTCTGATCCCGAGTGCTGATCGGTTGAACTCGAATGATATTCGAGTAGATCTGGTGTCGGATGAAGTGGTGGTCAATCTCGATGTGTTTCATCCTTGCATGGAAGACGAGATTGTTGGCTAGGGCGATGGTTGAGATGTTGTCGCAATGAAGATCCGTCGGGTGTGAGATGGGTACTTTGAAATCGTGTAGTAACTGGCGTAGCCATATGATGTCTATGATAGCCGCCGCCAATGCGTGATATTCTGCCTCCGTGGATGATCTTGCAACGGTATGTTGTTTCTTGACACTCCATGAGATCGGTGTGTTGCCGAGAAAAGAGCAGTACCCTGAGGTGGATTTCCTCATCTCGGTGTCGCTTGCCCAGTCTGCATCTGAGTATAAGTGTACTTGAAGCGGTCCCGAAGAGATGGGTATGCCATAGTCTATTGTGCCTTTGATGTACATGAGTAACCTTTTGAGGAGATATGCATGATGTGGCTGTGGTTGTGCATGTGTTGGCAAAGGAGGTTTACATGGTATGCAATGTCGGGTCTTGTAATGGTGAGGTATTGGAGAGATCCGGTTAGGTGTCTGTAGGTGTATGGGTCTGTGAGGATGGGGTCGGGTGGCATGTTTTGTGGCGGTTTGGTGCATGAGGGGTTGGAGAGGGGTTTGCAAAAATTGAGTCCTGTGGTGTGAAGGATAGATGTGCCATAGTGAGTTTGAGAGAGAAAGAGGGAGTTTTCATGGGTGGTGATGTTAATACCAAGGAAATTACTAGCAGTGCCCAAGTGTTTCATAGAAAATGTGTTATGTTGTTTCAATATGATGCTTGAGATGAGAGCTGGGTTGTTACCTGTGAGTAAAATATTGTCAACATATGTTGGTAAGTACACTTGGGAGTCTACTTGCGAGAGTATGAGTAAGGAGGGGTCTGCGTTGCTCGAGTGGAATCCGATTTGTTGTAGAAATGTTGAAAAGGTTGTAAATCATTGTCTGGAGGCTTATTTGAGGCCATAGATTGCCTTGTGAAGGAGGAAAACGTGGTCTGGATGTTCAGTGTCCTCATATCCTTGGGGTTGTTTCATGTATATGGTGTCTATCAATTTTTCGTGTAAGAAAATATTAGCCACATCTAGCTGGTGGACTTCCCAATTTCTGTTAAATGCAGTCGTGAGTAATATTAGGATGGTTGGGAATTTGGCTGCTGGATTGAAAGTTTCCAGGTAGTTAATCCCATATTATTGCTTGTGTCCCTGAGCTACCAGTCGTGCCTTGTATCTGGCGATTGAGCCATCGAAGTGGAATTTGATTTTGTATGTCCATTTGCAGCCAAGAATAAGAGTGTTTGTTGGGGGTGGAACCAGAGTCCAAGTTGCTTGCTATTGTAATGCAAGGAATTCCATTGCCATTGCTTGTCTCCAGTGTTGATGTTTGGATGCCTTCTGATATGTAGTTGGATCTGGGGGTGGGTTATGGTGGGTCTGAGCGTGTTGGTGTAATAGGTTTAGAATTATTTTTGGTTTGAGAGATCCGGTTTTGAGCCTGGTTATCATTGGGTGGGTTGATACGGGTGTTGGTATGGGTGAGTGGGATGAGGAGGGGGCTGGGGTGTGGGTATCTGCTGAGGTGGGTATATGTGATGCAGTAGTTGTAGGAGTGGTGTGTTGAGGTGTAAGATGGGCAATGTGTATTTCAGTGGTAGGTTGGGTGGTGGGTGTAAGAAGAAAAGGGTTGGTTGGAATGGTTGTTTGTGGTGGTGGGGGTATGTTGGTTTGAGCAAATGGGAATGTGGTCTCATGAAATGTTACATGTCGGGAGATGGTTATGTGGTTGGTGGTTGGGTTGAGACATTTATATCCTTTGTGAGATGTGGAGTATCCTAAAAAAATGCACGAGATAGCTCTAGGGCCTGTTTGTGTCGGTTGTGTGGGGGAATCCACGGGAAGCAAGCATATCCAAAGGTTCGTATGATGGAGTCGTCATAGGTTTTATTGTATAGAAGCTATAATGGGGATTTGTTGTGAGTCGTATGAGAGGGAAGCCGGTTGATTAGGTAAGAGACAGTGATTACTGCGTCTGGCCAGTATGAGTAGGGTACATATGCTATGTTTAACAGGGTTCTAGTTGTTTCCATGAGGTGTCGGTGCTTCCTTTCAGCGATGCCATTTTCTTCTGGGGTGTAGGGACAGGAAATTTGGTGGATAGAACCCTATTTTTGTAAGTATGTTTGCAATGTTATGTTTAGGTATTCTGTTCCCCCATATGATCGAAATTGTTTGAGTTTGTGTGGTATTTATTTTTTTCGATCACAATATGAAAGGTGGTAAAAATTGATGGCACATATGATTTACATTTCATAGGAAAAATCCATATAAACCGGGAGAAATCATCTATGAAAGTAACATAGTAACTAAACCCCTGATGTGAGGTGATTGAGGCTGGACCCCATACATCTGAGTGAACAAGTTCTAAGGGAAGTGTAGAGTGGGAACTAGAAGTTGGAAATTTCAATTTATGGCCTTTAGCGACCTTACAAGTTGAACCTAAAGCAGAGAAGATATGTATTTTGAGTTGTTTGTTGGTGTTAGAGATGGTTGCAATGGTTCGGGTGTGGGGATGTCCAAGTTTGCTGTGCCATATGGCTGTAGCTTGGTGATTGTTGATGGCGGAGAGAGCTGATTGTTGATGGATGCATGGGGAGGTTGGGATTAGATAGAGTCCATTACGACTTGGACTATGTAGCAGAGTTTTATTTGTATTGATATCCTTGACAGTGAAACCAGAAGCATCAAAGGAAATGGTAATGTTAGTGTCTTTGGTTAGGTGATAAATAGAAATAAGATTGTGAGATAGTGTTGAGATCTGAAGGAGTTGAGATAATTAAAGCTTACGGTTGGGGGTTGGTAGAAACCCAACTCTAGTGTGGGCTATAGGAAGTGTGCTGCCATCTCCAATTTGTATGGTGTCTGTTCCATTGTATGGTATTGGGTCACCTAATGTGAGACTGTTGATGTCATTTGTGAGATGAGATGTGGCACCGGAGTCTAAATACCAATCCGGATTAGGGTTGTTATTGGTGGTCGTAAGAACTGTATTGACTTTTTGTTGTGAAGGGATATAATTTATGTTGAATCTGTGCCAACAAGTTGTGGCTGAATGTCCCTTCTTATTGCAGATTTGGCACATTGGTGCTGGTTGAGTGTTGGGTCGAACATTTTGGGTTGTGAATCAGCCTTTGCCTCTGGTAGAGTATAATGCTGTATTTTGATCTTGAAGGTTATATTGTTGGGGTACTTCAGCATTGAGATTGATTTCTTCACTAATCAAAAATGCATATGTGGATGCATGTGTGGATTAACACAAAAATTTAGTAATTTAATTTATTTTATATCAGCCTAACCGACCCGATCTGGTCCACTATTTTTTACATTTTAAATATAGGGTTGACACTATTTTTAAAGAGAAACCCACCAAAGATCCCTAAAGCTAAATATTTATTGCTTTTGATCTCCTGCTCAGAAAGAAAAAACGAGGAAGAAAATTGCCAATAGGAGATGGAATGCTGAACGGAGAAAGGGAGTGGAAGGGATGCATGCAAACATTCATAAATCGGAAGAACTTGGCTGGAACTTATGTAGTTTTCAACTTATCGGTAAGTTTCAATCTCATCCCAAATTGTATTAAGAGTTTCCAAAGATTTTTACTTTTTCAAAGTTGTAAAACAAAGCTATGTAGAAAAAGGACATCAATGCTCAGTAGAGGCTCTTACAAGTGCGCAGAAAAAGTAAATAAGCTCTTCTTATATCTTGCTCTGCTCTGTTGTGATGTTGTTCCGCTGTCATTAATCTTTTACTTAACTTACGACGAACATCATTATTTTTAGAGTTGGTTATGCTGATGCACTTTAATTGGGCATTAATTGCACTTTTTATGCGCTATAACTGGGCTTTAATTGTGTTTTAGTTGCGTTTTCATTGCTCTTTAGTTGCGCTTTCGCTGCGCTTTCATTGCTCTTTCGTTGTGTTTTATTTGCCCTTTCGTTGCGCTTTCATTGCACTAGAGTTGTGCTTTTATTGTGCTTCAAACCTGCTTTTTGTAATTTGATAATCTTTGCTTCTTATTTCAGGTTGTGTATAAAGATGAGAGAGAAGCATATAAATATTATTGTACTTATGCGCATAATACTGGCTTTAGCGTCCGGAAGGATCATCACAGTTACTGGCAAAATTCTAGAAAGATAAAATTCAAGGATTAATCTTACTCTTCTCAGATATCAAAAGAGTAAATGCATCTGCATGGTTGTCCCCTAAATATTCCATTGTGAGCAGATCATCAACATTAGCTCTCATTATTGTTATATTACAAGAAGTAAAAAATAAGATCGTCCGTACAAGTAAAAGGAAAAAATTTAAAGAGCAAGTAAAGCGCCATTAAAGTGCAAAGCACACGTAAAGAAAAAACATAATCTAAACCTTATAAAACTTATTTTTTAGAAAACTTTCTAAAGCAATCATCCATAAATGTTTGTTGCTCTTTTGTTAGGAATTCCTTTCCGGGATATTCCATTGTAACCTATGCAGGTCGAGGTACAAATGCTAATTTATCAACAAAAATCACGTCATGTTCCTGGGATGGTTTCTTCGGTCGTTCAACGTCTTTCTTATGATCTCTTTTTTCTTTTTACTTTATGTGGTTGGTATTAGAGGAATTGCTCTGAAGTGGTGGCCAAAACTTTTATGGGTTCTGGAGGAACATCTGTGGTGGGTGGTTAAAGGGCAGTTGTGATTGTTGGTGGTGGAGGATCTGTAGTGGGTGGTGGAATGACATCTGTTGTAGGTTGTTGAAGTGCATCTATCGTGGGTGGTGGAGCAACATCTGTAGTAGGGGATTGAAGTGTAGCTGTGGTCGAGGATGGAGCAGAATTTGTATTGGTGATGGCTTTTGGTGTTCTATGTTCATATTTGTCGGTATGGAGGGCAGTTGTTGTGGGTTTCTTTACAAATTGGATAGATGAGGATGATGAAAATATAGAAGATTTGTTAGGATCATATTCACATTGGGCCAGATGGTGGATGAATTTCTATTGAAGAGATTCAACTGTTGCTTCAAATTTTTCTAAATTGTCCCCAAGTCGATCAACTCTTCTGCCCAAATTGTCTTCAATTTTATTGCATATATTTTCTAATGCACCCAGCAATTTATTTTGAACACTAATGCAATCCTCACCTTTAAGCAGAGGAGGTTGAACAGGAGTTTGAGCGAGTTCTTGATGGGGAGAATGGGGAGGACCTTCAAGGGGAGAGTGAGGTGTAGGGTTGTCAACTTTTTGTGGTTGAGGTGAGTGGATTTTGTGTGGAGATTGATGAATTCAAATTTTGAGGTTATGAACAGCAGTTATGTTAGCGTTCATATTTTCTGTTTCCTCCTCAGTAATATCCTGTAGAATAAGAAAATTTTGCACAAAATTTAAACTAATTTTAGAATAAGTCGGAGCTTTCCATACATTAATATTGTGCTTTAAGTGCGCTTTAAATGCACTAATTCTGTGCTTATATGCGATTCAAATGTGCTTTAGTTGTGCTTTAAATGCATTTTAGTTGCGCTTCAAATGCGCTTTAGTTGCTCTTTAAATTTAAATATTAGGAAATTCAATCTTTCAATGTACCTCCTTTTCCTTCAAAAAATTGAATAAAGTCATAGCACTTTCTTGGATATAGAACATATATACATTGCCTTCCCATCTCAAAAAATGTGGTCTTAATTATGGATATGTAGATTTATTTATGGAGAAGTGTTCCAAGAACTGTATCTGCATAACACCGTGCATAACACCACGTTAAGTAATATTAGATCATGAATTATAAATTAATGGACCATGAAATCCCTAATATTTAAATAAATTTTGTACTTACTAGTAAGAGAGGAAAAAAATCATTGATGTAATCTAGTGATTTCTTCATAGCAAACTTATTTGTAATTTTATTGAATTCCTGGACCATTAAATCCCTAATACTTGCAGCCCAGTTAATAGGGGAGAATTCATCTACATTACTTGCTATAGATATGAGCCTTTTTGGGATTTTATAGTTATTTAGGGGAAAAATAAAATAGAAACAAAAAATATTCTAAAAGTCCTTAACTTTGTTGCATTGTTAGTTGATCTATTTAGTTTTATCATTTTTGTTTTTATTTCTATTGATAGAACTCCTGTGAGTGGCTCGCTCTTCTAATTGATTTTAGTACCTATATTGGGCAAACCTGTGAGAAGATTTTTGTTTAATTGACGAAAAAATACTTTGCAGAATTAAAAAATATTTCTTTTTTTAAATTAAACATGTGAGCAGAGCCACCTCATCAGAAGTGAATTTCATCAAATGAGGTTTCACAATGAAGGCTTCATCAGAATTATTCCACAATTTTAGAATCTCATATAAAAGAGATATACATTGCTGGGATGATGGAAACTTCAAAAATTGATGAATGTGCAAAGTCTTCAACGTGTCCTTAAGTTCTTCGTTTATTATCTCCACAAATGCGACGCAAATATTACTGAAGGTGATAACATAGTAACGAGAAGTAACTGGCCGTTGATAAGGAGCCATCTGAAAAAATGCAATTTAAGTGCAAGTCAAGCCTACTTCAAGCGCAGCAAAAGCACAACTAATCCATAAGTATAACGCAAGTATAGTGCAAGTATAGCACAAGTATAACATAAGTATAGCGCATATAAATAGCAACTATAGCGCATGTAATGCGCAATGAAAGAGCAACTATGTCGCACATTAGGACAAAACAATTTATGTAACCTATATTTCCTGGATGGGAAGGTTGAAAAATCGAACAAAAACATCTAAGAAAGAAAAAATACAGTGAAGAGAACTATTTATATAATTAATGTAAGAAATGATATCATGAAAGAAAAACCATAGCGAAATCGCACATAAAACGCAGTAAATGCACAACAAAGGCTCAGCATTGTTGACCTCATTTTTGTATGAGGTCACTAGGACCCACTTGGATTTCTTTTTAGTGACCTAATGATGGGGAGATGTCCACCCCTCAGTCATAAAGGTCCTAATAAAGACCCAATTCAATTCCAATCAAACCCAGCTCTACCTTTCAACTCAATCTTTAATCCAGCCTTCAATCAACATTCAATCAAATTTCAAATCATATCCAATTAATTTCAATCTTTCATTTGATTTTCATTGATATGAATGGTTCAATGTCAATCATTTAACTCTTAAATTCAACCCAAATCCAACATTCCAAATCAAACCTTCAAGGCCAAGGACCTAGGTCTTGAAACCCTTTCTAGGTGAACTTTCTGTCACCTAGAAACTCAGTCAAATGACCTCCAAATCATGATCCGTTAACTGCATATCATCTAGACATGTCTCTAGGACCAACCCTCCAAATTTGAGCTTGATCCGACACTTTTAACTCTAAAAACTACATCTTTTCCCAAAGGCTGCTAAACTTTCAGATATTTATGGCCCGTGCCACTAGACTCGTCATCTAGTGGAATTTGACCTTGGAGTTTTCTCCAAACCCTCTGATCACTTCCAAACCCTTGATATTGATATATTCAACATTAATCTGCATCGTTTTGGACTCACCTTGACCCAGGATTGACCAGAGGTCAAAATGACCAAAATGCCCTTTAAAGGGGTTTTTGGACTTTTGACCAAAACTCAACATGGTTCAACATCTTTAACCATTGAAACCTTTCTTAATGAATTTCCCATGATATTTGAGACTCATTGAAATCAAATCTACTCTTTGGTTTGACTTGGTTGACCAAGTCAACCAGGGTTGACCAAATCAACCCTTAACCCACATTAAGGTCAATTTTAATGCTTGAACCCATTTTAAATCAAATCAATCCCTCAAAATCATTCAATTGGACACCCTTGACATGTCCAAAGCTTTCCAAGTCAAGCTTCCCTTGGGTTGACTTGGTCAACCCATTTGGAGGGGTCAAAACCTTCTCCAAACCCCTTTAAACCCATGAGAAAGAGCTAAATCATGGCCACATCACCATGACACCTTGGAAAACCCTTATCTCAATCCAAAACCTACTCAAACCTGCTGGAAAATAGACTATTTCCTCTCTTAAGAAGCCCTAAGCAAACTCCCTAAACCAAGCAAAGCTTTGGTTCACCCAAATGGGGGAAAAGGTGTGGTCCCCTTTCCCATGGACCAAGAGAGGTCACACTCACCACCAACCCTATTTCCTAGCTTTGGGTAGCTTAGGGGACACTTGTCATGCATCCAAACTCCCACCAAACAAATCAAGACCATCCAATCAAAAAGCCAAGGGTTAAGGTGGGAGAAACCTAACCTAAGAGAGAATCTTCATTATTCACTCTCCCTCAACTCTCCCCCAACTCTCCTCCAGCCTTCAACCTTCCAAAACCCTTCCCCATCCTCTCCATCCATCTCCAAGGCTTTTCCAAGCCTCTTCCCACCATTTCCAAGCCTCAAATCACTATTTTAGTGAGGAGAGAGCATTCTAGAGAGAGAAAGAAGGTTTTTCAACATAACTTTCGATCCAAAAAGATCTAGCTCTTGGTATCTTCATCAAAGTTGTAGAGGATCACTGCAGATTTCCAATGAGTCCACGATCTTAAAAATCTAACGGTTGGATTGTAAGTTATGTTCATTTTAAGTTTAAATTTTAATTTGAAACTGCTCAAACATTTCATTGCTTGGGGTCTCCAAACTCTAGGCATCGAAAGTTCATGTTCCCATGAGCCTATGTTTCAAATTTCATTAAATTTCGACGAGTATTTTAAAAGTTATGAGTATTTCAATTTTCTAGTTCATTTTGAACTAAAATGGCCTTGATCGATCTCGGCCGTCCAATTTTCTATCTTTCTCGATCGGACGGCTTGGGGTTAGTGATGTCATGGATAGGTGGTTGATAAACAGCACTTTGCATATCAAAATGCCACACGCCACCGTCGTTTTGGCGCCGATCATTGCCAATGATTGACGCCGCTTATTAATGGACTTAAAAATTCAAAAAAATAGTCATACTTTTCAAAATTCATAGTAAATTCATTTCTCCACCAAATTAAGTATTTTTGGGCTCGTTGGAAAGATAATTTAGCCTAGTATTTATTAAAATTAACTTTAAGTTGATTTGATTACTCGATTGTGAGATATTTTTGTTTCTTTAAAATCAGTTTTTTATGATTTTCTCACAATCCAGTGGTCAATTGAGCCCCAAATTTTGGTTGAAGGTACTTGGGTATCTTAGGCATGCACTATAATTTTCTTAGGTTCAGATACCCATTAAATTGCTATGTTGTGAATTTTTAAGGTAATGGGTCCATTTTGGACCAAAAACTTTGAAAATTTATAACTCCATTTTTCTGTAGAATTAGGCTGCATAACTTCTGTGGTGTGATTGCATATGTGTAAGGGTTAGACAAACCAAATTTCAAGTCTATTTAAATAGTAGAGACACCTAGGAAAAATAATTAACGAAAAGTCTAGAAAATTTAAAAAATTCCTAGGGGATTGTACACACACCTAATAGGGGTGAAACTTGAACATTAAAAATTTAGTGACCTCAAGTACCTTAGGTTCAAATTTCATTGAATTTGGAGGTCATTATGTTAGAAAATTAATTACCCAAACTTTCAGCCCTTTTAAGGGTCCAGAAACTTCAAAAAAATGTTATAAATCCATATTAAGTCCAAAAATTACAAAAAATAACTCAGATTGACCAGATCTTAGTCTTCTACCTAGGAAAAATAAAAGCCCCTTGACTGGACTCCTAATTAAACTTTAATTTGACTTTTAATGAAAATCAACAATTAATTATATTAATTAATTAAAAATCATTAAAAATCCTAAATAATTTCCAAACACCTCGAAACACTCCCATGGGTCATTCCTGACCTTTGGGATTGATTCCATGCAGTTTGGGATGAGTTTGGATCAAAATGATCAAAACCTTCCTAATTAAGCAATTTTAAAAATTCAATAATTAATGAAACTTTGAAAATGCATAACTAATTACAGAAAAATCCAAAATAAACAAACTTAGTGTCTATCAACTCCAATTAAGGTCTAGTATTTTCTAAAAATGTCAAACCTTCAAAATCTGGTCAAAGTTAAAAAGTCAACCTTTTGGTCAACCGTAGTTCAAATCTAGGCCCGAACTTCAAAAAATCATAACTTTTCATAGAAAACTCCAAATTGAGTGTGCTAACAGTCTAACAACTCATTATACGATCTAATATTTATTAAAAATCTGAAACTTATAAAATGATCTTTAAATTAAAAAGTCAACTTTTGGACCCCTTAATTAATATAATTAAATAACTCCAATAATTTCCAAAAATCCAATAATTCATTAAAATTCCAGAAAACTTTAATTTGATTAATAAAACACTCAACCAACACTCAAATGCATAACAAACACTTCAAAGATGAAGTTTATTGGATGGACTACTCTGGGCTGCGGGGCTAAGTATCCTAAGGAGGCCTGGTTCCTCGAGCCTGGTGGCACAACGCCACGAATGAATTCAATGGGGTGTTAAACATCAAAATTATGTTACTTTTAATTACTTAACCAAGTTAAAATCCTTAATTCAACTACATCAATAAGGTTTTTAGGATGAACTACTCCGAGCTGCGGGGCTAAGTGTCCTAAGGAGGCCTGGTTCATCGAGCCTGGTGGCAGAACGCCACGAACCTGTTGATGGAAAACATAAAATAATTTAACTTTTAAAAATTAATAATTAATTAAATTAATTAATATTAATTGATCCTTAATTTTCAACAAACTAAATCAACTTAATCAACCCCGATTACTACTGGGTAACCCAGGCCTACGAGGATAGTAACTTAGCCCCAAGGAAGGTGAAATAAACTTCATGGCCTCGGTGAGCAACAAAGGTAGCAATCATTAACAGTTAAAATGCATTTAAATTAAACTTTAACTCATTAATACTTAAGCTCGAACAAAAAATTCCCTTTTAGCCTTTAACAAACTCAAAATATTAAACAACTTCAACAGATTACCCAACCTAGGATCTACCCCAGCCACACGACCTTCTACACACACTTTAGATGGTTTGCTAGGACAACCGACTCTAGATCTAGGTTAGACCGGTGTTTACTTTTCTACTGTGTGCCGGGTTTTCTGAGTTTTCATTACATGTTGTGATTGAAATTGATTGATGTGTTTGTTTACTTTTACTGTACTCTGTGAATTGATGTGATGGGCGACTAGATTACCCTTAGATTAGGAACGATCTGGATGCTCACTAGATTTTCTGCAGGTGGCCACGCTCGTGCAGGGCAATAAAGGGGGCTAAATAAATAATAAATGTAAATGCTACAGGTGCTTCAACTGCTTAGCCCCCAAATAAAAAAGAGCGTGGCCAAGTATGTTTATTTTTCTACATATATACATATATATAACTGCTTGGGATGTGTTTAATATTTAAATGCTTAGGATAACCTTACAGGAGAGTTTAGAATTTTCATTTTCATATTTATGTAATTCATTTGAGTATTGAGTTGTGAAAGTGGCACTTTGAGTTTGGGATACATAGATCCAAATGTTGGATTTCAAAGAGGAAAGGATACCCCTTTGGGGGATAGTCCTTATCCATTTGTAACTTCAAATTTGGATTATTTTACTACCCAAAGTAGAAAGAGTAACCTTCCCCTCAAGGGAAGAGTTCTCTTTTCCATTTGGGTATCCGACCACGAAGAATCCAAGGAGCCCGAGGAGGAGAAGACCGAGGAGTTGAAGACAGAGAGTATCCCACTCAAAGTCACTTGCGTCTGTATTAGGATTAGAATCCGGGTTGTTGTCAGTGGTGTCCGGCCACCTTTAATTTATGTAAATCTGAGTTATAATAAGCAAGGCAATTTGCCTATGGACATTTACTTAATTAATCTGATTATTTAATGTATTGTGATTTAATTTGATTGCGTATAGGATTACCTGCTTTTCTTAGTTATTTTGGTGATTGCATGCCGTTCTTTTTGTTTTAGCCTGGAATTCGTTAGGCTCTTAAGGACCAAAAATATTTTTACTCATAACTTATATTTAAAATTTTAATATTTAAATAACATAGAAATTTAATGACCTAGGGAATAGCCGGAATCGTCCAGGGTCGCATGCATATTACTGCATATCTCTCCCTCCTTGCTATAAGACACTTCCCCACCTGCGGGTAGAGTCCAGATAATCCGACCTATGAGGATGAGGTGCTGGATCTGGGGAAGTCTAGTCTTTTCAAAAAATTATTATTTTATAAGCCTTTTTAAAATCTCATACATACATGATTGGGAAATTTGAATCAGTATGCATCGCATTAGAAACTAATTAAATTAAAATTTTAATTGCATTTTAGTCTAAGCATTCCACCCGACATAAGTCAAGGGGTCAATTAGGAATCTGCTCTAGACGTCGACCCCAATTTCTTAAACCAATCTTAAATAACGTCCCTGATCACTCTACATCAAAAGACTGGACTCACGGTTTTGAAGCGTTTAGGTGGTTTAGCTGGCTCCCCAATCCAGGCCGGGGTAAGTCCAGGTTTTGTACTGCATTAGTTAGGTTCGGACTACTGTATTTCAGTGTCCAAATTTAGAGTTATGATCCGGGGCAGATTTCTTTTTGAGTCATAAGACCCAAACCTTTGGGAATTTAATCCCAAATTTCTAATAAAATACCTAACTCAAACTAAATATTCTTCCAATCCAAAATTTAAAGCCCAACATTTAGCTTAGGTCGGGACACTTCTGAATTGTTTCAGAATCTCAAAGTGTCTCCTACCCCTCTTCCCTTGACTCAAAAATAATTGTTCAAAATTTGATCTAATCCCCTTTCAAAATCCAAATTCATCTCTTTGGTATCACTCCTAGAAATCTCTAAACAAAATTTCTGTCATTATTTTAATCGAAAGTTTTCGTAGGGGACTCCGATCTCCCACGATGTAATTAACTACGAGGGCTTGCGCTCGTAGGAGATTTAGAACCCACAACTGATTTTCAAAATTATTTTTCAAAATTCAATTAGTCTTCATTGGGAAAATTAAATTACTAATGATCGTTATCGTTATGTTCGAATGATCATTTGTAAATGGTATCTTCTCCATTCAAGGAGATATATCTTTTGTTAAAATGAATTTGAATATAAAATTAACGATCGTTCCTGTTGATTATCGTAGACCAATATTTGATTGAACTTTACTTTGACCCTTCGGGGCCATGTGAGGTCCTCTCTTGAATTCAGTTACGATATTCAGGACGAGATTCTTAATTCTAAATCTGAACCCCATCCTGAAATTTTATTCCACCTCCCGACGTGGTATAATATTTTTGATGGGACGTTTGATTTTAGAATTAAATTTTAATGTCAATTATAAAATTCTCAAAGAAAACTAAATTTTTCAAAACCCGCTTTCAAACTATAAACAAGCATGTAGTACCTTTTCTTAAATGCAGACTAAGTAGCAAACTTCATCTACCCCCGCATGGTCCTGGAGAATGGAAATGCCGAAGGATTGAAAGAAAAATTTCTATAAAATCGAACGAGTGGAGAGAGAGTGAAATGTTATAAATGTCGAGTGAAAAGTAAAAAGCACTCCATTTCGCGTCTTTTTGAATTCCTGAATTCAAAAAAATGCGGGTTAGATGGGTTGGTCAGGTCGGTCGAGCTGACAAGACATAAAGCAAGGATAATACGCAAAAAAAATCCACGTGTGCATCCACATGTCAAGCTTTTATTGGCATCCGGACGCAGAGTTACGTCCGGACTCCACGCCAAGTAATTTTTCGATTTTAAGGCAGCAGTCAACATACTGCACAAGTTTTCGGACAGCTTTTGATAACTATTATTTTATATCTTTAAAAAACTGTTTAACAAACAAAATTATTTTAAGAAATGGTAAAAAAATTATTCCAATTTTTTAGTACAAATATTTTAATTTTTTACTTAAAAAACTATCTTAAGAAATAATCATCTAAAATAAAGCTTTAATCTATTAATTAGATGGTTAAGCTTTTGATTAAAGAGTCTTATTTTTGAGGCCTAATACATGAGTGTATAATTTGTTATTAAATTCACCCAATGTCAACCAGCATTAAATTGCCGCAGTAAGTTTTGGTTATAATTTTATTACTATTTTAAATAATTGGGCAAATTACATACATAAAATTAATTTTCTTTAAGTATTCATTTTATTTTTTTTGAACTATCAAATCTAGAAATTTGCATGTCACAATTATACCATTAAAATTTGACAAATGTGAAAAACAGTGCGCTAGAATATTATTATAAATTTCAATATTTAGACTGAGAATATGAAGAATGAATAAGAGAGGATATTAGTTTTATAAATAATCAAATTTTAGTTTTTATGTATGTAATTACACCACTAATAATTTTTATGACGGAAGCTATTTTTTGCAATCACAGATATCAGAGTGCAATAAATTTATTAATTTTGCTATTTTATTCCCCCCCCCCCCCCCCCCCCAAAAAAAAAAAAAAAAAAAAAACTAAGCATAATAATATTTGAAAAAATAATAATTTTCTCTTAGCAATTACACCTGCATAATTTCTAACCATCTAATCATCGCCACAAACCACTGCCGGACGATTCAACCATACGTTGCTATATATATTTGCAACAAAACTTCCCTACCTCACCAGCCACACCTTTAAGAATAGTGCAGGGAAATGAATCATGTAAAAATTTAGGGTCAAATCTAATAAATTCACTCTCCTAATCAGATCATCAAAAGACCGATACTTTATGAGACCAAATCATCTGAGGCGACTCTCTAATCATATCTGCCACTACAACAACTCCAACTTTTCAAATATACACTTGTTTCATATTCTATCTTTAAAAGTAAAGCAACTAATCCACCAAAACATCCTCATCTCTACAACACTTTACTTCATTTTATGCTTCTTTTTTAATGACCAGCATTTTGCGCTATAGAACATTAGATGTCTCACCACCGTCTTATAAAATTTACTCTGAAATTAAAGGGATGCTTCGCCATCACACAATAGGTTTGATGCATACTACATTACCTAGTATTAAATTGCTTTAGTAAAATTATAATATAAATTATTTGCTAAACCATATATTCTAGTAATTTAAAATTAAATTGAATAGTAAAAAACCATCATAATTCAGAATAGGACATCACAAACAAATTTTCTCCTTTAAGATTTCATTTGAAATAACTTTTTTATTGCTTTCTAAAACAACTTTTTACTACAAAAATTTCTTGAATTAAAAAATTTTAAATTAGAAAATTATTTTAGAAAGTAATACGCAAGCTGTCCCAAACGAAGCCTAAAACTCACACTTATTTCTATTTCTAGCCATTGGACTTCAGCCCCAGCCTTCTTTTAAGCCAGTATATTGGACCCATTGGACACCACCCAGCATTCATTCCAGCGCATCACAAGGGCTGCATGCTATACAAGCGTTATCATTTTATAAAGCCTGTTTTAATCTACAAAGCAATTAAATAGGATCCTAAGATGACTTAATACTATACAAACTTCAAAACAAGACATCTACAAACCAGAACCGCTACAACAAAGAAATATAGATCACAATTCCTGCTTCCTTTAAGTTTGGCAACAAAGGTTTATTCTAGTTTAAAGAACAGGCCCTATGAAAGATGGGGTATCCTCTCGGCTTTCGATTTCCAATGCAGCCAAAAAAGTATCTCCCCATCTTGGGATTAAATACATATTACATATTGCTAAGACTACCAGACCAATTTTAGTGAAACGAAAATTTACATCAACTGCAATGAAAATTATTCTCCGTAAATTATGAAGCAGGAATATTTGAATCTTCTTCCCACAACTCTTCAAATTCCATCATGAAATCACCATTGGTAACATCTTCAACCTCATGGGAAGATCTATCTTGCAGCATCTGAAATTTGTCAAATATTAGCAGAACAAATGAAGGAATTTATCTGAAAGTAACAAATGAAAGCATAGAGCGATGCAATTAAGAAAATAATTAATTGACAGTATCGAAAATGTAGCAGCACACGAGGGCTTAGAGTTGCTGGTCTTTGAAAGCAGGGAGTTTTTAACTTTAGCTACCTGCTGATTGGTTCCTGAATCCTGATACCATCTATTTTCAGACATCTGATGAAGAAATTTGGTGCACAGCATACAACCAGGTTGCTTTGCAGCTTACCAACGGATATATTTGAAAATTTTAGTGGGATAAGAGAGCGAAATCAGACGTTTCCAAATGAAGCCTTGCAGATGGGATTCGAAAACAAATTGAAATTATGCATACATCACCGATCACAGAATAAAAGTGGGCGAATCTTGAAGCAATCAGCCCGCCTGAATGGAAATGAGTCAACTGACATCTTCCTAGGAAATTCTTCAGCAGTATTGCTACCCCTGTTAGTGATTCTAATAACCTATACGATTTCAGGCATCCAATAACATTTTGGATCCACGTTTAAAACTAATTCTGTGATTTCGGGGTGCATAATTAATTGCAGCAAAAAGGAATTTTATGTTTGTTTTCTTACAGTTGGAAATATTAAATCATTTATAAAAATAAAAATAAAAGAAAGATCCTTACGTTTGACTTCTGGAGCTCCGAAACAACATTAAGCAGCCTGCTGTACTGGTCTCTTGCTTCAGGATACTGAACCATGGACTTGACCCTTGCAAGTGCTTTTTGCATCCGAGCCTCTGCCTGCTTTCTGCCTTTTTGTAAAAAATCGTAATCATCTTCTTTTTGGGGCTGTGCTACTTGACCTGAAGAGCCCTCAAGCAGGCCTTCTGATCGAAACCCACGCAAACCACTCCCTTTTCGTCTCCAGCGGAGTATTACTTTCTCCATAATGCCTACTGTCCAGACAATCTTTTTGTATCGCTTCCTCACTTGGTGACCACGTATATGGGCCTAAGTTTTTACCAGATGAGTAAAAGAATAAATAAACTTTAATGAATAAAATCCTAAAACAAAAACAAAGGGGGTTAAGAAATATAAAATAGGGAAAAAAATAAAATAGAGAATACACTAATGAAGGAAGTCAGAAACTCCCGAAATTGGATTTTTTTTAAATTTATTAATTAATTAACTAATTAATTAAAATAAATTCTATTATGTTTAGTTAATTAATCAATTAATTAATTAATAAAAAAGAGATTTTTAAATCAATCAATCAATTAATTGATTAACTAATTGAAAGAAAATAAAAAATAATTTTTCATTATTGCTCAATTAATTTAATAAAAATTGGATTTTGAATCAATTTCTATTATTTTTATTGATAAAAAATATTTTTATTTGATTTATTCCTAATTTGCTCTTTGAAAATTCTGCAACAGCTCTCCAATAGAAAATTCTCCTTTTTTTAATAGAAAAATCTGACAGCCTCCTGGCATCTCCTCTCTATGAGGGGAGGTCGAGATGACACTTGCCGTTGATTCTTCTAACTCGGATCAAAGATTAACGGCGCGAGGGCTTCGATTTTAAAATTCATCCCGCCCGGATCAAAAATCAACGACGCAAGGCCTTCCAGTTTAAAATTCATCCTTCCCAGATAAAAGATCAATGCGCGCGAGGCCTTTGGTTCGGCTTAGCGTGCTGGATGGAGAGCAAGGCGGAGGACGGGCCGTGCGTGTGGGATAGGGAGCAGGGTAGGCAAGGCGACTTGTGTTCATCCTGCCCGGATCACAGATCAATGGCGCAAGGCCTTCCAGTTTAAAATTCATCCCGCCCGGATCAAAGATCAACGCGCGCGAGGCCTTTGGTTCGGCTTAGCGTGCGGGATGGAGAGCAAGGCGGAGGACGGGCCGTGCGTGTGGGATAGGGAGCAGGGTAGGCAAGGCGGCTTGTGTTCATCCTGCCCGGATCACAGATCAATGGCGCAAGGCCTTCCAGTTTAAAATTCATCCCGCCCGGATCAAAGATCAACGCGCACGAGGCCTTTGGTTCGGCTTAGCGTGCGGGATGGAGAGCAAGGCGGAGGACGGGCCGTGCGTGTGGGATAGGGAGCAGGGTAGGCAAGGCGGCTTGTGTTCATCCTGCCCGGATCACAGATCAATGGCGCAAGGCCTTCCAGTTTAAAATTCATCCCGCCCGGATCAAAGATCAACGCGCACGAGGCCTTTGGTTCGGCTTAGCGTGCGGGATGGAGAGCAAGGCGGAGGATGGGTTTTGCGTGTGGGATAGGGAGCAGGGTAGGCGAGGCGGCTTGTGCGTGAGGGTGTTGCTCGTGCTGGGTGGAGTTGGACGGAGATAGGGAGCGGGTAGACGGAAGAGAGCATGACAGAACAATTCAATTCCCTATAAGTTTCGTTTTCCCTGTCTTTCATCGATCGATTTATCGAATGGGTACGTTGCTTCCGGAACGATGCATCTGTTTGATCTGAAAGAACGCATTTTTGTTTTAATTTCGTTTCTTTCTCCTTTTTTTTATTAGCCAACAACTCCCCACCACATCATTCTTCCAAGGTAGAAGACTTATCCTCGATATTTAGTTCTTTTTCATAGTCATAGTAGGGTGAAACATCAACTACGTTGAAGGTGGCTGGAATATTCATATCCATCAACTTTCCGTTTAAGTGTAGCAATAGGTCCAGGAGAAAAACATTTCTTTTGTACATGAATCCAAACATGATCGCCTTCCTTGAAAGAAACGGAGATGCGAGATTTATTGCTTTGCTTCTGATATTGTGTATTTTTCTTCTTAGTCATAATTTGAACTTGATAATGCAGATTTTTAACCTCCTCAGTTCATTTATCTCCATCAGTATTATATTTAGAAGTGATAATCACGGGAGTCCAATCTTAGGGGGTGATGAGATTCTGACCATATATAATCTCAAAAGGACTTCAACCCGTAGTTTGATTGATGGACCAATTGTAAGCAAACACAGCTTGGGCAAAGGTAAGATCATACTGCTTTATATTTTTTTCCTATAGAACACCATCATAAGTTTCCTAGACTATGAATGACATGTTTTATTTGGCTATTCATCTAAGGGTGAGCAGTTGAGCTAAACTTAAGTTTAGTTCCCAATTTCTCCATAAAGTTCTCCAAAAATAACTGAGGAAATGCACAGGCCAATCTAAAGTAATAATTCATAGGATTTCTTGTTTTTTTTTTTTTAAATTCATAGGATTCCAAGCAAATGATGACCTCTCGAAAATATAAGTCAATAATATAGGAAACATCATGAGTTTTATGACATGGAATAAAAAGAGCCATTTCAGAAAAACCGATACACTACTATAATTGAGTCCTTATTTCGTTTGGTATTTGGAAGTCCTATTACAAAATTCATACCTACATCAACCCTGAGTAACTCGAGTACAGGTAAGGGAGTGTATAGACCCATTCCTCCTTGTTTTAGCTTATGTGGCACACTCGATATTTTTTATAGGAATCGATCAACATCAAGTTGAATAGATGACCAATAAAAATTTTTGTGAATTAGGGCAATGATTTTATCACAACTGAAATATCCCCCTAATCGTCCTTCACGACACTCAGAACATTTTCTCGCAATGAACAATGCAGGATACAAACACGATTAAGAAAAAAAAAGTATCCATCTTGAATTTAATAAAACATATGGGTTCCGACTTGGCATAGATTCCATTTTTCACAAAATTCAACTCCCCAGGATAAAGATTTTTTATTGCTTCAAACCCTATGACTTTAGACTAAAAGGGTTCCAAGAAGGGTATAACATCCTCAAAGTGCCAGCAACCTGGTTTTGAATATCAAACTTATGTTTTGAAATGTAATAAAAAGACAAACGAAACTTAGCCCACTTGGCATGTCTTCCCTTAAGCTTATTCTTACTTTGAAGGCATTTTAGGGCTTTATGGTTTGTATATAAAATGAATTTATTGGACAACAGCTAATGATTTCAGCGCTCTAAGAACGGAAGATCGCATAAAATTTCTTATCATAAGTAGAGCACTTGTGTAGTGCCTCATTTAATGATGAGGACTGTAAAACCCGCCAAATAGCATTTTAGGCTTTGCACGCTTTTCGATGCGTCGCGACGAACTTTAAGTGAAAATTTCAAAATCGTCGGAATTTGACGCAAATAATTTTATAAAATAGAGCGCAAAATTCTGAACAAAATGATGTATAGAACCCATATTGGATTTTAGATATTTTGAGAGTTAAAATTTATAGAAGTCCTAATATGACAAGAATGCCCTTAAAGCCTTCTTAGTGAAAATGAACTTAAGTGAGGATATTTAAGACTATTTGCTTTAAACCCTCAATGCCCCCACTCATATTAGGGGACCGAAATAATTTCGGTTCCCATTTCTTTCGTGCGGCCCAAACCGAGCGGAGGAGCGCGCGGACGAGCTAGGCGACGGGAGAAGGCTTCGACGGCGACCGTAGGGGCGGTTTCCGACGGCGTTTGCAAGGGAGATTTGAAGGGAAAGTTAAGAGAAGGCTAAGGTAAGATCTTTGCAAGAGTTTTCTTCTCTATTCATTGAGTTTTCTTAAGAAAAGAAAACTAGGGTTTTGAGGAAATTCAAGTTTTCTTTAAGATAACATAAGGGAAGATTTAGGGGATGTTTCTAAACCCAAAAATGAGATGATTCCATAGAAAGTTTGGATTTTAAAAATTAGGGTTTCTTTCATCTTTTGTTTTTCTTTCAAATGTTTTATATGAATGATTCCTAAGGGCATTAGAAGGCCTCTAAGAGAAGAATTACGTATGTTTGTGAAGAAAATTTTAGGTTTTAAAATTAGGGTTTTTCCCTAAACATGAAAATTTTGAGCCTTATGATTTTATATGGGTTTAGGAGGGTTGTTAGAGGCAAAAATTAGGATTTGCACACAACATGCAATTTTTTATGATTTTTAATTTAATTAAATCCAAAAATTTATAGTAATTTCTCTAAGTATTAATGTGTGTGTGGGGAGGTTCTTTAAGCTTAAGCCATATAATGAAAATAAAGAAAAGTTCCCAAAGAAAAGAAATTAGATTATGATGAAATTCCCAATTTAGAGAAATTAGAAAATAAAATTAAATATGAATGGGGAAAGGGTTCAATTAGAAAATTTAAAAATAGTGTATGGGTAGGTTCCTTGTTTTCATAGTTTAGGGTTTTGAGAAGTTTGTGTGGAGACAAGTAATGTTTACATTTATATTATATTTCTTTTAGATATTGATCGTGTAAAAGGGGAAGAGCTCGTAAGGTTATCCGGCAAAGCGTACTGTATTGAGGTAGGTAAATGTGGCACAGTTAAATTTATTAGAGAATTTCTTCTTTCCCTAATAACCTATTTGAATTGTTGTGTTAATGCTTAGAAATCTTGCAATTGAACTCCTTCTATATTTTATTATACACTAATTGTTATGCATGTGCTTTATGTCTTGTTTTATTATATGAATTTATGTGGTAATGGTTTGGTTACTCTTGACCCTATGTTTACTATCAAGCTTATGTTCTCTTTTACTTATGGGACATCTTACATTGCAATTACACTTTCATGTGGTGACATAATGCAATCCTATGCTTTCATAGTAATGATTAAAGATGGTACTTAGCTTAGCTCTTCATTTATGGTATCATTTAACCAAGTAGCATGTAGAGGATATTTGATCATATGCATGAAAGGATGAAAGGAATGATAATGATCTTCTTTTGAACCAAATGGAAAAGGGTTTGGCCAAACGAAATGTACCTGATCAGTACAAAAGATACTTCCGAGACGGGTGCTTACGATATACTTATATTACATTAAGGCATATAAAGCGTTTTATGATCCATTGAGCAATTTATGTATTGTGTAAAGAGAATGATTGCAAACTTGACCAAAGAATGAGGCTTAATGGATAACCTAGAGGCATTTTACTTAATTGTATGATTTGTTTAATGTTCCTATACAAAGCATTGATATACATGTTGTTTCTCTTGCCTTGTTTTCTAAATTTAATTGAAAAAGCATTTACCTATTGAGTTGTGACTCACCCATATTGTGGGAACATTTTTCAGGAGGATCTGGGAAAGATAAATGACGGATAGACCACCCTCACGTACCGTCGTAGGGAGACGACGGGCGGCAGGTTTCTTTTGGGTTATTTTGTCTTTTTGATGTTTTGAGTTAGAAGGATTTTTGTTGAATTGTAAAGAAAGTTTTTTTTTGGATACTTTTTGTAGTTTGAAAACCCTATGTTTTGATGTTATTATGATTGAAAGGTGAATTGAAATGAAAGAAAATTTTATTTGGAGTTCTTAATGGCTCTTTCTTCATGTTGGAAATTAATTGTGTATGTTTGGAGACATGACATTGGAAAATTATGAAGTTTTTATTTAGGTTCCTCCTGTCCGACCTCTGTTCCCGCCTCGCACTTGCGAGCTAACCGGGCCGGGTCGTGACAAGGACACTGGCTGTGGAAAATTTATCAGAGGAAGGGCCTGAGATCTACTGCTAGGATCGGAATGCTTTATTTCTGAGCAATTATTTGTATTTGATTTATTATGTGTAATTTTTCATTTTTATCCTCACTTGAGGGAGTAGGTTTATGTGACCCCAGAGGGCACTTTTGTAATTTGATGTTTTATTGTATTTTGTCTATTTATAGGCCTAACCTCCCCCTTGGGAGTAATCATGATTATTATGAATGAAAATTTCTGCACTTTGTGTCTAGGTGTGTTTGAGAGCCTTGAGAGTTCTTGTGAGCTTATGTGAAGTCCCTAGGTGAGGGCAAAGCAAGACCCGTCAGCCGCAGGAAGCGTCCGGGCTTAGGGTTTATCTCCGCCTCCACCCCCATTGAGCTTGCCGCGACCGTCATCTCTTCCCAAAGGTCCAACCGACCGCCTCCTTTCTCCTCCTAACCTTGACCATGCACAACCTCTCCTTTCCCCCCTCTTCATAGCCGCCGACCACCTCCTTGTTCCCATGGCCGAAACCATCATGACCCCCTCTTCCCTTTCCCCCCAAAATTTCAAATTGATCCTCTAACATTTTCTTAAATTAGCCTAGCATTAATTTCGGAAAATCTGAAATTCAAATTTGAAACTTCCTAAAGCTTTGAATCCCTTTCCTAAATTATTGGATTATTTTTAGAAAGGTATCTCCATCAATAAATCTGAAATTTAAATGAAGAATCCTCATTAAATTCTCCTTCCTAAATTAGCCTAGCTTAATTTTGAAATTTGAATTCTCCTTGAGCCTTGAATTCCTTTCCTAAATTGTTGGATCATTTTTGGAAATGTATCCTCATCAATAAATCTGAAATTTAAATGAAGAATCCTCATTAATTCTCCTTCATAAATTAGCCTAGCTTAATTTTAAAATCTGAATTCAAAATTTGAAATCTCCTTGAGCCTTAATTCCTTTTCTAAATTGTTGGATCATTTTTGTAAATGTATCCCCATCCATAAATCTGAAATTTAACTAAAGAATTCTCATTAATTCTCCTTCATAAATTAGCTTAGCTTAATTTTGGAAACTTGAATTCAAATTTGAATTCTCCTAAAAGCTTTGAATTCCTTACCTAAATTATTGGGCTATGTTCGGAAGGATATTCCCATCCACAAATCTGATTATTGATTGAAAATCTGAATTAAATCATATTTCCTTAGCCAATATGCTGAAATTGGCAACCCAATTAAAGCCCCAAACCAGCCCCAATTAATTGATTGGGTCAACCCCCTCCCCTCATTGAACCTTACCATAATTATATAAATCTTCTAGACATAAATCTTGGACCCAGGTTTCTGCTATTTGTTGTCCCGCTGTTTCGGATGCCATCTAATAAAGATTGCTGCTACTTTCCTATTGTCAATTGCTTGCTATTTCTCTCCCAAGCCATCCTAAGGTCAACTACCTGCTGGTGATACGCAGATTCAGCCATTTTCCAAGTCCAATACCCGCTGTTCCTGATTTCGGCAACCACACAGCTACTGTCCAAATTTCCAGAGACGACAGAACGCTATCCAAGCATGTGAAATGGATTTGTAGTGCTGTCCTTCCCACCGACACAACCAAATGACTTCGCCGTGGCTTAGTATCTTCGTCTTTGCGGGTAAACTCTCTCCCCCCCCCCCGCGCGCGCGCCTGCTTGTACCTTTTGATTCCTCCTCAATCGTGGTATCGTTTTATTGTGAAAACTTATCCGCGTAGCTCATACCACAAGTGTCGTGTGAGTGGGTCTTTATAGTGACTAATCTATTTGTTAATTTGGGGATTATTTTTGAAACATCACGCGAGCATGATATTAATTTATTTGATTATCTATTGGTCCTCCTATTAGCTTGTGATTGATTGCTTAAATTTGATTACCCTCTTGTATGATGAAGTCATTGCTTAAGTTCATGGTGAATTAATAATTTGTTAAGCTCTATTAAAGTACGAGGAATTTTCAATTCAATGCCACCTGCATATCTAGTTCTACATCATTTAAATTTTCACTAACATTGGCAACTAGATGCCAATTTTGACAACACGACACCAATACTCATATTTGAGACATCACAGTCAACTTCAAAGATATAATTGAAATAAGGGCAAGAACTGGGGCATTAGTTACAGTTTGTTTAAATTTTTTGAAACTAGGTTGAGCTACAAGTATCCAAATGAATTTATCTTCCTTAAGAACATCAAATAATGGAGTAGCCATAGAGAGAAAATTCTTAATAACATGTTGAGAGAAGGACATCAAGCCGTGGAAACTTCGTACATCGATGAATGATTGTGATATAAGCTAATCTAATATGCCTTGAATAATTACTCGGTCCATTTCTATCCCAACACTAGAGATAACGTACCAAAGAAAATTGATTTTGATAGCTAAAAAATCTATTAACTAGGATTGACA
This sequence comes from Dendrobium chrysotoxum, assembly GCA_019925795.1. Taxonomy (NCBI): domain Eukaryota; kingdom Viridiplantae; phylum Streptophyta; class Magnoliopsida; order Asparagales; family Orchidaceae; genus Dendrobium; species Dendrobium chrysotoxum. The sequence continues at coordinate 78,371,181 of CM034313.1, forward strand.
TATAACTTCTCTGGTTGTAGCACTACAAAAAGTTGACTTAAATGATGTAAATCCTCCTCCATAAAGCAATTGCAAATAAGGATATCATCAAAATATATCACGGCAAATTTTCTCATGAAGGATCTACACACTTGAGTCATCAAGTGCATAGAAGTGTTGGGAGCATTACGTAGACCAAAAGATACCACCATCCGCGCATATAACATCTAGTTTTTTGAAAGTTGTCTTCCCTTCATCTCCTAGCTTCATTTTTATTTGATGTTACCTACTGTGTAAATCAATTTTGGAAATGAAATATGCTCCATGTAATTGATCAAATAAGACATCTAGTAGAGGGATTGAAAATCGATATTTTATCACGATCTTATTATCAGCTTGACTATCTATACACATATGCTAATTAATAAAGTAGGAACTGCATAAGAACTAGCACTTTCTTGAAATCAAACCTTTAGCCAGGTATTTTTCTACTTGGTTTTGTAATTTTTCACACTCCTTAGGTCTCATACGATAGGCTAGATGATGACGAAAAACAATAATAAGGACAAAATCAATCATATGCTGGACATCATCTCACATGGGAGATAATCCTAGGGGTAATTATGTGGAAATACATATTGAAATTTTTGTAGTAAAGGTTGAATCTTTTGGGATATGTTCCTCTTCTTGATTTCCTTCCATAACTACGAAGGAATAAGTAGACGAAGCTTCTTGCATTGCTTTTAGGAACATAGATTTAGAAGCTATAACATTGACTGCAACCTTTTCCTTAATGTCATCTTTCATTGACATCAAAACCACCTTCTTGCCTTCATATTCTAGAGTACAAGTATTTTTAAAACCATCATACATGATATGCCTATCATATTTTCATGATCTTCTTAATAATAAATGATAGGCATCCATGAAAATCACATCACATAACGCCTCATCTTGCAACTTATTACTAATGAAAAATTGCACTAAACATCATTTTGTTACTTTTATCTCATTTCCTTTATATAGCAAGGATAATCTATAGGATGTAGAGTGCTACTAAGTAGATATATTTAATTTTTCAATCATCTGACTAGAGACAGTATTCTCAAAACTTCACTCGTCAATAATCATATCGCACACACTTTCCCTTACACGTTACATCTAGTATGAAAAACGTTGTGTCAATGTCAATCATACTTTGGATCTATAATTTTGCTCAAAACCCTTCAAATCACAAAAGAGTTTTTCATCATCCGCATATACTAATTGTTCAGCATTATCATTAGGGGGTCTTCTACTTTGTATTTTCCTTAGATGGGGCCTCTTCAACTATAAACACACCACATCGATTTAAACAATTTGACCCAATGTTTAAATCCTAAGCATCTAAAGCATTTTGTAAATGAGTTGAGTATTTTGAAGTGTTGGCTTTATAGCTTCTTGATGCTTTGGAACGATTTGGGAGATGATTTTTAGGGGGTCCTCACGGCATCATCACAAAATTCCCTACAATCTTTACAAAAAATTTTCCCTAAAACAAAAGAAAAGTTATTAGTATTGATTCACTGTCATTCTATTATATCATTAAAGCAAATTTAGTGACATCACATAACGTTCAATATTATTGTAGCTGTATGATATTTGCAATGGAAAGACACAAAGCGCCAATGAACTGGGCAATAGTATGCTCCTCGAGTTTGACATCGCATTTCAACATTAATTGCTCAAATTCAACCACATATTCTTCTACGAACAAACTTGTTGTTGGAAATTATGAAGTTTAACGAAGGCGTCATGCTTAAAACGAGGTGGCAAGTACCTTTTATTTAATTCTTTTTTCATTTTCTCCCACGTGATGGTTTTATTCCTACCCTCTCTAGCTCTTATTCATTTAAGATTCTCCCATCAAATGGATTCAATTTTCTTTAACTTGATGGATACTATTCTACACACTTATCAATAGATATATCTTCATATTTAAACACACACTCCACCATATGCAACCGATCTATAAAGCCATCAGTGTTTAATCCGCTCTTAAAATTCAGAATGTCTACCTTAACCCCAAAATCTTGATAACATCATATTGGATCTCTTCTAAGATAAGGTTCGTCCTCTTTGAATGATTTTAAAGTACTTGATCGAAACAGTCGTCATTAGAGTGAAACGAATGAGATTCTCGTTCACAACCTTTACATGCCACTAATCTATTTTGTTCCATAGCTATTTCTTGATTTTGGTGGGGTTAGTTTCTTCAAGGCAGAAACCTGTCTAAGGTTTTAATACCAAAATTTGAAATCGATATAAGGTTTGAACACTCGAGAACACTTTTACAACAAACCCTAAATAACCAAGGAAAAAAAACTATAAGAAATTTGAACTCTACATCTACACCCAATGGAAATATCTAAACACAATTTACATCAAGTTATTAAGTTTCACTTTAGCATTTTCTCCCTAAATCGAACCCAAACTTTCTTGCAGGATGAAGTTGTGACTCCAACAGCCCCATAAGTTGTTGTCTTTCCTGTTATAGTCTTCTGGATCTTGTTCTATGACAAAATTAGTTTATCAAGGATCCCAGCTGATGGTGGAAAACAGGTTGGCTGGCCACCAGCAATCAACATCAAAGTCCAGACCAAATGGAATAGACTTTTTCTTAAACTGAAAGAATTAAATGAAGAAAATGGATTGGAAAACAGAGAACCTGATGTAGAAGGTTTCTTGCAATCTGATGAGGACATCGGAGATCAGCGGCTACGATCTGGAGTTTATTTTTTTCGATGTGTTTTATATACTAGTTTATTTTATATTTCTATTTTTCCCATTTTACCCCTAGGGGTGGTCATGTGGTGTTGTAGCCCGAAGGGCAATTTAGTCATTGTTTCTTTTCTTTTCATGAGGCCTATTTATAGGCTAGTTCTCTTGTATTTTGGGTTAATGATGATTATGAATGAAATTTTTGCGTTTTACTCTTGTGAGAGTTTGAGGGTTCTTGGAGAGAACTTGGTGAAGGGCAAAGCAATACCCACCAGTCGCCGGGATCGTCCGGGGCTCGTGGTCCAACTCTTCCCCTTGCTACCACCGCCGGCCCTCCTTCATTTGGCCTAGCCGAAAGTCTTCTCCTCCCTAGCTCCACACGCCTGTCACCCACCAATCCTCCACTACCTGACGGCCACCCAAACCGCATGCTCCCTAGCCGCCAAGCAACCTCCCCATCCCACTGTCCACCCCCCACCCCCTTCATTAAGCCGCCGGCCCCTTTCCCCCACAACCTCCTCTTCCCCCACCGAAATCCCCCCTTCTTATTTTAGCACCTTGATTTAGTTATGAATTCAAATTCAAAATTCAAATCAAATGAATTTGAATTTGTTTCCTAATTAAGGATGCCTATTTTAGAAAAGTTTTCAAATCAAATCCAAATCAAATTTGAATTGGATTGGATTTAAATCCTCCTCCTCAATTTAGGATTCTTAAAGAGGCAAGCTTTAATTCTTTTCCCAAACCCTTCCCCTCTCTCTCTCCATACTGCCGGCCCCCATGCTCCCCTCCCTTTCCTTGATTTGAATTTCAAAATTCAAATTCAACCATAATTACTTTCCTAATTTAATTTGCTATTAATTTGGAAAGGTTTACTTTGAATTCAAATAAATATTTGAATCTCAAATACCTTCCCTATTAATAAACTCCAATTATGAAAGCTCCCTCAATTAAATGAAATTTGAAATTAAAATTCAGATTTGATTTAAGTCCTTAATTGAATTCTTAGGGCCCACATACATTGAACCTAGACATATTAAACCCCTCCCCATATGGCCGCCCCTCTCTATCCCCTTTCTCTCTCCATTTTGCCACATAGACCCTAATTAAACGCCATTTAATTCCTCATGCATGGTCGGCCCACCCTCTCTCCCCTATCTAATTAATTCCCATCAAAACTCTCCAATCAATCCCTTAAACTCCTCCCCCAATCCAGCTGCCCCATCTCCCTCCCTCCCAGCTGGCTTAACACCTCCTCACCTAACCCTAGTGCCCAAAATCTGCTCCCAACGGCTGTCCAGAAATTCTGGTTTAGGAATTACTGTTCAGAAAATTCCAGCCAGCAATATTGCCACCCAATTCCACTCCTGCTTGCTATCCAGCAAATCCCTCAAGTGCTGTCCAAGGCTTTTTCTAAGTATTGAAGGATGCTGTCCAGAATTTCTCAAGGGCCAAAATTGTTGTCCAAACCTTCCTGATGGCTGTTCAGTAATTCCTACTGCTGTCTACTATCCGGGAGGCCTCCAATCGCCGTCCAGAAGGTTTCCAAACCTTGAAGTTGCTGTCCACTCTTCCCAAACATCCAAACGATCACACCGGAGCTTCGTATCTCTCTTCCTTTGGGTAAACTCTTCCTCTGACCCTTTATCTTTGTAGTAACTTTTCAATTGTGGTCTTAGTAGATTCATGAAGATAGTATCAATGCTCCTCCGCTAAAGCTTAGTAATATTAGAGAGTTGAGTGAGGGATATCTCTTAGTGACTAATCTCGTTATTAGCTTAGGGATTATTATTGATAGCCAATCATATATGAGCCCACAATTCATGCCAATCATCATGCATATCAGGTCTCTTGCATCACATCATTCCAATATTTTTATCTTGTTGAGTCTTGAATTTTAGGCACATGAATTCACATAAAACATGCCGCATTTACATCGCATCTGCATGAACTACTTAAGAAAATTGCACGCCTAATTGAACACAACGATAATAATTATAGACTTCATGCTGAATTTAAACGACGATTTAAAACTTTTGAGGTTGATGATTCAGTGATGATGCGGATTCGTCCGGAGTGGTTCCCACAAGGAACTGTAAAGGAATCACATGCTAGAAGTTCAGGACCACTTAAAATAGTAAAGAAAATCAATGACAATGCTTACGAGGTGGATCTACTTGCAGAGTTCAACATTCATCCCTCTATTAACATAGAAGATTTCATAACCTATGAGGGTCCAGAATTTAACCCACTAAATCCACTTCAAACTGAGCCTTGTGCGACCCCAACCTGTGAGAACCCCAGCCTACCTCCACTCCCAAATATTTCCAAATCACCCATAGCGGAGAAGGTTGACATTATTTCGAGTGACGACATTATTTCCACAAATGAGGGTGGATGAAGAAGATATCTGATAAGGTGGAGAGGTCAACCAGAGTCAGAAGATACATGGTCAGAGCGCGAGGAGCTACAACAAATCGACCCAGATGCACGAGAGTTCTCGAGACACCCACTCAACGGAGTCAAGATTTCTCCCACCCGGGGAGAATAACGAGGACATCGGAGATCAGCGGCTACGATCTGGAGTTTATTTTTTTTGATGTGTTTTATATACTAGTTTATTTTATATTTCTGTTTTTCCCATTTTACCCCTAGGGGTGGTCATGTGGTGTTGTAGCCTGAAGGGAAATTTAGTCATTATTTCTTTTCTTTTCACGAGGCCTATTTATAGGCTAGTTCTCTTGTGTATTTTGGGTTAAAGATGATTATGAATGGAATTTTTGCGCTTTACTCTTGTGAGAGTTTGAGGGTTCTAGGAGAGAACTTGGAGAAAGTCCCTTGGTGAAGGGCAAAGCAATACCCCACCAGTCGCCGGGATCATCCGGGGCTCATGGACCGACTCTTCCCCTTGTTACCACTGCCGGCCCTCCTTCATTTGGCCTAGCCGAAAGTCTTCTCCTCCCTAGCTCCACACGCCTGTCACCCACCAATCCTCCACTACCCGACGGCCACCCAAACCCCTTGCTCCCTAGCCGCCAAGCAACCTCCCCATCCCACCGTCCACCCCCACCCCCTTCATTAAGCCAACAGCCCCTTTCCCCCACAACCTCCTCTTCCTCCACTGAAATCCCCCCTTCCTATTTTAGCCCCTTGATTTAGTCATGAATTCAAATTCAAAATTCAAATCAAATGAATTTGAATTTGTTTCCTAATTAAGGATGCCTATTTTAGGAAAGTTTTCAAATCAAATCCGAATCAAATTTGAATTGGATTGCATTTAAATCCTCCTCCTCAATTTAGGATTCTTGAAGAGGCAAGCTTTAATTCTTTTCCAAAACCCTTCCCCTCTCTCTCTCTCTCTCCATACCGCTGGCCCCCATGCTCCTTTCCCTTTCCTTGATTTGAATTTCAAAATTCAAATTCACCCATAATTATTGTTGACCTCTGCTGATTAAACCAAATAAAAAATAAAAAATAAAAAATGCATTCATACCAGCCAGGATCTACCGCAGTCGGCTGCCCATCCCGCATATCCTGCACAAATCTCGCTCGAGTCGCGCTCAATCTCTGCGAACGACGCCAAAGTCAGAAGCCCATACCCGCGTGCGATGACCTCGCTCCGATTGCCGCCCGTTGGTGTCTATAAAAGGAAGACAAACTTGAGTCTACAGGCACTTCTCCGCACTCCACTTCCCCTCTCGCGATCCTTCCTCCTCTGCTCTCTGCGATCGAAGCCTATCGAATCCAAAGCCCCGCCTCCTTCTTCCGAACTCCATCCCGACTTCCGGCTTGAACCCGCCTCCTACCCGATGCAGAGAGAGAGAGAGAGAGAGAGAGAGAGAGAGAGAGAGAGAGAGAGAGAGAGAGAGAGAGGAGCGAAGCCCCTACCTCTTGCCACCGACTCCTTCTAGGAGCCAGTCCCGAACTCCACATCCCGCCGATCTCACCCTTGCCCGTCTCTGCCCTAGCCGGACCTCCCTTCTTCCTCCTCTACCGAATCTCCACCCAACCGAATCCCCTTACCTAGCCGCTCCCTCCGCCTCTCTCGACGACGTCCCTTTCCCTGTCGGGTAGGAAGTTACGACATTTTGATGGAAGCAACGACGGGAGACTCGCATGCTGTGAAGGTAACGATCTCCCTTTCACACGCTTTCTCGGCCAAATCCCGTAAATTCGCCAAAAAAAAATAAACAAAATAAAAATAAATAGGTATTTAATTATAATAATCTTAATTAATTATAATTAATTATCATTATTATTATTTTTAATTAATTATAATTATTATCATTAATTACAGTTAATTGTAATTAAATAATTATAATTAATCTTATTAATTATAATTAATTTAATTAAAATTAATTTTAATTAATCATAATTTATAAGATTTAATTATTATTAATTAATTACTTGATTATAATTTATTAAAATTAATTAATTTTAATTAGTTATAATTAATTGAAAGTTAATTATAACTTATTTTAATTAATTTTAATAAAATGTAATTAATTATTTTAATTAATTATAATTAAATAGGTAATTAATTAAATATAATTATAATATGTTAATTAATTATAAATAATTAATATTAATTATGATTATAAAAAAAGAGAGAAATGCAAAGAGGCTCTCCCCTCTTCCCTTGCCTCGATCCATGTGCCAACCCCGACGCTTACAAAGGTATAACCCCTCAACCCTAAAACTCCGAGAACCTGCTTCGAGGCTTGCAGCGCGACAAAACGATCACTTATACACGTTTTTCTTAGCGTGGTTAGAGGAAGTGCGTCGCGAGGCTTGCAACGAAACGGGTAATCACCCTAAATCCCGCATTTGACGTTCGTGTCGGGCCGGCAAACCGCCTATACACGCTTTCTTAAGCGTGGTGGGAAGGGAACCCGGTGCGACACCTACGGCGAGGCGGGTAGGCCCTATGCACGCTTTTCTTAGCATAATGGGGACAATTTTAAGTACCCGTACGCGGCTCTGTACCTGCGGGGAAACAACTATGCTCTTTCAATGCAGGTACCTATCGAAGACCCATACACGCTTTCTTAAGCGTGGTGGGGACAAAGACTTTACACGGCCGTGGTGTCCTCGAAAGAGGGCACCTACCATACACGCTTTTCTTAGCGTGATGGAAAATGCCCAGTTTTCTCGTAGTTTTCCCTAAATGGGGGAGACGCCGGGAGGCTGCCGAAATTTCGGGTGAAACACAAGACTGTACTTGGACCTAACTTGGACAAATTTTGGATGACTCTGAACTCAACTTGAACCTAAATGAAATAAGTTCAAACCTAAATCTGATTTGAACAACGCAAAAGTGAACTTAAATATTTGAATTCAAGAAGACAACAGAGAACTTGTACTTGGACTTAGAACTTGAATGATCATGCACTCTAAAGGACTCGCAACAAATGATACTGATTCGAACATCAAATTACAAGGGACTCTGATTGAATTGAGTTTGAACTCAATGAACTTGAACTTGAACATGACATTTGGGAATTAAGCCAAAACTTGAGTCGGATCACAGAGGATTTGAACATGAGCTAGGCTTGAGCAACAGAACAAAGAATTTGGCTCAAATTGAAGTTGAACTTGATCCGGATGTTACAAAGAACTTTAATTTGAATAACAAAGGATCTGAACTCAAATAAACTTGGCAAAACTACAAAGGACTATGCTTGGATATTGAACATGAACTGAGATTGAATTCGAGCAGGAGATCTTGCATTTTGACTACAGGGGACTTTGATCTGAACTTGAGCTTGCAAAGACTACAGGAGACTTGTGAATATGAACATTGACATGAATCTGAATTAAAACTCAAGAAGACCACAAAGAACTTTGACTTGAATTGAACAAGGACTTGAACTCAAATAAGCAACAACAGGGGACTTGAATAAATGTTGAAAACTCGTTCTGTACTCAAACTAATTGAGACCTTATTGGACACGACTTGAACAACTTGTGCTCAAGCAAAATGACTTTGAACTAAATGATCAAAAAAAAAAAAAAAAAGAGAGGAAGGAGCTTCATTTGAACAATAACATAATACTTCCAATGGAAAGTTGAGAAATAACCACCTTAGTTGGAATGCAAATGAAGAATGGTATCAAATTCATTATACACAACGAACTGCCTTTGAAGATAAAGGACTTGCAAGCGCAATGTACTTACAAGTAACAAGAAGGTGTTGAGAGATATGTTGTGGTTACAAAGCCATGGCCTACGGACTCTAGAAGGTGATAATTAATGTGCAATGCTAAATATGACTCATTCCCAAGCAACAACTGACGCGGATTGTAAAACTTGTAGTGGTCTATCTATAAGATATTGTAATATCCAAAAGTTCAGGTAAGAATTATTAGTATGTACTATTAGTTAATAAAAATGTTAGCCTAAAACAATTCTAAGATATTAATTAATAGTGTTTCGTACTCCACTACAGCACTAAGGTTATATTAATTAATATTATATTTCTTTCTGTCAGCCACTAAGTTTGAGTTTGCATTGGTTGATCACAATCAAATGGCATGGAAAGAATATTCCCTATTTACTATTATCTGAACCGTGGCTTATAGGGACTGAAATGACGTGACATAGAGCAGTTATTATAGTGATTTTTATTCCTTATCCGCTCTGCCACGCAAGCCCTTTCTCTATTCTGATTTCACGAAAGCAAACAGAAGGAGTGAATTCGACGCAGTGTTGTATACGTAATGGGCGGCACAGTGGAATTTTTCTGAAGGATTCGTAAGCATGCGGGCGGCTCAGTGATTGGTTGGAGTAATATGTATGTATAGTGAGCAGCACTCTGCAGTAAAACAAAGTTCGGCACAGAGTAACAGAGGAGTTTGATTGTGCAGGGAAAGGTGGGTAAGGATTTTGTTTGGCATTGTAGTAAGAAGTAAAGGAAAGTTTAGAGAATAATAAGAAGAAAGTTTAAGGAAGAAGAAATTAAGGTTTGGTTTATTCTTAGTATGAATTTCCATTTAATAGTGAAAGTCTTAAGTAGATTGTATTTTTTTGTGGTGTCATAGATTCATCTGGTTATGCAAAGAGAAAGCTTCGAAGTGACTTACAATCGTAGAAGAATTCGAAGTAGGGAATTGGAGACACCTCGGCAAGAAGGTAAGTAATGCAATTTAAATTTTAAAAGAGACTTCTTGTTACTTCTATATATGTATATTGGTAAGTGACTGCATTAAAGGAAGTTGTGCATTACAAGTTACTTATTTGGCTTAAGGATGTTCATATCCAAGTTTGCAAGTATGAATGACCACGTGCATAAATTAATCATTTGAGTTTAAAATAAAGTGTATTATGTCCATTTAAATGTTTTCCTAATTGATAATGTTTTGAAAAGAGGTCAATTTCTTTATGTATTGAATGCATATTATCTGTATACAAATTATAACAGGAATCATTATGAAAAGCATGCAACAACTTATGGATGACTTATGAATACTGAAAATTTAGTGAATATCAATTTAAAAGTAAAGTTTGGCTATATATATATGATGTTGACTTACAACTGTAGTTGGGACAAAAGGGTTCCCAATTATGAAACTACATTGTAAGTGGGGCAAAAGGGACCCCAGAGATATGTTACCTGCATAGCAGGTGAGGCAAAAGGGACCCCTAAAGGGGCAAAAGGGACCCCTAAAGAGGCAAAAGGGACCTCTATGTAATTCAATGACGATAATGCCAGGTTTACCTGGGCTCCATTGAATATGTTTAAGAAAGAATAGCCAAATCTTTTACATATTAAAATTGATATTCAGTATGGATGTAAGAAGAATTACTGGTTAATGTCAAATGAGATTTTTTTGAAGTTTGCTCTATTAATCTACTTGTTTTTTTTATGTTTTCAATTTTCTGAATTGTATAATCATGCACTTTAAATATTATTTAATTTTTGCATAACTTATGGAGTCTCATAGCTCACCAGTAGTTTATTACTGGCTGTTGTTACAGGAAAGGGAAAAGGAAAGGGAATGGTGGAAGAAGACTAATCTGCAAGTATTTACAGTTTATGTTAATTTTATGTTTGAAGTTTACTATTGAGGTTAGCATACAATTTTAATGATGTATTACTTTGAATTTATTTGGATTTTCTTAGTGGCTCTGTACTAGGTCTTTGATGAAATTTGGGATTTCTTAGATGCTTCCTTTGTTGTATCAAATGATTTTTATAAGATCTTTTATATAGATCTGAAATGGAACGTAAGAAATGGGATGTTTAGTTTATGGAAAAGTTATGTTATTGTTACACTCTACAGTACTGTTCTGCTAAGGGGTACTGTGGGGTGTTACAGATATAGTGCAAGAATCTTTAATGAATGGTATAGGTGATTTATGAAATGCATGGCATGAATCTCCAACCCTCAATTGGCAATGGCACCGATGCTATAATTCATGTCATGAACCAAGCATTAATGCAATAAAAAGTTATATTGCATATAGGGAATTATTTGAAGGTGACAATAAGGAATATGCAACCAATATATGTATGAAAAGCATATCGCGCCTATGAGCAAGTGAAAGAAGTCATCATGAAGGGAAACTTCCGGTACCAACGACAATCGACAAATAGATTATCGCATCAATTTGGCGATGCTCAACTACATACAAATGTATTGAACCTTTGCAAATGATAACAGTAAATGCAAACATACACCTACGTCGCCATTTGCAAGTAGTTATAGAAGAGCGTCATGACAAACAGTGGATATTCAAGTATCCTTGTAATCAATTATCACTCAACATGAATTGCTACAGCAAAGACACTGTGACACCTTCGCAGTCGACTTTCCAACAGTGATTCAATACACTTGCTATTCAAATCATATCAAGGGCCGCAACAATTATTTTAGGAATGAATATCTTACTTATTTCTCCTATACGATCTGATACGCCTTCAACCGCTATAGTGTCCGCTCAAGGAAGTGAACCACTGATTTTGAAGTACAAGGTATCAATAAAGAGGCAATCACTAAAGGTTGAGTGATTGAGTCTTCTAGCCAACAACAGAAATGAGAAAGGGGGTATAATCATGGAATCACTTATCGATTTCTATACGAGTTCCAGGAAGGGAAAGCCAGATCAAATCATTATGAAGTGAGTGAATCTCAGTCTAACCAGTTTATGGACACTGAGTTGGATAAGATTACTGAGGCCTTCAAGTTTCTTGATGAATAGCGGTTGTGCATCTAACGTAGCATCCACATGCAAATGCTGAAAAACTACAACAAACATGAACTTTTGCGAGCTGTCATAGAAAATCCGTAAAATGTCCAAAATCCCCCGCACGTGCACCGTAATATGTATGCACTTAGGTACACTGAAGTGCACGTGTAACTGTAAACCCGCATGGGCCCCGGCGAGCATGTTATTGGTACACACATGACGTCTAGGGATGTTGCGCGGGTCAATAAGTGAATTCCAGTTCGAGCCCGATCCTCCTATACGGGTATATAGGAGTCGATACGGCTCGAACCATTAAATAAATATGCGGTCGCGAGATTGACCGAGATATTTATTTGATAGTTCATATTAGGCCTTCAAGGCCTATAATCAAGAGAATTCATTTACAAAGGCGCAAGGCCTACGAAACCTGATCCTCTGTCGGCAGCTCGACAGAGTGGACAACGTTCAACCCATAAATGTGAATGACCCCAAACACCCCGATGATGGCCGTGTTGAATGTTTATCTCAACCGGAGGGGTCCATAAATACTTTTAAGTGCTTTCCATGCTCCACTCAAAACTCTAAAACTCTACGAAAATTCCCAAGATCTCAAAATTCCAAAAATATTTAAAATTGAAATCTAATTATCAAACGCTTAAAGCAAAATCCATCCACTCTCCGCAACAGTTTGCCGAGGTGGACAAATCTGAAAATAACTGTAGCTCACAAAGAGCTAATACCAGGTCGAAAATATCACTAGGATCCATTCTCAAACAATCTCCTGCCAGCAATGACGTGGTATGAGTCCTCTAACCGGTAGTTTCACTGCCAAATGACACTGCAGGATAAACGGTTATGACTTGGGGCCCTCTGAACCAGGTGGTCGCCGTCAAATGGCACCATTATATTATGGTTATGGCCATAGCCCGTATGCTCCCCAATGGCATCAAATCCTTGAGATATGAATCAATAGGATATGATCGATAAGGCACAAAGCCCTCTGTTAGCTAAGGTGGATTCAAATTTGTCCCCTTAGACAAATACTCACCCCAGGTCTACAAGGTACCCTTGGACGAAGCAACCCATGGCTGCCGACAAGGATCCTTCTGTCAGGTTGGGTCGACTACCTCCTCTGACTAAGTAGACCAGGGACTACGATGGCCCGGGATGACGGAACCATGGGATCTTGATCGGGTCCATCATCCATTCCCCCACCATCCGCTTTAAGTACAAGATGGTGAAAATTTCTATTTTAAATATTAAATCCCTCAATTTTCCAATATCCAACCCTTGCTGCTACTATATGCCAGATGCACGTATGTTTACGTATCTGATCAACGGCTAGCCTTAATCGAAAGTTCTCTCTCGTTATTGGGAGGGGTAATTAACTATAGGGGCTTACGCCTATAGGAAACCAGAACTCAGATCATAAAGTCCTCGCAAAATGAGGGCGAAATCTCTGGGTAGTGTCTTATCTACAAACCCATCTACCTTCCCAAAATTTACCCTGGAACTTAATCCGTTAAAACTCCCCTCGAAGAAAAAGCAATGTGGGCGGAGGTCGGGGCCGAATTTTCGGAGCCCACAATTACTTTCCTAATTTAATTTGCTATTAATTTGGAAAGGTTTACTTTGAATTCAAATAAATATTTGAATCTCAAATACCTTCTCTATTAATAAACTCCAATTAGGAAAGCTCCCTTAATTAAATGAAATTTAAAATTAAAATTCAGATTTGATTTAAATGCTTAATTAAATCTTTAGGGCCCACATACATTGAACCTAGACATATTAAACCTCTCCCCATATGGCCAGCCCCTCTCTATCCCCTTTCTCTCTCCACTTTGCCACCTAAACCCTAATTAAACGTCATTTAATTCCTCATGCATGGTCGGCCCACCCTCTCTCCCCTATCTAATTAATTCCCATCAAAACTCTCCAATCAATCCCTTAGAACTCCTCCCCCAATCCAGCCGCCCCATCTCCCTCCCTCCCAGCTGGCTTAACACCTCCTCACCTAACCCTAGCGCCCAAAATCTGCTCCCAACGGCTGTCCAGAAATTCTGGACTAGGAATTACTGTTCAGAAAATTCCGACCAGCAATATTGCCGCCCAATTCCACTCCTGCTTGCTATCCAGCAAATCCCTCAAGTGCCGTCCAAGGCTTTTTCTAAGTATTGAAGGATGTTGTCCAGAATTTCTCAAGGGTCAAAATTGTTGTCCAAACCTTCGTGATGGCTGTCCAGTAATTCCTGCTGCTGTCTGCTGTCCGGGAGGCTTCCAATCACCGTCCAGAAGGTTTCCGAACCTTGAAGTTGCTATCCACTCTTCCCAAACATCCAAACGATCACGCCGGAGCTTCGTATCTCTCTTCCTTTGGGTAAACTCTTCCTCCGACCCTTTATCTTTGTAGTTACTTCTCAATTATGGTCTTAGTAGATTCATAAAGATAGTGTCAATTCTCCTCCGCTAAAGCTTAGTAATATTAGAGAGTTGAGTGAGGGATATCTCTTAGTGACTAATCTCGTTATTAGCTTAGGGATTATCGTTGAAAACCAATCATGTATGCAACGTTAGATTAAATTGACTGTTTTACGATCTTAACTCCTATGCATATGATTTAGCCTAAGCTTGTCTTACCGCTCTTTGTGTTTTATTTTGTCGTTTAAAATCAATATAAAGATATAATTATTGTGGCTTCTAAAATTAAGCGTGCAAATTCCTTAATCTAATCATCCTTGCATGTATGTTATACATCACAATCCTTATTCTCTAACTGTTGATTCCCAACACTCTCCTCACAATGTGGGCTATTCCAAATCAGATTGAAACAATGCTTACTGGAATTCCAGCAACCTACACTTTAATTCAAGAAAAGATAGGGTAGATCACTATGCTATTTGTTGGCAGAACTTCAAAATCTTCCTTCAGTTTTGAGAAAGGAAGATTCTTCCTAGTGCTTCCTAGTTGTATAGAGGCATATCTTGTTTGGTAACCATGACTCCAGGCTTCAAGAAAGCCTTCAAACCTAGAATTCCCTTCGCAACCAAGTGTCACTACTATAACCTATTGCAGCGGCTAAGGACAGCTATGAAGAATATATCTACAGCTCCAGTGATTGATATTGGTGGAGTCCCGGACTCTACTACAATCTCCTACCATCCTTCCTTCTCCAAAATAGGGGAATACACCCCAAATCAACAGGGAACTCCTTGCCTAAATCAGGATATAACTAGAACCAAACTCTCAACAAAAAACCGCTATCCTAATATAAGGCTTGAGTATTTATAGGAAAAACCTAATAACTCAAAAGACACTAATTATTAAACTACCCCTAATAAGAGAAAAGACTAAAAAGAGACTTAAACAAAAATATAGAAAAAAATAATAACCCTCCTAACGACAGCATCCTCCCTCACCAACAAAAACACATAAACAATGCGGCACCAAGAAGAAAAAAAAGCTGAAAGATTCAATTTTAGCTACAGGACCTCACTCAATTCTTGAGTCAGCAATACCCTTTGTGCTAGAGCTAACAATATCTGCAAAGAGAAAGGGTGCAATAGCTAAAATAAGAAGGACCTAGCTAGATTAGCCTTTTCTTAGAGAGCCACAAAGAATGCAAACGCTTTCAGCACATGGCTTCATTCAATTCTTTGGCTAAACTCGGCAAGAGAATCTCAAACAACAACAACAACATCAAGCCTTTATCCCACTACGTGGGGTCGGCTACAAGAGTCCTTTTTCTCCATTATGTTCTGTTAAAAGTTAAATTCTCGTTTAAATCTAATAAAGAAAGATCATTAAGAAAGATCATTTCTAATATTTTCTAACCAAGTCTTTTTGGGTCTACCTTTATCTTTCTTAACATAAGTCAAATCTAAGACCTCTACTTTCCTAACCGGGTCATCGGGAGGCCGCTGTTTTATGTGACCAAACCATCTAAGGCGACTCTCTCTAATCTTATCTTCCACTGGAGCTACTCCAACCTTTTCACGAATATGCTCATTTCGTATCCTACCTCTAAGGGTAAAGAAAATTAATGGTTTAGTTGCATTTGAACATCTCAGGGCGAACACTAGATTGTATCAGAAAAACCAGAAAACAATATCAAGAAACAAGGCATGAGGACGACCTCAATGAAAATGATTCAAGAACATCCATGCCAACACCACACCAGGATTTATAGCACAAAAAAAGAAGAATCACCTGGATTTTCACGATTCTCTTTCGAATTATGAGAAACTCTTTCCTCCCTTTCCATCCACGAAATTTGTTTTGGATACGAATTGCAGCAACATGAGCAGGTGTATTATGCACTCCAGATGTATTCGCTTTGATAGATATACGCGACAAAGCTTGCTTATCAGATATTCCGGACATTTCTTCATTATACTGCAGTAATTTCTTTCTCTGGAATGATTGGACTCTAAAAACTTGGTGAATGCGAGCTGCAGCAAGAGTGGCCTTACGAACAGCAGTGAGCGAGTCCTTCATAGAAGGTTCACCCGGTGCATTTACATCATATTTTTCCACAAAATCTTCCATATCCTTCGTACAAGTAACTTCAGATATATCAACATCGTCAGTATCCTTCAAGGTGAGGGTTTCAAGATGTGCGGTAAGAGAAGACTCAGCAAGAAAGCCTGCAATCCCTTTGTGTCCATTTGCAGATGCCAGATCTGCTGGCGTTCTCCCAGATGGGAACTCTGGAGTTGGATCGGTCAATGCGCCAGGGGCTGCACCAAGTGTGACAAGGGATACCACGGTCCGTTCTCTGCAAACACAATAGATGAAAATCACTCTTCTGAGTATTAGACATAGAGAGTAGGCTTAGTAAGATTGCCAAAATAACTTGAAGCAAGGGTCCAACCTTGATATTTACCTGCCACAAAAAGCTGCCCAATGAAGTGCTGTCCATCCTCGTACATCTCTAAAATTAATACCTACACCTGCAGTGATTGTTGGCTTTATAGCCCAATCGTAACCAACAGCTGCCGCTAAATGAAGCACGCCTTGGCCTTCTTTGTCAAGAACACAGGGTCCTTTGCCGCCCTCGGCAATCTTCCTAAGAAGCCAATCATGCAACTGTTCTTTCAATAATGTATGAAGGACACGATCTTTTGAACTATCAGCACAAAACTCTTCACCACTAGTTGTTTCAAGCATATTTAACCATTCATCATCAGCATCCATAAGCAGTGAACTAATTTTATAGCTTAGGTTAATTTTCTCCTCTGTCATGTTATCAACGGGAGTTGATTGGTCCGAATAATCAAGTGATAAGAGCTTCCCAAGACGTACATGAAGATGCAGTTCATTTATGTGGCTGTGGGAATCTGTAGTGTCCATGCATTGAGGATAATTATCTCGGAATTCAAATTCTCGCACTTCACTACATGCCAATCTATTAGAACAGGTTATGTAGAAAGGAACAGTTCCAGATTTATGTAAAGGAGTATCACAGCGCAAAACACCATCAGCTATGATTTGCGCGGGAACTTCTACTTCACCAAACATGCAAGACCATTTACAATTCTCCAGGTCTTTACTATCCTTCAAGAACGTTCCAGTAATAAGAACCTATTAAAATCATAAAATACATGTAAGGAGCTAAAATTTTGCCAGCAACGTGCATAGGCTTCTTAAAGCAAAGCCTGACAATATTAAAGGCAATAAATAAACAAAAAAGAATAAACCAAGTGGAGATGATCATACTTTGGTTTCAAAACCAGTAAATGCCCAATTTGGAGAAAAATCTAAAATACTAAAAAGTTGATCTTGAGAAACTGAGGGACTCATTGTATATGAATCCAAATGTTCAGCAGTGGTCATGCTAGAATCCTCAACATTCTCACTTTCAATGAAGTTCCAATAGGACTGAGAACTAGATTTCATATGCGAATCATCTACCTCTCCAAGTTCTTTACTCATCCATCTAGAGAAGCTATCATATTTTTTTAAGCCATCTCCTCCAACATTAGAGAGGTCCAATGATGCCTGTTTTAAAAGGGAGGCGCCATTCATCTTTCCATTGAGAGAAAGGTCATTTTCTGAAGCTGTTTGGAACAAAACAAGAGAACCTTCAGAATCCAATATCTGCACCACAAAATGCTGTCATTTCTTTAGTCACAACAAGACAATTAACGGATGGAATAATGCTTAAAATCCTTCCAAAATTGTAACTAATACACTTTTAGAGAAAGAAAAATAGACAAGCTACACTGAGACAAATAAAAATGAAACAAGAATGGCTGGTCGAGAACAGCCAAAAAAATCTTTCACAAAAACTGAGATGAGGCCAGTAGTGAGTATGCCATGAGAATCAGGAAAACAAATCATGATGTAGAAGTGATATGCAACTCATTGTGAAGAAGCTTGCTAATCTACAAAATTGGTTTAGTTCTATGATTCATGGACAAGAAACAGAGACAGCCAAGACAAAAAGTCTGGAAAAATAAGATTAAAATTTGCATCATTCAAGCAATAAATCTTTCTATCTGCAAGTATAATGCACACATTCCTGAACAATAGGAGTTCAAATCCTCAATTTCATTCATTCATGTTGAGGACAACCTAAGTAATTATATTTTGTGCTATACACGCCCTAAAAACTGAAATCTCTTTTTCATTACTTGATCTTCAATAGGTACTACTACAATTCCTGTCATATGATCATTTCAAAATCAATCATTCCTATAGTGTTGTCATATATCTATCATAACATTATTATTTTTGTCACGTTGAACTTGGCTATATGTGTCATCTTTATCACCCAATAAAAAAGAGAACTAAACAGTTGCAATTTTAAAGAGAAGTAAACAATTGCAATTTTATAACTTTACTTCAGAGATAACTTCAACAATAGGAAACAGTCGTAAACAATAAAATAAAATATAACAAAGTAGAATATATTCAATAATGAAATTATTATAATAATAAATAATGCAGATTCCTACTATACATAATTTGCACAAATGATAATTGATATACAGTAGCTAGACCAAATAGTGATGCTTAATATAATCCTATTATAATTGAAAACTCTTTGACCACTCTATAACTACTTTTGATGCATGTGAATGCTACATATATTTAATGATTCCTCAATTATTTGTATGTGATCAATTTAATCCAGAGTATCACATTTTTTCAATATAATCCATTGACTATACAAAATTAATCCAAAATAGTCTCTCAGGACTAAATTGGGATCAATTTTGTATACTTGAGGGATTAAATTGGGATCAATCAATTTTGTATCATAATTTCTACATGAGGGATAATTTTGGATCAATTTTGTATAATCGAGAAACTAAATTGAATAAATATGATCTTTAAAACTAAATTGGCCACATAGGATTGGTCAAGGGACTATTTTAGGATTTAATTTTATATTTAATCAAATCAACATACCTTAGGCACAATTTTTTCTTTAATACTGCCAAATCAAATCTCATTATACTAAATCATATGCCGAGTCAGGATTATTAAAAGTCATATAGTGATTTTTAATATTTACAATACCAACTATTGCCTTGATAAAAAATTAGATTCATGGCGATCTTCCTGAGGGTTTAGAGTTTATAGCAATCTTCCTAAGATCTTCCCAACATCGGATGCAAATTCATTCCCTGACACTAACATTATTTTTCTAAGCCTATGCTCCATTATTCTCTCCCATAAATTTGTTGACTCATAAATTTGATTTTCCTATAACTAACACAACCCTGAATATCCCCTTTGTTGTAAGACATTAATTATTAAAAGACTTCTTAATCATTTTCATCATCTAAGTCTTCAAGATTAATAACAAGATATTAATTACCAAGCAACACTTCCAAGCTTTATGCCATTTCTTCAAAGATAACTCAACTTCACTTTTTTGGATAAAATTATAATATACTTCATAGTTTTATTCATTCTGCTCTTTTAAAAAAGATTATTCCTTCAAACTCTTATTTCATAGTTTTTTTAAAAATAAAAATTCCATTCTTCCAAGATTTCATCATCTATTACTAAGATCTTATTAGTTTCTCTTCTAATACATCTAGCTTAATCAAAATCTTTAGAACTCCTATCATTTTCTTAGCAATTTTTATATCTCATCTTCTTTTTTTTGTTTTTCTTACCTAGCCAATTATATATATCATCAAAGTCGTAGCTTTTATTTTGCTTACTACACTCTTAGTAAATCTTTTGACTTTTAATAGTCGTTAAAAGCCTCAACATTGAAACTCCTCAATCCACCACCAAAGCTTTCACTTTTATGCAACTTATTTCTAGACTTTCCTATAGGTTTTTAATTCCTACATGTTTCCTTGATACACCACCAAAGCTTTCACTTTAACAATCTTCTTAATAAAATTAGTCCTTGTATCCCATATGAAGTTTGGTGAACTATATAACTCAAATCCACCTCTCCAAACAACCTATCACAATAACTAAGAAACTTATCATTCACGCTCCACCATCTTATCCTAAAAAAATAATTTCTTTTGAATTTCTTTTTAGTTCCAAGATACAAATCTATAACTTACTTCTAGAATCACCTTATAATCTTACAGTTTCTTTTTTGCTTTCTTTCCAAGTAAGATAAGCCCACCTGTTATTTGGTAGATCTGCTTTCATAGGTAACCAATTGCAATTCTTATTTCTTAGAAGTACATGCTTGAATCATGTGTTATTTTGAATTCAAATATATCTTCTCCTATCATATTATTATCTCCTACAAACCCATCATGAATACTCTCATATCTCATACTCTTAGCACATAAATGTCCATTTAAATCACCAGCAATACTTATCATCTCTTCCTCAAGTAAAGATTATAACAGTTCATCAATCACTTTAAAATTTGAGTTTTCAAACTTTCTTCTGATTCAATTTAAGGAGCATAAGCACTAACAATATTTGCAATATCTTCTCATCCACTACTTAGTCTGCACCATTGCTATAGTTAACCTTTCAAGTATGCAATAATTTACAACCTTCCTTTATGCCTTTGGATTTCTCCACTCTCCTTTTAGTTTCTTGCAAGAATCTGTTATGAAACGCTTGTAGAAAAAAGAAAGAATCATGGCTGAATTTGAAATTCAGTAGTTAGCAAAAGCAGAAATTAAGTGCAGATGGTGGAATAACAAAATAGAAACTCTTTTAATTGATAATAGTCGAAGAAAACAACATGATACAATTGATCCTCAATTGGAGAGGAGGATCTAGCTCTCCCAATATCTAGACGCCGCTAGAGCCCAATTAAAACCCAATAAGACTCCAAATTCTAGCAAAAGACAAGACAACCTAACCCTAGGAAAACATCCTACTGAAAGCATACAATCATAAAGGAATTCTCTAAACAGCCCCTCCTTTGAATTTTTCCTCCTAAACCACCTAAAAATCTTCCTAATTGACGCATGTTGGATCCCACGCAGAGAGGCGGGCTCTATTCGTGCGGAACAGGCGTTCCTCCCCCGATAGAAGAAGAGCTGATTCCTTCTGGACCGATCTAACAATACTCCCCTCCTAAAGACCCACCTTATCTGTAAGGTGGAAAGTCAACACCCTCCTCCATTCCCTCGTCATCAAAAACAGTGAGAACCTGAAGAATTCGATCCTTACACCTGTGCCCCGGTGTATACCTCTCCTCACATCTAAAACACAACCCCTTCGCCCTCTTCTCCTATAGCTCCGTCTCTGTGAGTTTCTTTAAGTTTTCCTCTAGTCTTCCTCCTACAGTCTTCTCTTTTAGGGTCTCGTTAAGAGTACCCAGGGTTGACTCTTTTAATGCAAAAAAGGTGTGGTCATCCTATACGAACCTCCTGAGTTGTTGCCTCCAACCCCTCTCTCCAGGTATCTCTGATCCTACACTAACTGGGCTAGGTCCATAGCCTCTCCCAAATCATGAGGCCTCATCTCTCTAACTATCGCTTGAATCTCTAGTTTGAGCCCTTTCATAAAGTGATAGGAAACACTTGTAGATCTCAAGTATTTCCTATCAATCTTCGGAAAACAGCGAGAATTATCCACAAAAATCCACACAAAACCACAAAAATAGTAGATAATTTGTATTATTTGATGAAAGGGGAACGAAAAATACCAAGATACAATTGATCCTTTATTCGAGAGGAGGATCTCTCTCCCAAATCTCTAGATGCCGTTAGAGCCAAGAAAAACTTAAACCTAAGAGATCTCAAATTTCAGCCAAATTTAAGATGCCTTAACCCTAGGAAAACAAACTATCTAATGCATACAATTCAAAAGAAAATCTCTAAACAGCCCCTACATTCAATTTCCCTTCTAAACTTCATCAAAAATCCTTCCAAAACTGCTCGGCGTTGCTTGAGCGTTGGATCGGCATGCAACAGGCGGAGAGTTCCGCCTCTATTGTTCATAAGCCAGTCCGATATGGACCGGCTGGACCGGTCCAGTGGACTTGTCTAACAATACTCCCCTCCCAAAAATTCACCTTATCTGCAAGGTGGAAAGACGACACCCTCTTCCATTCCTTCTTCATCACAAACAGTAAGAACATGAAGAGTTCGGTCCTTACACCTGTGCCCCGCAGTATACCTCTCGTCACATCTGAAACAGAGCTCTTTCGCCCCTTTGTCCTGTAATTCCGTTTCTGTGAGCTTCTTGAAGTTGTCCCCCGGATTAGGTAACACTTATAGATCTTAAGTATTTCCTATTAATTTTCGGAAAACAGTGAGAATTCTCAAAAATCCACACAAAACCACAAAAACAGTAGATAATTTGTATTATTTGATGAAAGGGGAACGAAAATATTAAGATACAATTGATCCTCTATTCGAGAGGAGGATATATCTCTCCCAAATCTCAAGATGCCGCTAGAGCCCAAGAAAAATCTAAACCTAAGAGATCTCAAATTTCAACCAAATTCAAGATGCCCTAACTTTAGAAAAACAAAATATTTAATGCATACAATTCAAAAGGAAATCTCTAAATAGTCCCTACATTCAATTTCCCTCCTAGGATTCATAAAAAATCCTTCCAAAACTGCTCTGCGTTGCTTGGGCGTCGGATCGGCATGCAGCAGGCGGAGAGTTCTTCCTCTGTTGTTCGTAAGCTGGTCCGGTATGGACCGGCTGGACCGGTCCAGTGGATCGGTCTAACATAAAGTTCCCCTCTAGTACAATCTTCGGAAGCTTGTCAAGTCGGCGGGCCAAGTGCTCAAACTGTTCAGGGTGCTCCACAACTTTCCCCTCCTGCATCAGGGCGAAAAACTACTCATAGAAGTCCCCTCCCTTGCTGATTCGGAAACGTTCCAACAAGCAGTCCTTAAACTCCCTCTAGGTCCGTATGGGCTGCCTCGTATCCCTCCACTGGTACCATGCTAAAGCTTTTCCCTCCAAGCACATCCCGGTTGCCGTCAATCACTCCTCCTTCCTCAACCTATTGATTGTAAAGTACATTTTCACCTTGTAGATCCACCCATGGGCATCATCTCCCTCAAAAATAGGCATATTCAGCTTCCTCACCCTCGGATTGCCTTTGTTCCCTCTATTCCCTCCATAATTTCCCATTCCCTAAGAGGGTAGTTCCCCCAAGTGTCTCAATCATCCCTTCTACGTTCATAACCAATTCTTTCATCAAATTCTCACATTCTCCTTTCAAATTCAACACCCCTCGAATCATAATCAACCCCTCCCCTTTTAAATTCGGCACCTCTTCAATCATAATTAGCCCTTCACCTTTCATATTCCGCCCATCTCCTCTCAAATTCAGCAATCCTTCATTCATTCCTGACCTCTTCATGCCTCTCCCCATACCCTTTACTCGACTCCTCCCTAGAAATAGGCTCCAGAGGAGGCATTCTCTCCTCTCCCTCCAAAATCTCCCATTCCTGCTCTTCCCTTAGCCTTATCGGATTAAAGGTTTCCCCACTCCCTTGGTTGTCGGAGGCTTCCCTCACCTTCGACGATGTTGTTTTTGGTTGGCCATCGAGCTATTTCTTAAATATCTCCTCTAATGATGGACAATTTCAAATCGATCTTTTCATGGACGACTGCAATTTTACTTTTTAAATCTAAAACTTGAGTTTGAAGATCTGCAATTTCAGATTTCATTTGTCCGATCTCTCATTCAAATACTTCGACCCTTCTTCCAGCCATCGACACCTGGATCGAACAACTCTAATACCAATTTGATAGGATGTGGATGCACTTTCACAAAAATTAGCGGATGAAATAGGAAAAATTGGGAAGAATATGCCCCAAAATAATGTTTATTGAAAGAACAATAAAGAGAAATGCAATATACAATTGGATCTTCAATTGGAGAGGAAGATCCGGCTCTCCAATATCCCTATACGTCAGCTAGAGCCCAAATAACCTAGAATAAACTAAATTCAGCAAACTCCTAAACATAATCTAAAATCACCCTATTATTAGCCTTAAATAGGCTCCCCTAATTTCCTCTCAAATCAGCCCCCTTTTCCTAAATAATTTTCTCTCATATTTAATTTCAAATTAGATCTCTTGCCCTAAATAATTCCCTCCCAATTGTAATTAAAACTTTCCTAAACAATTCCCCCTTGATTCCTCCTCCCTTTCCTTAGATATTTCCCTCTTAGATTTTGAATTCAAATTAGGTCTCTTGCCCTAAATAATTTCCTCCCAATTGTAATTCAAAATTTTCCTAAACAAGTCCCCTCTGATTAAGAACTTTCCTAAATAGTTCCCTCTTGATTAGGAAACTTCTTAATTCCCTCCCAATCAAATCAGATGGTCCATCAATACTCCCCTCCTAAAGTGTCACCTTGTCCTCAAGGTGGAACGAAGGAAACTGTTGTTGAAGCACTGGACAAACAGCATTAAACTGAAAAATGGGCTGTCACTAGATCGAATGATCCCTACCTCCAAATCTCTCCATCTCATCCTTCTAGAGTTGGGGAGAATGGTACGGAAGAACACTGATATATGAGACTCCGTCTTTTCAAATGATAGCATGCACGTTTTCCGCAGAGGAAGCAACCCTTGAATTGGCTAAAACGCCTCTCGATATTCCTGTAGAAGTGGTTGAACCATGTCTGGTGCTTCTATTTTCTCCCCATCTTCTTTTCCTTCCAAACTATACAGCTCCACCAAAAATCTTACTCTTTCACCCTTTCCCCTCCTTGGAAGTGGTTCCAAAGATGACATCTCCTCTTCTTCCCCCAAAATTTCTACCTCCTGATTTTTTTTATTTATTTCCACCTCCTGATTCTCCCTCATTATTTCTATATTAAGGTTTCTCCCATTTCCTTGTTCGGTCAACGATGCTCTCATCTCTAATGTTGTCGGTTTGGTTTGGCCCTCAAGCAGCTTCTTTATCATCTCCTCCATAATGGCAAATTTCTCATCGATCTTCTCATGGATGGCTGAAAATTGCTTTTCGAAACCTGAAATCTTTTCTACAAAATAAGATTTCAAATGTCCAATCTCCCTTTTCAACACTTCTACCTTTCTTCCCACCATAGGTACTCGGATTTAGGCTCTGATACCAATTTGATAGGAAACGCTTGTAGAAAAAAGAAAGAACCTTGGCTGAATTTGAATTCAACAATTTGCAAAAGCAGAAATTAAGAGTAAATGGTGGAATAACAATATAGAAACTCTTTTAATTGATAATAGTGGAAGAAAACAACAAGATACAATTGATCCTCAATTGGAGAGGAGGATCTAGCTCTTCCAATCTCTAGACGCCGTGAGAGCCCAATTAAAACCTAAGAAAACTCCAAATTCCAACAAAAGACAAGACAACCTAACCCTAGGAAAACATCCTACTTAAAGCATACAATCATAAAGAAATTCTCTAAACAGCCCATCCTTTGAATTTTCCCTCCTAAACCACCTAAAGACCTTTCTAATTGATGCATGTTGGACCCCAAGCAGAGAGGCGAACTCTATTTGTGCGAAGCAGGTGTTCTGCCCCCGATAGAAGAAGAGTAGGTCCCTCCTTGACCGGCTGGACCAATCCCTCCTGCACCGGTCTAACATAATCAATATTAATTCTTCTAATCATTATGTTTACTAATTTGTACTTTTCTCATCTGAAGATCCTAAATTCCATATAATAGATATAACCATAACCTTACACCTAACTAAACCTAGCATAATTTTCCTCATAAATGGGTTAAGTTATGGCGGGTGATTACACATAAATAAATATATTTATAAAATTTTAATCATCAACAATGATAGAAAAGAAACATAAACCAACAAAAAAAATCATTACAACATCAAATATAAACATAACTGCTAATTATGGGACTCGGGCTCCCACATGAATTCCGCGATGCTAATAAATTTTGCATCTTTTCTGAGAAGACATTTCATATTGTTAGAAGGATGCATCGCCACTGAGAACTTTAAATTCCTTGGCTACAACCCCAAGGGATAGATTATCTATAATCTTATCATCGTCGGTAACATCATGAGAGGCCTTGCAGAACCTCACCATATAGAATCTAAGAATCTGCTCTTCATTCTGCTTCATGTAAAAGAAAAACTGAGAGGTCCTCATGGAAACATTAAATAAGTATTAACTCTACTTGCTATAAAAAGGGTGGGTAGAGAGAACGGGATATGCATCCCTCCAACACATAATTTGGCTCTGCCGACAACCATGTGGGCTATGTTTTCAAGAAAATGTAATAAATAAATGAAAAAGATTTCTATAGGATTGGATTGAATAAAATATCATTGATATTTATATATCTATCACAGATTCGAAGTTTTAGAAAGGATTTGGGTACCCAAGAAGAACTTAAATAATATTTAAAACAGAATAACTTCATGTAGCATCCAAACCTATGCCACGAGTATCCAAGCATTCAGAAGTATTGGATATATAAACAGCACTCCTTTAAGGCATACATACATCAAGAACTCCTTATGCAGCAAGACGTGCATTTAGCCAAATTAATGTACAATGAAAATTATATTCACATTCTCAGAGATCATCAGAACGTGTAAACTAATTTCCTACTTGTACAAATTATCGCTGAATTGATATAAATCATTGATTACAGTAATTTCCAGCTTTATTTTATCATTTATCTTGTTCAAACCTTTATTAAGCGACTTGACAGACAAACCAAAGACATCAAAATATGCAATTTGAGTATGTGGAGCTAGATAACTTAAAACACATTGAACGTAGAAGTTAAAAAAAAAATCTACTTCCCAATCTTCAGAAGAACATAAAATTTTTAAACTAAAACACCCCCTTGGTAGAATGCATGCTCAATAACCTGAGAATTTGCTTTGTTCTGAGCGTTAGCAGCTTCTTTTTGGTTGGAAATTAAATCATCTGGAAGAAGTTCATGTAATTCCAGATCATCTTGACCTGAGATGTTACTTGGAACATTAACAATAGTTTTGAATGCCCTTTGGAAACCATCAACTTCATTCCCGATAACTTCCTCCCAGGAAGTTGCATTATATAATGTTCTGGCCTTGTTAAACTGTAAACCATGGCCTGCCCCGTTAAATACTTTGGTCATATTCTCTTGTGCTACTGAAAGGCAACCAGATTTTGATTGAGAAGGGAGCACTTGGTAATCATCTGAAAAAAAAAATTGACACATTCATTCTTTCAGCCTTTAGGAGAAACATAGTAACCATGCATCTTACATTGACTGCTTTGGGAAGGTAATGGGGCATTTGTGTTTGAGAAGTTAACATCTCCTTGAGGTCCTTCAACATACTGCTGCAACTCAACGAAAGGGTGGTATCTGGATCTTCCATGATGATTATCTGCTGAATCGAATTTCTCTTTAGATACACTGAAAGAGAGTTTGTGTGATTAAAAGTATGAATCAGCGAAGTAACATTTGAAGAAATCATCATCAATAAGCTATCTTGATGCCCAATTTTTGTCAGTATACAATTCACAGCATATCCTAGAGCAATTCAGATGATAATTGTACCGGATTCTGCATCTGCATATCCTGATGTCTGAGTGCTATTTGGGCTCCCAATTTCCATGGTCTGTGTGGGAAGGTGACTCTGGCTAGTAAAAGAATCAGAGCAGACAGGACTGTCCATACGGGTCACTGATGCAATGTCATCATCATCCTTGACACGATTAAAGCCCCCTTTGCTACCCTGAGAGACAAAATTTAGAACCAAAATATGAAGACATTTCCAGGTAGTCTAACAATGTCAGTTTTACCAATTAGAAGCAATAGATAATGAAAAGAAGCCAAGTAAACATAATTTTAAAAGTTAACACTGTTTGGATTCAAAAACAGGCACTTAAGTAAAGAAAACAAGTTTGGCATTATGGGTGAGATTAATTAGATTAACTAAGCTAATTAGATACAAATTACGTGAACTAGGGATTAATGTATATGATTAAGATCAACAAGTTTAATAGTGTTTAATTATGGAAATAATTAAAAAAATTATATAACTATTATTTAAAATAATTTATCATTAACTGTATATTAAGGATAAATAGAGGCTAACTAAGGTCATTAAATTTTATTATCTTATACTTACAATAATTAGGAATACATAAATAAATCAATGATCTAATTAGCTAGATAATAGTTAAGTGTTTTGATGGCTTAGCGATTAAATAGGATTTAGTTATCATTTATTCATTTTAATATTTGTGAGCTTTATAAATTCATGCTCGGCTCTTCTAAGAGAGTTTTATATTTTGGGTGAAATTTTCAAAAGATAGATTGGCTTGCAAATAACACACTACCATCCAGAAACTTTGCCTTGATTTTTCAATGACTTTATGATAAAGTTCCAAATTTCCTATAAGTGTAGGCCCCAATATTTGATTGGACTTTCAAAACATACTAGTCATAAGGTACTAAATGTTTAGCATATAATAACAACAATTTTGACCTAGAATTGAGAAATTTGCCACCGTAAACTTAAAGCAAATGGTGGGGGTAATAAAAAACCTGATCAAGATCTAATGAGTCCGTCGTTTTTGGCTGCCATAGACTATGGTCTACTTAGTTAATGGAGATAGTCAAATCAACCTAACCAAAAGATCATTGTTAGCAAGCATGAGTTGCTTCATCCAATGACACTTTATAAACATAAGATGAATGTTTGTCTAACGGGATAATTTTATATCGACATTAGCTAACAAAGTGTTTTGTGCCTATCAAATGTATCATATGGTTCACAATAAAAGGGGTTAGAGCCACTGGGAAATATCCGCGTTATGACTGTGAACATAATATGATGATGTCATTTTTGTGGTGAAATCACCCAGCAAAAGAGCCTCGATAATAATCATTATCATTAGTGTCATTTTGCGGCAAAAATACCAGGTTAGAGGACACATGTCATATTTTATTAGTGCGAGATGTTTTAAGAATGATCATAACGATATGCTCAACTAGACATTAGTTCTTTGAGAGTAGAAGTTAATTATAAAATTTCCATCACTATCAAACTATTGCAGATAGTCGATAGAATATTACTTTTATTATTATGGCGGTAGATTTCACTTGAAAATATTTTTCTTTTTGTTTATTATTATCATTTTTATATTTTATACTATTATAGAAATTTAGGCCCCATAAAAGTTTATTTAAGATTATGGGGGTTCCCTTAGACTGATATTCGCTTTCAACATCGCCATCATTAAGGTTCAAGTCCTATTGACTCAATCTTTATGAGGAGGAGGATCATACATAAAAATATTGGACTTACGACCCTAGCCTATAGGTAAAGTGACCCACTTGAGAGCATCGTACAATGATATAACGGTACGTTTTTGAGTCTTATAGGAAAGTTTTATATATTTTAAAATGATTGCTTTCCTTTCAAAGTGGTTGCACAATTTTTGATGTCATCTCACTTTCTTATCCGATCAACGGTGCCCTTGCCTCCGATGATGTCGTCTTGGCTTGAAACTATAACATCTTTTTCATCATATCTTCCATATTCAAAAATATGCCCTCAATTATTGGAATTCGCTCTCCGAATTCAGATTTCAGATTTCAAACTTCCCCATCAAGCCTCTCCTCTGATACATCAACCTTCTTAGCCTCCATAGGTCCCCAAAAAATGCTTTGATACCAATTTGATAGAAATTCTATCTCAACAATAAAAAAAGCAATAACGAAGAGAAAACACAACAGAAACCAGAGAAAAAGAATGAGATTATGGGCTAAATTTAGCAATATTGGCATAACAAACCAAGATACAAGTTAATTTACTATTTGAGAGGTAGATCGACTTTCCACAAACCCTTGGCGCAGTTAGGAACAACTCCAAAGAAAATTAAATTACTGCAAAACACAAAATCATATAATGAAAATGAAACAATCTAATTAATCCTAAATAAACCTTACTAATTCTCATCCAAATTTGAATTCAAATCAATCATTTTTCCCTCAATAAACCTTCTTAATTCCCTCCCAATTTTAGTTTTCTATAATAAGTAATTAAAGGTAGAATTAATCCCCTTTGAGACCCCCTCTCTCCTTGCCCGCCGCCCACACTAGTGGGGCACACAGGGCTCTTCTCCCCGCCAGCTAAACCAACCCCCCTTGCTGGGGTTGGGTTGATTGGTTGGACTGGCTCAGCCTGTCCATCATGTTCCTATGCCAATTGTTCATTTCAAGTTCCCTTTTCAAGATGTGAATGGGATCAGTTTATTTTTGTAGAGACCCAAGATACATTCCCATGTAAAACATAAGCATAGGAATAATATGCTCTTAAAACAATTACATGCATGAGCAACAAATCGTGAACTCAAAGAGTGCCAAAGAACTGTAGGATGCAAAATATTCTTTCCAAGTACTTGCAAGCATTAGCACAACACCTAATAATACTCCTCATGTCCAAATCTGCAGCGTTGTTCAACACCGGATGAACTTCTATGTAATAAGCTTGGTATAAGAAAAATGAAAAAATATATTTAAATGAACTTTTTTCTTAAAAGATAGAAATATATTATAAATATTTTATAAAGGTGCACAAAGCCAATTATAAGATTTAAATAAGAGCCACTAAAGGGGGCAAATTATTGATACAAGAGCCAAATAGAAATACAAGCCTGATTTTTTTTTTTTTTTAAGAAATGAGTAACAATGTAAGGAGTAGGTATCGAACCCATGATCTTATGGTTGAGAGTTAGGGTATAGAGCACTAGGCCAAGGCCAGGTCCAAAGCTTCTAAAAGGGGTTAAGCAATTAATTTGCTACACGAAATGTGATTTCGTCATGATGCAATATTACATCCATCTAAAGGAATAAGGGATTGTTTGCTTTTGCTGCATTACGGGAGTAAAGCAAACCAACTATATGAGTTTTGAAAATTTTGGCTATTTGGTTTGTTGCATTTCAAATGTAAAGTATTTTATCAATGAATTTAGAATTCAACATCTAGTTTATCTTTGGTGCATTCCAAAATCAGCCAATTTGACTCATTTCCAAAAACATTGTGAATACTTTGCCACTCACCACCGCCAAAACCACCCACGATCGTCAGCCGCGACTGCCACCATCAGGCACCACTGCCAAGCTTTATGTTGAATTCATTTACCTCAAAATAAATAAAAAAATAATCTCTTGTATTGATTTTACACTCAACTAGCCAACTCTACGCCTTCCAAAAAAAACTAGACAACCCTAAAAAAAAATTTAAATACACTAAATTTATTTTATACTATATTCTTTTTGCTCTGCATTCCTTTTCTAAGCAAATCAAACACCCCCTAAGAGTGTAAATATAAATAGTTTTATGCATATGTAACTTGGGCACGTTTGCATTGATGTGCAACAGCACCAATAAATGACCTAAAACAGGTGAGTACAATCGTCATGATTAAGTTTGATGCCAGGGTGTAAAATAACTAATAGGAGATTAAAAATAAGCATACAAAATTCATTTCTAAAAGCTTCATTACAGTTTGAAAGTATCACTAAGAGAACATTAGCATTAGGGATAAAAAAATTAAACCGTCTGCACACAATCAACTTCATTGTAACGTGATCTGAAAATAGAAAGAGAAAAATTAGCAGGTGAAAGAGAGTGACTGAATTCTGACCTTCACTTCCAGATAATGTACAAGAACAATGTGCATTAAGGCCCTGAAATAATAGAAAACAAAAAGAATGATCAATAATTTTCAAGCACGTCAACTGAATTGAATGATCAGCAGCACATCAGAAGCATCGCAAAAGATGGTAGATACTATGAAAAACTACATATATTTCATATTGCAATTAATTTTGTTAAAGAAGGAAGATAATTTTTAAGTAGTGAACAAACGTCCATCACATATGCAAAAAATTCTAACACAAATTTATAACTGTAAATGTTTTTCTTGGTTTTGAGCCTCAATTGATTGACATCATTATGCATCTAAACATAGCCTATATAGAATGCCTAACATATTCCAACATGAAAAATTTTATTATGTCATCATTAGGGGTGTAAACAGTCAAGTCAAGCTAAAGTTACGCCCAGTATTATAATAAAATGATTAAAAGAATGAAAAATTAGAAGAAAATTAATAAAGAATCATTGACATAATGCAATGAGATATTTTTAAATATTTTTAATAATTGTTTACTTTAATTTATAAATGCTAATATATTTATATTTTATTTTATATTAATAATTTTCAATGAGTAAACTTGTGAGCTAATCAGTCGAGTCATGGCTAGCTTAAGTTTGGATCATTAGTTCATCGGGCTTGTTAGTTAATCGAGCAAGGCTCACAAGCTTGACTCACTTACACCCCTAGTCACCAAGAATCAAAAGATGCCATTAGTAGATGCAACCATTAATGAAGTTCAACACAAAAAAATTCTCAAAAAATATTGGGCATAGGTTTGTGTAATCATGATTAAAGCATAAGTAATTATCCAACGTAAGAAATAGCTTTTTGTAATCTTGATTAAAGCATAAGTAATTATCCAACAAGCCATTTAAAGCGGATTATTAGTAATAACATGTAACAGATGTTACTTGATGTTGAGTAAAAAGGCTCTATTCTTTCTCCTAAATGCATATGAATTTTCATATTATATTGAATAATTCTCTACCATTTTAAATACTTAAGAATTAAAATAAATTTAAAAAAACAAATCTAAAAGTACTTTTGGAAATATATAAGTGACTCAAATATATTATTTTAGAAACTTTGAAGCTTATAGTGCTCATTTCATCTAAGGACCTTTGAAGATTTTTATCAATCAATATATAACTTTTTGCATATTTTTGGAAAATTTTAAAAGGAACTAGAAAATTATTAACCATACAGGTGCAGATCAGCCTGAACCAATTTGTCCTTGTGGGCTCCGAAAATTCGGCCCCGGCCTCCGCCCGCTCTTTGCTTTCTTCGGAGGGGGGGGGGGGGTTTAACGGATTAAGTTCCGGGGTAAATTTTGGAAGGCAGATGGGTTTGTAGATAAGACACTACCCAGAGATTTCACCCTCATTTTGCGAGGACTTTATGATCTGAGTTCTGGTTTCCTACAGGCGCAAGCCCCTATAGTTAATTACCTCTCTCGATCACGAGAGAGAACTTTCGATTAAGGCTAGTCGTCGATCAGATACGTAGAGATACGTGAATCTGGCATATAGTGGCAGCAATGGGCATTGATGTTTGAAATTTGGAGAATTTGGGAATTTGGAAGATTGGAAGATTTGGAGATTTAATATTTAAAATTGAAAATTGCACCATCTTGAACTTAAAGCGGATGGTGGGGGAATGGATGATAGACCCGATCAAGATCCCATGGTTCCGTCATCCCGGGCCATCGTGGTCCCTGGTTTACTTAGTCAGAGGAGGTAGTCGACCCAACCTGACAGAAGGATCCTTGTCGGCAGCCATGGGTTGCTTCGTCCAATGGTACCTTGTAGACCTGGGGTGGGTGTTTATCTAAGGGGACAAATTTGAATCCACCTTAACTAGCAGAGGCTTTGTGCCCTATCGATCATATCCTATTGATTCATATCTCAAGGATTTGATGCCAATAAGGCATGTAGTGGCTCTGGCCATAACCGGTATCACGTGGTGCCATTTGGCTGCAAAACCACTCGGTTCAGAGGGCCCCGGGTCATAACCGTTTATCCTACAGTGTCATTTGGCGGCGAAACTGCCGGTTGGAGGACACGTACCACGTCCTTATTGGCAGGAGATTGTTTGAGAATGGATCCTAGTGATATTCTCGACCAGGCATTAGCTCTTTGTGAGCTGAAGTATTTTTCAATTTGTCCATCTCGGCAAACTATTACGGAGAGTGGATGGATTTTATGCTTTAAGTGGTTGATTGTTGGATTTCAGTTTTAAATATTTTTGGATTTTTAGAATTTTTAGAGATTCGGATTGTATGGGCGTTTGGGATGGCATTTGAAATGATTTGTATGGACCCCTCCGGTTGAGATTTGCATTCAACAAGGCCATCATCGGGGTGTAAAGGGGTCATTTATATTTATGAATTGAATCTTGTCTACTCTGTCGAGCTATCGACAGAGGATTGGGTTTCGTAGGTTTTATGCCTTTATTAGTGAATTCTCTTGATTATAGACCTTGAAAGCCTAATATGAACGTATTAAATAAATGTCTCGGTCGACCTCGCGACCGCATATTTATTTAATAATTCGAGCCGTGTCGACTCTTATCTACCTGAATAAAAGGATCGGGCTCGAACTTGAATTCACTTATTGACCCGCACAGCATCCCTAGACGTCACGTGTGTTCCTACAACACGCTCGTCAGGGCCCATGCAGGTGTTTGGGGGTATTTTAATTGTGCAGGGAACTGCCGTCTGAATACAGCATTCTATTTTGGAAGCTCGTAGATGCCTTCTATCTGCTCGTACAAGTATTGCAGATCCGGTGGCGTAGCATTATAAGATCTCCACTACCGTTGCTTGTAGGCAGGTAGATGTTTTCATTCATAGATTGGAATTGACTTCAGGATACTCCATTTACTGAAGTCTTTTTGCATCTACCCACGAGTGGCATGTAGTACGTATTTCTGTACTTGTAAAGAACTCGTATATATTGCAGATCTTCGGCTATCACTTTGGTAGGAAAATCACATAGGATGTAGACCTTCTAATGTTATTTGCAAGCAGAGATATTTGATGCAACTCTTTCACATCTTCTCGTAGGCAAGTTACTATATGTTCATTTGCAATTCAACTGACATTGGTAGCATGGAGATTCTATCTTTTACAGCCTTCTTTCCCTTTGTTTTATAGATATGTTATATTTGCAGTACATGCCTGCCAGCAAATTGTCACTGCATATTTTTTTGCTGCTCATTTCTGGACATCACATATTCATTATGCACATTACAGACCTTCTATAACAGTTCATAAGTTATTGCAGCATATCCTCTATCGTTCTTTGTATGTAGACCGATATGTTCATTTACATGTCGTTATTGACTATTGATTGAGTTGTATCCCTCATCATTCATCTCTTTATATGTGTTGAATGTTGTCACTTGCAAGGGTCTAGTGTATTTGCTTACACTTAAATGACCTTAGTTGTGTATGAGTCTCGGTGTTCTTATTCATAAGCACATTGTTATTGCTAACTAGTAGCTGCATTTGGACTAGCATATCCCATATGAATGAATTGTATCATTCATTAGAGACTCCATATTGTATCAGGTGGTGTTCAAGGTTATTTGTTCAATATTGGTCATCTGATCACTTCTGCTTCCAAGGGATTAGTACATTTGATTACTATTGCCTTAGTTATTGGCTGTAAGGGATGATCTATTGTCCAATATATATTTCTGCCAACCACCTGTAAGTAGACTATCGTGCATAACAAGCCTCCTACGGTCTCTTGCAAACATTCATCATGAATCTTTTATTACTATAAGTATCTATGTTCACTACAATTCTCCTAATGTCACATGTGGAATAACACCTAGTGGCAGTGCCATTACTTTCATCAAAGCCTGTTGCCCTTATCCTTCCACAATCTACAATGTTCAGACTACAAGTTTTCTTCTTCTGCTTGTAGATGAGGGATTGTGTATATGATGGATTCTGGATCCTCACTAGTCGTATGACTCTTATTAACATTCATGAACAGTTCACTACTGTAGGTGGACTGTTGTATAAACGAGGAGTCTTCTACAGTGACTCGTAGGAACTCCCACATGTGCTAGTAAGTTTGCCTCGTGAAGTATTATCATTTGCAGTCAAGATAACATGCTTGCTTGGAATTGAACACCACTGATCGTACATATACTTCATTCACTCCAAACTCATTGAATGCATACTAGGGATTCTCGCATGTTGATTTGCATTTGGCCTTTTCCTTTGATGTATCTTCTTGGAGTTGGATTGTTGTTGGTGATAGGGATGCCATCACATTCATTCATGCTCACTTATTTTTGTAAATCTGTTCAATCAAACAAATCCTTTTATCACAAGTCCTTACATTCACTTTGAGTTGTGTTTGCTTGCATGAAGTTTAATTTGGTTGACTATTCCAAATCATCTTCACATGCATTGAGATTTTATCTTCCACTTGCTTACTTGTACGATGACTTTAGATATAGAAATATTGTTGCATTTATCACATGTCTTTGCTTGCCAAATTGCAAGTCTTATATATGCTTCTTGCCATTCATTTGATGTTCAAACTATAGTTTAGTTTAATGTCTAGCTTCATTTCAGGTCCAAGTTTTTTTTTTTATCCAAAGTTTTGTTCAAGTCTTCTGATGTTCAAGTTCATGTCATTCAATTTCGAATTTAATGTTTAAAAGTTCAATTAATGTTCAAATTGAATTAGAGTTCCTTTCATTTGTTCAAGTCCTCTGTGAATGTTCAAATTGGTCCCTTGTTGTCCAAAAGTCCACAAGTTCAAATTCAAGTTCTTTATTCTGTCATTCGAATTCAAGTCATCTTTGATCAAATTACTTGTTCTCATTTATGTTTAGATTGTTCAAATCCTAGTTCATGTGTGGTCTTCTATTCACCCGAAATTTCGGCAACCTCCCGACGTCTCCCCCGTTTAGGAGAAACTACAGAAAACTGGGCCTTCCCACCACGCTTAAGAAAGCGTGTATGGTAGAAGTCCTCAGACACCGCGGCCGTATAGTCTTCGTCCCCCCACCACGCTTAAGAAAGCGTGTATGGGTCTTCAAATGTACCTGAAAAGAAGAGCAGTTGTTTTCCCGCAGGTACAGAGCCGCGTACGGGTACTTAAGATTGTCCCCACCACACTAAGAAAAGTGTGTATAGGGCCTACCCGCCTCGCCGTAGGTGTCACACCGAGTTCCCTTCCCATCACGCTTAAGAAAGCGTGTATAGGCGGTTTGCCGGCTCGACATGAACGTCGAGAACAGGATTTTAGGCGATTACCCGTCTCGTTGTAGGCGCCGCATCGGGGTCCCATCCCACCACGCTTAAGAAAGCGTGTGTAGGTGATTTTCCGGTGCGCCGCGAACTTCGGGAGCGAGAATCTGAGTTTTAGAAAATTCGTACCTTCGCGGGGTCGTCGGTGATGTTGGCATGAGGCAAGAGGAGAGAAGCTTGCATTTTTTATTTCTTTTCTTTTTTTCTCTTTTTTTTTGGCAAAAATAATGACAATAATAATTATTATTATATTATTAACAACCATATTAATACTAATATCACTATTAATATTAATAATGATTATAGTAATAATCATATTAATATTGATATTAATACTAATATTAACATCAATGTATAAAATAATAATAATTAACTATTACTACAATCAATACTAATTATGACAGTAATTAACTAATAATAATAACACTAATTGAGAAGCAACAAAAATTCAAATGAATTTGTTTACCTATCAACAAACAGCTTCAGTTTGAAGGGGAATCAGATGGGATTTGGGCTTTAGATATTAGGCTAGGTTAGTGGGCTTTAGGTTGAGAGAGGGTTGTTTAGTAAATGGGTTATAAGAGAGGCTTTAGAATGGGATCTGTAGAGGGATTAGGTCAGATTTCGGCTAGGTAGAGGTAAATAGAGTCGAGAGGGCTGCGGCTAGTTGGAGGCGCGGCTTGGATTCGGAAGAGATGGAGTTGGCATCGGCTACAGCTAAAGAAAGAAGGTGAGGAGGCAGCAAGCTCTCTCTCTCTCCCTCTCTCTCTTTCTTTCTCTCTCTCTCTTTCTCTCTCTCTCTCTATTTCTCTTTCTCTTTACTGAAGGCCTGCGAATAGGGTAGGGGCTTCGGCTAGGGCTATGGAGTCGATGATGGCAGGATTCGGCTATGGCTTCAGATCACAAGGGAGGAGGCGACAGAAGCTTGAGGAGGAGATTTGGTCGCTGGATTGGGGTCGGGATTTGCTTGATGAAGTCGGAGCTTGGACGAGTATAAGAGCTTGAATCATGGCTTATAAGGAAGGCCGACGGGAGGAAGAAGAAGAGTAGCTCGTGGGTTTTTTGTGTGGAGAAGCGAAGAGAAGAACTAGAGGCCTTTACTTCTCATTTTATTGACGTGGGAAGGAGCTCGATAGGATAGGGCTTACACGACCTGCAGCGGCGCTGTTTCACAGAGTATGGGCGACTGTGGCAGAGCAGGATTTGCGGTCGTTTCGTGCAGGATATCCGGTGCAGGTAATAATTTATATATTTCTTATTATTATTTCATTTTTTTGTTGTATTACGCTGCATAGGTCAACAGTCCTGAATCCAGCCAAGCACAAGCCCCCTCCTCAGCCCTAGATTCGTATCAATAAGCGTAAAAGATGGATATGTTAATGATTGTAAAGAAAAATGGATTTCATGTTCAGGAATCCTAGATTGCAGCCTATTAGTTTAAGCTTTCAAGTGATTCCAAGCTTGACATGGGCTATTGCCTAATCAAGTTAACCAGCTAACTTATGAGCAGCCTAGCCCACATCTTATGTAATATCCGTTGTTCCAAAATCTAGCTAGTTGACCTAATCTCATATTAATCCTCACTTATTCTTATTTAATTATTAATTATAAGTTTTATAGTATCTAATTAAAGTTAAATAAGTTAAAAATTGAAATGAAAAAGAGAAACCAATAGGAGGCAAAAGGCTCTTTGGAGCGCGGCGGCGCTAGGATTGGCAGCGCTGTAGTACTGTCTTCTCTTTTTGGGAAGCGGATTTGAGGGAGCACTAAAGCGCTTAGTTCTCGATTTAGAGGAATTTGGAAGAGATTGGAATATTCTACTAGAGCACTACGGTGCTAGAAAAGTGAGCGCCATGGTGATGGGTCAAAAATGATGTTTTAAAATAAATATTTAAAACCATTTCTCATTTCACCTCACCACCCCCTCAGCTTGCCGGAGAAGGAAAAAGAGAAAAAAGAGAGAAAAGGAGGAGAGAGATCAAGAGGTCGAGGAGCTGAATTCATTCATCTGGCAAATTAATAATTTTGTTGAGTACAAGGTAGGCATTAAACACTTGTTTCTGATTTCAATTCAAATAAGCATATA
This sequence comes from Dendrobium chrysotoxum, assembly GCA_019925795.1. Lineage (NCBI taxonomy): Eukaryota > Viridiplantae > Streptophyta > Magnoliopsida > Asparagales > Orchidaceae > Dendrobium > Dendrobium chrysotoxum. The sequence goes on from CM034313.1 coordinate 78,410,516, forward strand.
ACAAGGCATAAAAAAAAAGTTGAAATTTTACAAGGCTTTTCTCGCATTTCACAAAGTTTTCCCCATGTAACTTTTAGTATATTGTAGAATGCTTTATTTTGAACACTTTGAGTATAAAATTTTGAAATTTTACTAGTTAGTTTTCTCTGTGTTGATTTATGTGCATATCAAATAATTTAGGCATTTCTGTGTTTGCTCAAGAAAAATGGTGCTTCGGCATGAATTCCACTTGGATTCCATTTTCCTTAAGGCAGATTAGAGTTAACCAGATTTCTCCTGAAGATTATTTTAGGGTTTAGCTAGATCTGGGTTCTTACTTCCTATGAGCGCAAGCCCTCATAGTTAATTACCTCACTTACTGCGTAAAAGAGAACTCTCGATTAAGGATAAATAACTTTAGGTGTTTAGTCTCGTTTGTTGGTGAATGAAGGTAGACTCGATCGAGATCCCATGGTTCCGTCATCCTGGGAATGTTGGAGAATTTTGTTACCCTCAAACGGATTGCATATTTTATGATCAAGTACGGTATAAAAAAGATGATATATTATCCTGAAGGATAAAAATATCATTTCCTTATGGACTCAATAATAAAATTTATAATTTAACAGAAATTTTCTCATTCAATGTTTGGTTGAATGGGGTTTATTTTATTCTAAGGTACAGATGCCCCATAGGGGCAAGCCCCTATAGTTAATTACATCTCAAGCTTTTGACACTTGAGAACACTTTTCATTAAACTAGTAGTTTTCTTTTCTTTTGAAAGTCATTCAAATATTGGCTAAGATTTGATTTTAAAATCCATGAAAATCTTGTTTAAAGAGTTTTGGCCTTTAGGAATTTCAAGAAAGAGAGGGGATCAACTTGAAATCAGATTTTGGAACGAGAGCCAAAGGAGGTGAATTACGAGCACTTGATACTGAGAAATCTTAGAGGTGCTAGGACTATCCTATATTGGGCTTTATATTTCAGAATCTAATTTTGTTTAAGTTTACATTTTCATTAGAATGTTGAGACTTAAATTCTAACAACACATATTAGAGAAATTGTCAGGAATGTGAGGATTTGTATGGTGATTGGAATCAACCATTGCATCAGACCCTAGAACTAAGGAGAGAACTACTGAGAGATAGTACCTCGAACCTAAGTCTACCGAACGCAGGGGACTTATAAACTACACCTCACATAAGGCATAGTCAGCCCGACCTCTAGATTTATTGTCCTGCCTGGAAATGGCTACCAGCTAAACCCACCAATCGCTTTTAAAATTATGATTTCTGGTCTCAATACACATGAAAAATAGGGAGGTTGTTTTTGTTTAGAAAGTAGGGTATACAACTTGGCTTTGGGGCCAAGATACCTGATCATGAAGGGTATGCAAATGCTGACTCACAAAGAAAATAGATTTTGTTATCTAGTCTTTAAGTGAGGGCTTTCTATAGACCTAAGGCTTTGAATCGTCAACCACACAGCAAATGGATAGGGGGCCTTAGGGATTTTCCTAAGTTTTTGAGAAATTTACCTCGCCGAGTTATCACAGCGCAAGCCACAATCCACTCGCCTTGTCAAAAAGCGTGAAAGATGTAGAAATCTGCTGTGCAAGCCGCTCCGGACGTCGCCGCTGTTGTCCAAGCTCCTCCGAAAGTCGTTTCTGCTGTCTAAAGCGCTCCAAAGCTGCTGTCCAAAGTGCTCCAAAGCTGTTGTCCTCGCATTTGAAAGCTTCTGTAAGTCAACTTCGCTGCCCCGATGTCGTCGGAATTGAAGGAGGAGGAAGAAGAAGCCCTCCACCTCTTCCTAGAGGCAGTAGAGAAGAACTACAGCAGTTCTTTGTCCCGGATTTTGTCAGAGGAAGAGGAAATCAGCAGCAAACAAGAGGGAAATGGCGGAACCGTGAAGGGCTTGGCGTCTAAACAGGCCAGCGGCCTGATAGAGGCGGAATTGGCGGCTGCGGGCTGCTAGGTGGGGCTCAGTCGAACACAGCAAGGGGGGCGAATGGCCTTCCGTCCTCCTTCTCGCAAAACGAACGCACGCAAGCAAAGGCCTCCCCGCTCTTTCGCACCGGCTTTGGACGGGCACAGCAAAAGGGCGAATGGCCCCTTTGTCCCTCTCTCCCGCTTTTCATATGAGACGCACGAAGCCAGAACCTCCGCGCAAATGCTCCAATCCTGCCTCCTTATTGCGCGAAATGAAGAAAATTCACTCGAGTGGATTTTCTACGAGATTTTACACAAAATTGAGTGGGATTTGAGGTGAAATCTGAGCCCTAGATTTCAATTTTGGATTTGGAAAGTCAATTTAACCCAAATTGATCAATTAGGGCTAAAATTGAGCCCGAATTGGACTCGACCCGAATCAGTTTGGGTTGATTCAGGTCTGATCAAGTCAATTTTGTGACATTAGACTCGAATCGGCGCCAAATCTCATCGAATTTGGTTCGACGAGGCTCAATTGGGTTTGATTTGAACTGATTTTGGGTCGATTTGATCGATTTGATTTTAATTTAATTAAATTGAGGCTTGATTTGGGTCAATTTTAGTTCGACGACGTTCGATCGAGACTGATTTACGCTTGATTGCAAAAATAAACGTCAATAGAAAATATCATAGGTTTCAGTCCACCAACATTAGCAATTATTGATCGTAGTGTTTAGAAAATCTAATTACCAGCCACGGGTTGCCTCCTCTCAGGGATCTCGAGTAAACTGAAGTAGTTAGATATATGTTGTAATTTTATTGTTGTTTGGGGTTTACATCTATTTGAATACCCAGTAATTTATTTAATTTGGGGCTTACGACTTCATTAATAAGTTTCCCATAGGTTTGAACTTTGAATTTGGTTAGGGGGTTACGGCTTCACTTAGGAGTTGTCGTAGGTTTGGTTTAGTTCGGGGCTTACGGCTCCACTTAGCAGTTGCCCATAGGTTTGAATTTGGTCCGAGGCTTACGGCTCTACTTAGGAGTTGCCCGTATGTTTAATTTAGGGTAGGACTTACTGCTTTCATTAAAAGTTTTCTGGTTTGATTGGATAGGTCTTACGGCTTCTGCATTAGAAGTAGCCTTGTTGTTTGGATAGGTCTTACGGCTTCTACATTAGAAGTAGTCTAATTGTTTGGATAGGTCTTACGGTTTCTACATTAAAAGTAGCCTAGTTATTTAGCTTAGGGTTGTTCACTTAAAAGTTTCCCTAGCATGTTGATTAAATGTGAGTCTTACTGCTTCACTTAGAAGTAGCCCAATTTATTTAAGAAGTGGGTCTTATAGCTTTCATTAGAAGTAGTCTGATTTATTTAAGAAGTGGGTTTTACTGCTTCTATTAAAAGTAGCCCGATTTATTTAAGAAGTAGGTCTTATTGCTTCTATTAGAAGTAGCATGTTTGTTTAATTTGATTTGGGGGCTTACGACTCTACTTAGGAGTTTCCCGATTATTTGAATTGGTTTGGGGCTTACAACTTTGTTTGGAAGTTGTCCATATGTTTGAATTTGGTCGAGGGCTTCCAGCTCCACTTAGGAGTTGCCCAATTGTTTGAATTGGTTCGAGGCTTATAGCTTCGTTTGGAAGTTTCCCGTAGGTTTGGCTTTGGTCCGGGGCTAACATCTTCAATTAGGAGTTGCCCGTATGTTTAAATTTGGAGGGGGCTTAAGGCTCCACTTAGGAGTTGCCCAATTGTTTGTTTTAGATGGGTCTTAATGCTTCTGTTAGAAGTTGCCTAGTATTTTGTTTGGATAGGTCTTACGACTTCCCTTAGAAGTCGCCTCATAATTTTATTTAGATAGGTCTTACGACTTACCCCTCAAACTTAAGGGACAATTCTATAAGATGTTGGTGAGACCTGCAATGCTTTATGGTGCCGAATGTTGGCCATTAAAAGAGAAGCATAATTCTATGTTAAGTGTTGCAGAGATGAGGATGCTCAGGTGGATGAGTGGCTTTACCCTTAGAGATAGGCTACGAAATGAGCATATTCGTGAAAAGGTTGGAGTAGCTCCAGTGGAAGATAAGATTAGAGAGAGTCGCCTTAGATGGTTTGGTCACATAAAACGGCGGCCTCCCGATGACCCGGTTAGGAAAGTAGAGGTCTTAGATTTGACTTATGTTAAGAAAGGTAGAGGTAGACCTAAAAAGACTTAGTTAGAAAATATTAGAAATGATCTTTCTTTATTAGATTTAAAGGAGAATTTGACTTTTAACAGGACACAATGGAGAAAAAGGATTCATGTAGCCGACCACACGTAGTGGAATAAAGGCTTGATGTTGTTGTTGTTGTAGGTCTTACGACTTTCGTTATAAGTTTCCTGTAGGTTTGAGTTTGGTTTGAGTTTATTTCGGGGCTTACGGCTTCCATTGTAAATTGCCCGTATGTAGGTCTTATGATTTCCCTTGGAAGTTGTCTATTACTTTGTTTGAATAGGTCTTACGACTTCCCTTGAAAATTACCTGTAGGTTTAGGTTTAGATAGGCTTACGACTTCCCTTGGAAGTTGCCTTTGGTTTTGATTAAAATAGTAGTATTCATGATGAGGACATCCACTCTAGTTTTATTTATATATATATATATATATTTTGATGTATTAGATTTATTTTAATGTTGATTGTCTTTTTTCAATTTTGCCCTTACTTAAGGGTTTAGACATATGTAAGCCCAAGGGGCATTTTAGTACTTTGATTGTCTCTTTGTTTTGGGCTATTTAAAGCCCTCCCCTCCTCCTTTGTGAGGGGATGATGATAATGAAAAGAAAATTCCTGCACATGTGTTCCTTGAGTTGTGAGAGTTCTAGGAGAGAACTTTGGAGAGATCCCTAGAGAGGGAAAACGGATTCCCCACCAACCTTGGAAACGGCCGGGTTCGTGGTTTGTTTTATCTTTCTTTTCTTTTAATCTCTTTTCCTCCTAGCCGTCGGATGCCCTAGCCACCCCCACCTTGCCGCCGGCCAACGTCTCCCACCACCACCACCTCAATCTACCACCCTCCTTCTCCACTACAACCACCGGCCCACTTACCCAAAGCCCCACCCCACCCGCCGGCTCTCCACCCAACCAAACTCATGCCTAAGCCGCCACCTCCCCTTCTTTTCCTTCCCTCCAAAATTCAAATTACCTCTTGAATTCTCTCCATAAATATCTCCTCTTAATTTGGAAGGTTAATTTCAAGTTTCAAAGCAATTTGAATTAGAAAATTTCTTTCCTAATTTAAGAGTTCTAATTTAGGAAAGTTCCTAAATTAAGTTCAATTTGAATTTGAAATTCAAATAGGATTTAATTAAAACATTTCCTAATCCCAATACCCAAATTAGGAAGCCTCACATCTATCCCATTAATTCCCTCCAAGCCTTGAATGCCGCCGGCCCCCCCTATAGGATGGGATTAGGAAATTATTTCCTAAACCTAATCTTCCCCCTTTGGAAGCAATTCAAATTCCCTCCTCCTCTCCATTAGGCCGGCCCCTCCTCCCTTTACTTCTTGCCTTAATTAAGAACCCCATTAGGCAAGAAATAATCTCTGTTCCCTGCTGCCCAGAATTTTCTGGATTTGAGAAATGCTGGTCCGAAACCTGCAGTGCTTTGGACTGCTGTCCAAAAGTTTCCTCCCAGCCCTTTGCCTGTTTTGCATTCCGGAGGAGCCCCAACAGCTGTTCAGCCATCAAGAACCTGCCTGATTGCTATCCCAACGTCCCAAACAAAGTCCCATTAATTCCCTCCAAGCCTTGAATGCCGCCGGCCCCCCCTATAGGATGGGATTAGGAAATTATTTCCTAAACCTAATCTTCCCACTTTGGAAGCAATTCAAATTCCCTCCTCCTCTCCATTAGGCCGGCCCCTCCTCCCTTTACTTCTTGCCTTAATTAAGAACCCCATTAGGCAAGAAATAATCTCTGTTCCCTGCTGCCCAGAATTTTCTGGATTTGAGAACTGCTGGTCCGAAACCTGCAGTGCTTTGGACTGCTGTCCAAAAGTTTCCTCCCAGCCCTTTGCCTGTTTTGCATTCCGGAGGAGCCCCAACAGCTGTTCAGCCATCAAGAACCTGCCTGATTGCTATCCCAACGTCCCAAACAAAGTGAAGGTTGCTGCTCAAGGAAAATTCAGCCAACGAGACATTAAAACTGCACCCGGAAAGTCTGCGAAATTGCTGTCCAGATCTCCTAATGTCTAAAGGCTGCTGTCCAGGAGACTACATCAGATTTTCTTGCTGAAATACAGCCCAAAATCTCCTATCCTGCTGTCCGGATACCCCCACTGCCATCCAGAAATGTTATTGGAAGGCTTTTCCTTGCTGGACAGAAAGTTCTAGCCAAGACCCTTGCTGTCTAGAGAGTCTCCCAGCCAAGATCCGTGATACACAGAAAATTCCAGCCAAAGAAACCTGCTGTCCAAAGAGTTTTCCAGCCCACATCCTTGCTGTCCAGCAAATTCCAGCCAAGATCCTTACCGTCCAGCCCTCCGGAAAGGCATCATCTGCTGTCCAGAAGCTTTGGTTCCTTAAACTACTATTCTGGTGACCTTTTACCTCCAAGTCATTTACGTTTTAAGTCTTACCTCAACTTGTGGTTTCAATTGACTCATAAAGGTTATGTTAATGTTTCTCCGTAAAAAAACTTAGTAAACGTAGGGAACGAGTGTGGACTTCAATGCATCTAATCTTATTGTTAAACTAGGAATTTATTGTTGAAAAACCATTCATGTATGCAACGTTAGGATAAGTTGACTGTGTTACGATCTTAATTTCTATGAATGTAATTTGGCCTAAACTTATTTTACCGTTCATTGCGTTTTACTTCGTCGTTCAAACTCACTTGAATTTTATAATTATTTTGTTCTCTAAATACTACGCGTGCAAATTCTTTAAGCATTTCATCCATTCCTGTATTGTTCTACATCAATTCAATTATGGTGGTTTTAGTAATGAACATTTATCTCCTTAGCAGTGATTTGAATTTATTTTCAAGTCGTGCTATTCCTATTAACAACTCTTGTATTTCCTTTTAAACTTTAATGAAACAAATGATTGCAATTTTTTACGGAAATTTAAAAATGTACATTAGTTGGAAATGCATAAAGTGAACTTTATCATGAGCCTTGATTAATTTGCATCCTAATTTCTTACAGTTTTGTTGTTAAAACATGGCTATGATGTTGATCCAATTTAGAACGGGTTGCATTCTCCAGTTTGATTGGGTTTACTATTGCAAGGATCCCAATTCCACGAGTATCATGAATAATCCACGTTTAAGTTCTTCTGTACTTTACATACCTCGCCTTTGATCCATTCATCCTAGTTGTAGTTTCACACTACCTTTTGTCCCTTCCTAGTTATCGATTCATGTGCTGGTGGTTTCCCTAGGTGACTATCTTGGGAGTCTTCTCATGAATTTTCTTACAAATCTTGGCTACAGCTTTCCTTATACTTCTGCTTGAATTTTCTTATGCAATATGTCGCAGCTTTCCTTAGACTCACAATTGCAAATTTACTATTTCAATGTATCTGATTTTTCCTTATATGCTGTACTAAGCCTTTTCATGCAAGCCATTATCACTTCTTTAAGGAAGTCCTTATAAAGCTATATATGATGGGAAACTTTGGAAAACAAAGCTGATCTCAACAGGTTGATGCTTGGAGAATTGAAAATTTGCAATTTTTAACTAGTTGGAGGATTTGCCCTTGTGGCAGGCTCTCTCCTCTCCTCGGTTCCCCCCCCCCCCCCCCCCGGCATGGCTCTCTCCTTCCTCGGCTCTGTTACCCGACACCCCCGTGTGGTTGGCCCTCCTCCCGACTTGGGGGGGTGGTTTTTTGGCTCCACCCCGGAGCTTCGTTTTATGTTTTTTTAGTCTCTTATCTTCGGGCCTCTTGTTTCACCCTCCCTCACCTGTTGGAGGGAGTTCGGTGCCTTTTGTGGCTCTTATGTATTATCTCTATGCTTAATGCAATATAAATTTCAAGGAGGATTATGAGAAATTCTTCTTCTGTGCTTTTGTTCGTTATAAACAGCCACCCTAAAAAAAATAAAATATTGTGCAGTGAAATAACATTCAATTGCTCTGTAATATCCCGTGTTGTTGGTTGTGGAATCTTCGAGCACTTCTTAAGTCTCAATGACTACTTATAGGTACAAGTCTCCTTGTATAAACATGAGGCTTGGTTCTTACATTTGGTGACGTTTATCTATATTATTTTCATTAAAATGTTTAGTGACAAGTGAATGTGTGCAATTGAAATTTTTTCAATTTTAATATATATCATATTCCCTTATTGGGTTCAAATCTTGATCGTTATGGAATTTTATATTCATTCTCAAGTTTTCTTATGAAATTTTAAATTTTGTGATTACTAAATTATTCTTTGTGAAAAGCATTTTGCTAATTTTGCAACAAAAGTATGGGAGCGAGTTATGGAGCGTAGATTGCGGCATGATACTAATGTTTCTCAAAATCAATTTGGATTCATGCCGGGTAGGTCTACTATGGAAGCCATACATTTATTGAGAGGTTTGATGGAGAAATATAGAGAGAATAAGGAGGATCTACATATGATATGTATTGATTTAGAGAAAGCATATGATAAAGTTCCAAGAGAAGTGCTATGGAGAGTTCTTGAAAAGAAAGGAGATAATAACGCTTATATTTAAATCATTAAAGATATGTATGCAGGAGCTATTACTTGTGTTCAAACACAGTGGTTTGACCAAGTATTTTCCTATTTCGATTGGATTACACCAAGGATCATCCTTAAGCACATATCTTTTTGCTTTAGTCGTGGATGTTCTCACTGAACATTTGCGAGAGGTGTACCTTGTTGTATGCTTTTTACTGATGATATTCTTCTTGTTGATAAGACTAGAGAGGGAGTTGAAGGTAAACTTGAATTATGGAGGTCAACCTTAGAGTCTAAAGGTTTGCGCTTGAGTAGATCTAAAACTGAATATATGCAGTGTAATTTTAGTAGTAATAGACTTAGTGAGAGGATTGTGACTTTGGACGATCACGTCATTAATAAGAGTACGCGTTTTAGATATCTTGGATCTACTGTTCAGAGTGATGGTGAAATAGATGGGGATATTATCAGTAGAATTCTAGTTGGATGGTTGAAGTGGAGGAATTCATCGGGCTTGTTGTGTGATAGAAAAGTCCCCCTCAAACTTAAGGGAAAATTATATAAGATGGTGGTGAGACCTGCAATGCTTTATGGTGCCGAATGTTGACCATTAAAAGAGAAGCATAATACTAAGTTAAGTGTTGTAGAGATGAGGATGATCATGTAACATCCTAAATTAGGTAATAAAATCAATACATTTTAAATGAATTTTATTTGCATTATCAATTACTGTTAAATAAATATAAGTAATATTAAATTAAATAACTATTTAAGCATTTATCCGAATAGATGCTTGTAGGAATTGTTTGGAAATCTAGTTACTAGTGGGCCCATTCTCCTCCCTTCTGATAAGGATTCACACATGTAGACAGTAAAGCAGTTGGAAAATCTGGGAAGATTTCGGGTGAGAAGCCAGTGAACGGCACAGTGCATTAAGAGGGATTCGGTACAGTGCATTGAGAGGTAATTTGGTATAGTACAGAATGCACTGTAGCAGTGTTCGGCAGTAGAAAATCCTGTGGGAAGGTTCGGCTGTGCAGTTTTTCCTGTAGTAGAAATCGCCAGTGCAGAATTTACTGTAGCACAGTTTGCTACAGTACCCGCGGCACTGTAGAAGTCTTCAGCACAGTGCTAAAAATCTGTAGCTTTGTTCGGCACAATTGTAGGATTCCTGTAGCAAGAAATTCGACATGGTGACTAGGGAAATTCTGCAGTGCAGGTATTATCAAATTAGTGAAATGGAAATTAGTGGGAAAAAAAACTGTAATCAAGATTTAGATGTGGTTAATTTGGAATTTTGTGATAAATTGTAGTTTGATATAAGTGTGCGAAGTAATTGAAGAAACAGTGAAGGAAGTCCAAGAGAGAAAATTTAAAGAAGAAGGTAAGAATTACACTGTTTATCGTTATCTTTTATGCTACCTAAATTCAGTAAAGTTTCTAAAGATGATAACCTATTTGCATTGTAGGATTATTCATATATTTATACAGAAAGAAAGTTTTGGGATAGTTTATCAAAGGAGAAGGCTTCGTGGTATAGAATTTGTAGAGGCAATTCGTTAGAAAGATAAGTTATATAATTTAGTTATAAATACAATTATTATTAATTTTAGGTACATTTTTAATGTCTTTTGAATGGATGGATAAGTTAAATGCATTATGAAGATTTCATTAGTCACCATGGGAATACATTGAAGTATTCAGGTATAAACAACTTCATATCCATACAAGTGAAGTTCGAAAAATGAATAAGTATGCTGATTTCAATCTTTTCTTAGTTGATAATATATTGAAAAGAAGTTTCATTCTTTTTGTGTTGCATATAAATTTCTTATGCAACAGATGCATGATTATACAATTTATGGAATGTCTACCATCATAATAAACATGTATGGATTATGAATATTTGAGTTTTTCTGAATATTAAATTAGTGAAGATTGACTATTCTATGATACGATATCTGTAATATCAGGTGGGTAGAAAGGACCCAAATATGAAACATGTATTATAGCTACGGAAAAAGGGATAACTAAAGAGGCAAAAGAGACCTCTATATAATTCAGTGACGATAATGCCAGGTTTACTTGGGCTCCATTGAACATGCTGATGAAAGTTTAGCTAAATCTTTATTATACTAATATTGATATTCAATAAAGACTTCTATGAAAGTAAGTTTAAAGCAAAATATTATTTTATTATGTTTTATTAATTATAACAGTTTTATTTAATTTATGAATTCAATGTTAACTTATTGAGCCTCATAGCTTATCAAGGTTCTTTTTACTGACTGTTGTTACAGGAAAGGAAAAGAAAAGATCATTGCAGACTAATTTGTAAGTTATTTCATCTTTTATGCTAATCTTTATATTTATTTATGAGTCAACATTTGAGGTATGTAGACAATTCAGTGATGTATTATTTTGGATTTCTTTAGTGGCTCTGTAGTCTAAAGTATTTATTTTGAAGTAATTGGAGTTATTAGATCCTTCTGTTTATGTGATAAATAAAATATTGTTGGATGATTTACATAATTATTCAAATGCTCCAAAGTATCATATGTTAATTTATGAAACTGAATGTTTATATATGTGATACACTACAATACTGTTAAGGGGTATTATGAGGTGTTACAGCTCAGGTGGATGAGTGGCTTTACCCTTAGAAATAGGATACGAAATGAGCATATACGTGAAAAGGTTGGAGTAGCTCTAGTGGAAGATAAGATTAGAGAGAGTCGCTTTAGATGGTTTGGTCACATAAAACAGCAACCTTCCGATGACCCGGTTAGGAAAGTAGAGGTATTAGATTTGACTTATGTTAAGAAAGGTAGAGATGGACCTAAAAAGACTTGGTTCGAAAATATTAGAAATGATCTTTCTTTATTAGATTTAAACGAGAATTTGACTTTTAATAGGACACAATGGAGAAATAAGGATTCATTTAGCTGACCCCACGTAGTGGGACAAAGGCTTGATGTTGTTGTTGTTGTTTGCAAAGTGACAACTTTTGGTTAAAATTGAAAGTTGGTAATATGTGAGTTATATTCTTTGGTGAATTTTCTATGCATCACATCCTAGATTTGCATTAGTAATTCCCTAAATTATTTTCTCTTGAGAAATTCAACTAGAAGTTTCATAGGTTTCTCAGGTCATGTGATGTTTCCCCTCATCATATGAGAATTTTAGAGAGCTGTTGAGCTAGTCAACTCCTTTGTTCCTACACAATATGTTCATTGTACATCTCCTCTTCAAAAAATTGTTGGCCACTCTTCCTTTTCTCCTCAAATTCATTATGAAATTCTATCATTTGGAATTAGAGCTATGACTGAATGACTTGAGGTCCTTCATCCTCCCCTTTCAACACCTTCATCTTCCTCTTGCCATTGTCATCGACTAGGATAACCACCACCAAAACTTAATCCACCATTACAATAACATAACTTCAAAATAGCCACTGCCACAATGATCACCCTCCATAACACTAAGTTTTATGTGTCCACTTTGAGTCATACACATGATAAACAACTATCAATCTAAATTGACACCCTTAGTTGTAGTAGCCACTCAAAATATAGTCTATCAATTCCATAGAAGGGCTCTACTTTAAATCAACTCATGGGACAGCCAATCCATAAATTAAATCAAATCTCCCTAGCTACTCCTGAATTGAATGGTATTTGATTAGATCAACATAATATCTAGCCAACGGCTCCCTTGAGGCCACTCGGATTCTCCTCTCAGAGTATCATTCAGGGTTAGAGGTTTACCTAGACCCATCGATTTCTTGCCTAGTGGGCCCATTACCTAAGTCTACATTATCATCATTATCCATATGGCCATAAACTCCTCCCTCTACCTGATGTCCCAATTATCATCCACCACCTCATACCAACAAACTCTGACTCCTAGGCTGATGAATCCCTCTACGATGCCAAGGTGGCCAACATCCAATCGACAACTCCGCATCCTGTCAACTCCAATATCAATGGTTCCTCCAGCAATGTCCTTGTTGGCGCCATCCTTCTTTTTGCACCACTTACCAAGTCATTTGTGCCTCGTCCACCAACCTACAAACCAAAAGGTCCAAGTGCAGATCTGGGTCAAGTGTGCAGATTAGGGTCATTTCGGGTTGATTTCAGTTTTATAAATGGGTCGGACTCTCGAACCCGAACCCGACCCGTATGACAACCGAGTTGACCTGAACTTGAAATTTTCTGAGTCGGGTCAAGTTTTGACACCCCTAAATGATAGTGTATGAGAAATATTCAAATCTATTCATGTACAATCATTTTAATGTGAACAAGTTATTTCAACATGATCAGGACCATTATATATATATATATAACTTCATTTACTAGATATGATGCTGACACTCTATTGGAGGACTCTAATTTCTACTCATAAAATATCAACAAGTATCTTGGCAGAGGGAAAAAAGGTTCATATGAAGTCTTCATATTCTACTAGATCTTCCCGCAAATCTCATATATTATATGATGTAGCTGAATATGAAATAGAGTAAGGCTATACTTACCCTCTGTCTTCTTTTTTGGTTGTCCTAGTGGCCCCTATGTAATTCTCACTTTAATTAATAATGCTTATTTTATTTTAAAAAAAACTTAAAAGTATTTTGAAGTAAATGTTAATTTGAAGCATTTTTTCATACATCTTGAAGCATATAGATCCCCAAATAAAAAATGTATAAGCCTCGCTCAAACCAAATAATCTTAAGCCTCGAGGCATTTATTGGGCGCATCATGGTGAGGCCTGCCTAAATGCCTTTATAAACAAGGTCTCAAATAACTAAAAAAAAGCTAAAAAAACTATCACATATAAATCTTCAGAAACAATAGGGGAAAGACTTAATTATTCACCAACTCGGCCACATCTAGTCCCATGTATGATCAATTGTCTAACAAAATAAACGAGATAAAGTCTGTAGATAAGTCAAAGATGATAGAGAATATTAAAAAATAAATGCTACAGTAAGTAAATCAGATTCATATCTAATAAATTTCAAGATCCCGGCAATGTGTAGAAAGAACCATACTACATGACAAAATCATCTTTCTAAAACATCATAACGAACACAGATCACTTCATAGCTTACTCTTCCAACATCCAGTAAGTGCGCCTTTGAAAGTTTTCATTCTCCTCTCCATGAGCATAATAGCAATGCAGGACATCAACACTGTCAGCCTACAGGATAGAAAAATTTAAAAAGTACTCTACAGGAATTGTTAACAAACACGTATAACTCTTGCGGAATATAATATTGAGGCAAAAAGTTGATGTTGATATCCTGAATGAGACTGACAGAAACTCAGTGATCAACAATGTTAGGATTCAACTGTTAACTGCCGAACAACCTTTCGAAATACATTCAACTGCTAGAAACAAACTGCATGTAGAATTTGGAGATATCAAAAGATAAGGACACTGTACACGAATTGAGTGCATACCCTTGCAAAAAGCAGAATGAGAAACTGTGTATTGTATTGTTTATAATCAGAAATTGTACCCATTCATAATTTTCCTATAACATAAAGCAAGATGCTTCCCTTTTGCACGCCAGTTATGGGTGAGGAAAATATTGAAACTCCCCCATCATGTTTGTACATCTTATATCACATCAACTTGCATCAACACAGAATTCATCATTCATAAAGTTTACGCAATGGTTTTTTCCTTTTTTTTTCTCCGGAACCACCAAGTTAAAGCACTCATCTCACACTCTGGTGGGGATAATACCAAGCTAATGCCTATCTGTCTCATAATGATATCTATGTTAAAAATTAGCAATTAGAGGTTTTAGTACAAATCAATGTTGATTACTTATGTGTCTTTTAATTATTAAAATTATATGTTGATGTACCTTTATCATTCAATGTTGTCAAATAAGCTAATTTTTGTTTTTCCGTCAACAACATACATTTGACTAATAGTTTTATCAACTTCTACAAAAAATTAAATTAGGTTGAAATTAGGTCCAAATGCTATACCAAATAAGCATCGATTAACTTGGATCATTGGATGCAAGTGTAAATGTGTTGGATATATGTATAAATGTGAATAAAATCAAGTAAAAATTAACTATTCTCTAGTTGGTTTAATTCGAGGAACAACTCTTGGTTTGTACTCTCATTAGAACAAGTTAAGCACAATGGATAAATTGACAAATTAATTTTTTTAAATTTATTTAATTTATAATAGTTGGTTTCGCTTCAAAATATTTAATAAAATAAACAAATATTACATCATTCACCCTAATATTCTAGCAACATGCATTTAAACTAGTCTATGAGAACCTATAGTAGGAATATACACTAGATAAGATTTGGAGAGAATTTTTTAAGTATTCCATTTTATCATTTATGCTGGTTTTATACAAGAAACAAGACTAGGAAAACCTATAGCATGAATAAACAAAATTTAGTGGCTAAAAAATAGATACAAGATTAATTGCGATTTCAATAGCCCATGAATTGGGGAGGTAGTAGAAACAATGATCCTACAGAACAACGATATCGAAAAGAGAAAAAGGAAAGAGAGAAAAAGAAAGAGAAAGATTTGGCGACAAGACTGGGCTAGTGATGTAGTGCAGTTACAGGATAAGGAGAGGACCAGCTTATCGCCACTTATATCGTTTTGCTCCACTTACTCATTTGTTTTACTCGACTATCACTCTTTTCATTATTAGCTAGTTTACAGTTATTTGCATTAAGGTAGCTAGACTTAGCTACACTAATATTAGGAACTCTTAAGTATACAAGTATATAAGGGATGAGGAGGAAAAGAGATACATAGAAAAATATATTTCACTATTTTAATGTTCGTGTTCCTGTGTTGCCTCAGTTGCGCTCTTGTGTCTGCAAGGATTTCCAGCTTGGGCATCACACCAAATTGATATCGGAGCCAGCAGCTTGGGCCAGCACCGATGGCTGAAAGTAGCCGAAGAGCATCTTCAGACGTGATCGAAGCTTAGAAGCACTCTGGGCAGTGCAAACAACCATCTCCAAACAACTATCAGAACTTTCTTCCGATTTTAAGCATTTCATTGTAGACATAAGGAGAGAATACCAAGCCCACAACGGTCCAGGCATAAACCTTCATCATACACCGCAGGTAACTACACCTACGGCAGTTCGGGAAAACGAAGGGTTGGAGCACGTCGTAAGAAGATATCCGGCCCCAATTCCAAAAATCTCCGACTCTGAGGGAGAAGGGGAGCAATTTCATCCGTTTCAACCATCAGATTCGAAGGATGGTGAGTGAGATTATCCGATCGATACTAGGAGGTGGAGGGATAGAAATCTGAGAAATTAGAATGAGTTCCGCGTCAAATTTGATATCCCATTTTTTGAAGGTTGATTCTACATTGAAGACTATTTGGACTGGGAAAAACGGTTGAGACCTTCTTCGAGTACATGAAAATCGCACCCGAAAAATAAGTATGTAGCTTGTCGATTGAAGGGAGGTACCAGTGCGTGGTGGATGCAAGTTCGGCAAAATCGGCGACGAGAAAGCAAGGGAGATGTTAGGAGTTGGCTCCGAATGAAACAATTAATGAGAGTGCATTTCCTCCCAACTGACTATGAACAACTGTTATATGTCAGATATCAACATTGAATCCAAGGGAACAGGACTGTAAGTGAATACACTGAGGAGTTCTACAGATTAAGTGCTTGCAATAACCTTAATGAATCAAACACTCAGCTAGTCGCTCGCTACATCAAGGGGCTAAAGGAGGTTATACAAGATAAATTGGAACTCAATTCTATTTTGACCTTATCACAAGCTGTCAATTTCGCTCTTAAGGTGGAAATCCAACTAGCTAGGCACTCCAAAAATTTTACTCATAGACGACAACATGATGAGCACTTCAACAAATCCAGACCTGCTGGAATTAATTCTAAGACAAACCAAAATCAACAGCCGTCTAATGCAGGTCCATCCTCTATGCCTGAGCTGAAGCTACCTCCTAAACCAAGGGTGCCCGTCAGAGAGAACCCATACTCGAGACCCTCAATCTTGAAATGTTTCTACTATTTTCAGACAGGCCATAAGTCCAATGAGTACCCAACTAGACCTCAAATTCAGATTGTCGAAAGTGAATCAGATGATCTGTTGGTCAACCCAACATAAGAAGCGGCACCTGAAATAGAAGATCTCGTAGCACATGAGGGTGAAAATGTTGTTTGTATATTGGAGAAACTTTTGCTAGCGCCTCGACAACTTACTACGTCCCAACGTAATGCAATTTTCCACACCCGTTGTACCATTAACGGGAAGGTTTGCGAACTTCTTATAGACAATGGCGTACTGAAAACGTGGTGTCTCGTTCACTAGTGCAAGCAATACAACTAAAAACAACTAAGAATCCACAACCATATAAGATTAGTTAGTTTAAGAAGGGAATAGAGATATTGGTGAATGAAATGTGCCGAGTTACTTTTCTATTGAAAAGCAATACACTTGAGAGGTCCTTTGTGACGTTCAATAAATTGATGTGTGTCACATAGGGGTGTAAGTGAGCCGAGTCGGCTCGCATTTATGGGCTCGCGAGCCAAGCTTATCGAGCTCACGAGTCGAGCTCGAGTTCGAGCTTGATGTGGCTCGGCTCGTGAGCTTGCGAGCCGGCTTGAATTATTTTAGGATTTTTTTAAATAAAGTAATTAGTATTTTTATTAAATTAAAATCTTAAAAAAAGAGTAGTTAATTATTAAAAAAACGTTAAAGCTGTAGGTGCTATAGTGCAACATTTCCCAAAAAATATATATTAAATGTTAAAGCTGCAACTTAGTTCTTTAGTTGGTTTTAAAAAAAAAATTTAAACCTGCAGCTACCAAAAATGCAAGCCTCTTTTTTATCCATGGGAGAAACTGACGAACCGCGTATGCACTCTGTAGTGTTGCTAGCTTAGAAATCGGGCGGGAAAACAACAAATGGCGGGCGGGAAACCGAAATTGAGCGGCTCAAGGAGCTTGTTCCAATGTCGCGAGTCGAGCTCGAGCTCGACTCTAGTTTGAGCTCAATATTTGACTCGCGAGTTGAGCTTAAACACCCTCTGACTCGAGCTCGACTCGACTCGTTTACACCCCTAGTGTCACATTATCTTTGGTCGTCCTTGGCAATACGACAATGGGGCGACTTATGATTGTAGGTTGAACACTTATTCCTTCGGGTAGAAGGGGAGACGGCAAACACTTTGGCCAAATTCAACTCCTGACAATAATCATAAAAGCAAGGACAAGGCTATTTTTCACCTTGTAACGGGTGCTATTTTGCTTGCTCACAAAAACCATGACATGTTATATGCCCTTGTGGTCACTAAAGCTTCCTCACCCAAAGAAGCCATTTCATTTCCAGAGCCGGTTCGGAGTCTATTACAATAGTTTGAAGATACCATTCCAGATGAGCTTCCATCAGGACTTCCACCTATGAGGACAATCAACATCAAATAGATCTAACCCCAGGTGTTAATCTGCCGAACCTAACTAACTACAAGATGAGTCCGAAAGAGCATGAGGTACTACAGGAAATGGTGCAGGAACTGTTAAGCAAACAACTCATTCAACCTAGCCGCAGCCCCTATACGGTTTCGGCTTCAATTGTTCCAAAGGAAGATAACAAATGGAGAATGTGTATAGACAGTAAAGCTATCAACATGATCACCACCAAATTTAGCTTTCCAGTTTCACGGTTCGAAGACTTATTGGACACTCACGGGTCAGAGTATTTCTCAAAGTTGGACCTCCGCAGTGGCTATCATCAGATCCAAATCGCTCTAGGTGACAAATAGAAGACGGCATTTAAAACCAGATAAGGATTGTATGAATGGAGAGTAGGTCGTTTGGGTTGTGTAACGCACCCTCCACCTTCATGCAGCTCATGAACGAGGTACTCAAAGACTACCTTAACCACTTTTGTGTTGTTTATTTCAATGACATCTTAGTTTATAGCAAGTCACTTCCGGAGTATATCCAACACCTCACTCTGATACTCTAGTCTCTCCGAATTTGCTTTAGTCCAGGTATATTTCTTGAGCTTCATTATTTCTGCAGTCGGTATAGCCACTGATCCATGAAAGGTAGACGCCATCCAGACCTGGCCAACCCCCCGCTCGTTGTTTGACATCCGAAGCTTCCATGGTCTCGCAAATTTCTACTGCCGCTTCATTCGAGGATTTAGCATCATTATGGCCCCTACAACTGATTGCTTAAAGGCTAAACAATTTGTGTGGGATGAGGAGAAACAATGCAGTTGGGAAGCAATCAAGCAATCTTTGAGTACAGCACCTGTCCTCACCTTACCAAATTTTGAACTCCATTTTCAAGTAGATTCGAACGCCTCTGCGATAGGTATTGGAGCAATTCTGTCACAACTCGATAAACCTTTACTCAAACATTTGGAGCATTACCAGTTACATCAAGACTTCATCTTATGCAGTGATTACCATGCATTGCAATTCATCAATACCCAAAAGAATATTAATCGCATGCATGCACGCTCGCCGGATTTTATTTCTGCAAAAATTTACATTTTCTTTAAAACACAAGTCCGGAAGTCAAAATCGCGTTGCGAACGCTCTTAGCAAACAGACAGCGTTACTCACGTAGCTACAAACTGAAATTACTGGACTTGATTGCTTGAAGGACCTATACTCAACTGATCTAGATTTTGTTGATACACTCCGTTATGGTTATTTATTTAAAGGAAACACACTTTGCATCCCTTGTTCATCATGGAGACAATAGTTGATTCAGGATGCTCACAGTGGGAGTTTTGTGGCACATTTTGAGCGAGAGAAGACACTACTACAGCTACAGGCTAGGTTTTTTGGCCCGAACTACATAGGGATGTTTCTCGTTTTGTTAAACGCTGCCCAATTTGCCAGGAATATAAAGGAAACCGGCACAACACGGGATTATACACTTCGTTACCAGTGCCTGAGTCTATCTGGTAGGATATCAGCATTGATTTTATCTTGGGACTACCTCGAACAAGGAAAGGGGTTGATTCAATGATGGGGGTGGTGGATCGATTTTCTAAGATGGCACACTTCATCGAATGCAAAAAAACTTTAGATGCTATCAATGTGGCCAAAATGTTCTTCCAAGAAGTTGTTAGGATCCATGGTATACCTCGTAGCATCACTTCCGATAGAGACGTCAAATTTATAAGTCATTTTTGGAGGGAGTTATGGATGCATTTACATACAACCATTAATCTCAGTTCAGCTTACCACCCTCAATCGGATGGTCAAACCGAAGTGGTTAATCGCACGCTAGGTAACATGCTACGTTGTCTAGTGCAAAGCCATCCAAACCAAGGGGAAAAGTTTCTTGGTCAAGTCGAATTTGCCTATAAATCAATGACTAACCACTCTACTTGAAAGTGCCCGTTCAGCATTGTATATACGAAGTGCCCAAATCATATCTTTGATATCTTTGTTTTACCCAAGTTCTCTGATAAAATCGCAGCCCAATTAATTGAATAATACAAAACTATTTTGACCGAAGTCCATAACAAGTTGACTACCTCAAATACCTCCAATAAGGAAGCAACTGATCTTCACCGACACCGCCAAATTTTTCATCCCAGCGATCTTGTTATGGTTCACATGCGGAAAGAGCATTTCCCTGTTGGAACTTATTCTAAGCTTAGCCCTCACAAGTTCGGGCCTGTACCTATTCTCCAATGTATCAATGATAACGCATAACATCCCAGATCATATTCACACCTCAACTACCTTCAATTTCTCTGATCTTACTTCATATCATCCGATATATGATCTAGCAAGCCCCAACATTCAGGTAGACTAGGAAATTTCTACAGCGGGAGGGAGCTGATGCGGTGCAGTTACAGGATAAGGAGAGGACCAACTTATCGCCAATTATGTTGTTTTGCTCCACTTACTCATTCTGTTTTACTCCACTATCACTCTTTTTCATTATTAGCAATTTTACATTTATTTGCATTAAGGTAGCTAGACTCAGCCACACTAATATTAGGAACTCTCAAGTACACTAGTATATAAGGGATGAGGAGGAAAAGAGATACATAGAAAAAATATATTTCACTGTTTTAGTGTGTGTGTTCCTATGTTGCCTTGATCGCTCTTGTGTCTGCAGGGATTTTCAGCTTGGGCATCACACCAGCCAGTATCAAGGTTGGGTTGGCGTCAAGGCTGGGCATATCACCAGCATGAAAGGGGACCCAAATGGGTGTTATAGGAGACGAGTCAGCCATATCCCTCAAATAAATGAATGGATATTGTCCATTTCAGCTTACTTATTAATTTTTGAAAGATCATCCCTAATAAACTTTTGGTAATAATGTCCGCAAGTTGTTCACCTGTAGATAAAAATAAAGTACATATAAGGTTTTCCCAACCAGCTTTTCTTTTATAAAGCATTCATCAAATTCAATATGCTTAGTACTATCATGTTGCAGGGGGTTATGTGCAACATTGATGGCTGACTTATTATCACAATAAAGCCTTATGTGGCCTCTCAATTCAATTTTCTAAAACTTCAAAGATAATTTTAAGCCAATCACAAACTTCCAATACCATAGATCTAAATTTAACTTCTACACAGGATCTTACTACCACTTTTTTTTTTACTTCTCCAAGTCATGAGTTGCCCCTAAGAATGTGCAATATCATGAAGCTAACCTATCAACCAAACTCCCTGCATAATCAATATCTCTATAGGCTTCAGGTATTAAATCCTCCATTTTTTTAAATAAAATTTCTTTTCTTTGAGTTCCTACATGATATTATAAAATTTGATGAAGTATCTTAAGATGTGGTTCTTTAGGATTGTGCATTAATTGACTTAACATGCCAACAAAATAGGCATACTATGAGATAAGCAAAGGTGTCTATGATAAGAGATTTCTTCTATTTCTTTTAATAGATGTATTGTGTATTTTTTTTGCGATATGAAAATTTTATGACGAGAGTGTGTAACTTCAATGTCAAGGAAATACTTTCACTTACTTAATTCTTTGCCTTCAAATTCTCAGAGCAAATTTTTTTAAGTATATATTTCTTGAGTCACTACTTGTCATGATGATGCTCAGCATAAACTAATAGTGTGAAGACTACCCCTAAAGCCATGTGTTTGACAAATAATATATGATCTCCTTCAATTTGTTTGCATCCCATGCCAAACATTCTAAACCATAACATTAGAGATTGCTTCAACCATAGAAGACCTTTTTACTTTAAATAACATTTTTTTTTAATTTGAAGTAAATTCTGGTAGGACCTCCATATACACTTCCTTGTCTATATTACCATGCAAGAATGTATTTTTCACATAAAATTGCAATATTTCTCAGCCCCTGATCACTTCTAAAGACAAAAGAACTTGAACGATATTCATTTTTAGCAATTAGTGCAAAATTTTCAAGATAATCAATCCCATATATTTAAGTGTAGATTTTGACTACAAGTATGGTTTTATACCTTTCCACTGAATCACTGGATTTTCATTTTTCAATAAAGACTTATCAACATTTCACTAGTTTCTTCTATTTTGGTAATTCCCATATTTTATTCTTTTAAAGGGCTTTTGTATCTTCCGGCATAACATTATTCTAATTCAAATAACTTAAAGTCTGAAAAATTATTTTAGGGATAGAAATAGCATGGAGGTTGAAGAGAAGGATTGGTGACTAAAAGAAAAATTTTTGTATGACAAGAATAAGCATAAGGGATGTTTAGTGAAAGTTTGGGTACCTTTGTTCGTAGGCTCAATGATTCTTTCAATAGATTTAGTGGCAAGAATTGATTCGGATGATTAAAGTTACATAGTTTGAAATGTCTTTCTTTTTTATTAAACCTATAATGACTAAGAAGAAGGTAGTTCAGGTTTAGGCAGGATTTATGTATGAGTGACTACTTCAACAAAGAGTTATTTGCTCGTTTCAACAAGGTAAAATAGAGCAATCTAATAGGAATAATTTATTTGTGAATGATATTTTTTTCTTTGGGTAAGTAGCAACAAAATAGTGATCTTCCTTGAATGTGACATCAATAGAAACTAATAACTTTCTATTGAATAAATGATAACATGTGTACCCTTCTTTTGTGAAACAGAAGCCAATAAAGACATTTAATTACTATTGGATCAAATTTTCCACTATTTTGGGAAGAGTGTGAACAAAAGCAATACTTTCAAAAATTTTGAGAACAAAGTTTTTGAGATATTGTAGTGAGAAAAATAACTTAGCAAGAATTTGTGTAGGACTCTTGAGCTCAAAGACCGTATGAGTGCTTTTTAAAACAACTCCCCCCAAATATAATTTTAGAACATTCTTTTGAAAAATGAGAAATTTTGTGGTAGCAAGTAGGCAATCATTATTTTGTTCAACCAACCTAATTTGTTAGGGCATATACATACAAGAGGACCCATGTGTTATGCCTTAATCTTTGAAGAAGTAGGAGAGAGAATTGTTAAAAAAACCTTTAACATTTGGATTTGACTAATTTCAACACCAAATCAATTTTTTATCATATAAAAGGTGGAAAAGATGGTTCTTATGTCATTTATTGCTTTTAGTTAGAAAATCCACGATACTAATGAGGAATTTTTCTATCCTCAACAACAACAACAACAACGTCAAGCCTTATCCCACTACGTGAGGTCAGCTACATGAAGCTTTTTTCTCCATTGGGTTCTGTTAAGAGTCAAATTGTCATTTAAATCTAATAAAAAATGTCATTTCTAATATTTTATAACCAAGTTTTTTTAGGTCTACCTCTACCTTTCTTAATATAGGTCAAATCTAATACATCTACTCTACTAAAAAGGTCATCGAAAGGCCAACATTTTATGTGACCAAATCATCTAAGGCGACTCTTTCTAATCTTATATGCCACTTGAGCTACTCCAACATTTTCACGTATATACTCGTTCTGCATTCTGTCTTTAAGAGTGAAGCCACTCATCCACCTGAGTATCCTAATCTCTGTAACACTTAACTTAATTTTATGTTGGTCTTTTAATGGCCAAAATTCTGGGCCATAAAGCACTATAGGTCTCACCACCATCGTATAGAATTTTTCTCTTAAGTTTAAAGGGTACTTTTCTATCACACAATAGGCCCGATGCATTCCTCCACTTCAACCATCCAACTTGAATTCTACTAATAAAATCTTCATCTATTCACCATCACTTTAAACAATCCCCATCTATTGAGGAATTTTTCTATCACACAACACACCCGATACATTCCTCCACTTCAACCATCCAACTTGAATTCTACTAATAAAATCTCCATCTATTTCACCATCACTTTGAACAATCCCCATCTATTGAGGAATTTTTCTATGCTCAATAGATTTAAAATATTTTATGATTAAGTATAGCATAGAAAATAATGCATTATTTTGAAAGATAAAATTATTATTTGTTATGCACTTAACAAAATTTATATATTTTTTATTTTTTTATATGTCTAATATTTTTTCTATATAATATATTTGATTGAATAATATTTATTTTATTCTATGATACATATTCCCTATAAGGGCAAGCCTCTATTAGCTCTTGAAAAATTAATTAAAATATTGACTAATATTTTTACATATTTCCAAGAATTTCATTTTAAAAGTTCAGTCTTGCTAATTTCTAGTATAATTGGACCTACATTAAATTATTTTTTAATAGAAGCCAAAGGAAGAAAGAATAGGAGTATTTAATTATACTAAACTTAGAGGTACTCAATATTAAGTTGAGCATACATTTCAACAACCAAAATTGAACTTTATATTGTAAAATTAAGTTTATGTTTAAGTTGATTAATTTCATTTGGATAGTTGAGCATACATTTCAACAACCAAAATTGAGTAAATGCCCAGAAAGGCGAGGACTTATATAATGTGACTAAAAAGAACATCAAGCTCGGATCCCAGATTTAAAATGAGAACTATCGATAGGTAATAAGCCGAACATAAATCTACCAAAATAGATGTAACTTACAAACTTGAAATCTCACCTAAGATTAAGTCAACCCAATCTCTTTTCTTATAATCATATCGGGAAATGACTGCCAGCTATACCCATCTAAGTGTTTTTAAAACTATACAATATATGAGCTCTTAAAGCAAAGATCTTAATTGTGTTTGATAAGTAAACCTAATATATTTCAAGGTGTGTTGAATTTATAATCAGATTTTTATTAACTTAAGCATTGATGTTTGTTGCTCTAGAGATTAAAACTTATTATGAGTATAACCTATTATGGTTAATTACCCCCCTCCAATCAAGAAAGCACTTGTGATTAAGAAGATTGTTATGCTTTACCTTTGACTACGCTCTCTCTAAAAGGTTTGTATTCTAAAATAATTTTTTAAAAAGTGTGATTTTAGTGCGAAGAATATGGGCGTAGGAGTGGATGGTAAAACATGTTAAGATTCCATGGTTCTATCATCTATATTTTTTTAGGTGGACCGTGATTCAAAGAGTCGGGGAGTCATGATTGAGATAATGAAGATTTAAGTCATAGATATTTGTTTTGCGACTATAAATATTAGGTCTTGGGCTTATTTTGACTAGCTTGAAGTCATTAAATTTGTTATGACTATAGAACTCAAAGTCAATAAGACTTAGTTGTGGTTGTTGCACTCCTTATCAACAACCATGAATTATATTATTAAGGTAATCCCTTAAGGACTAGGAATGGAGTAAAGTGACTAGTGCAAGTCTTTTATCATTCTTGAGAGCGGAAGATGCCCATGGGGCTGAGGTCAATTCACCTTATGACACATTTGTCTGTAGGCACATATGTTGTTGTATCTAATTTGAATCATCCAATGGATTGGAAGCTGAGATATCATTCAATGTTATCCCCTTGGGGTGGAAACTAATGAAAGCTTCACATCACCCCCTTGTGGGAGGGACGTGAAGCAAACAACATATAACATAGTGCTAATTTCATGATTATCCCTTCAGATGAAAGCTGGTATCTATGCCTTAGCATCTTTTTAGATGAAGTGTAGACCCTCCTTAGTGTTTGGTGTCAATCTTTAGACCATCTAGTTGGAATACATAGTCAATGCCCTAATACATTTATCAATGAGAACAACCGTTCATGTGCCTTAGAACATTTTCAAGAGTTGAAAAGTTCAACAAAGTTGCATAGTTGTGTTAAACTTACCACAACTGGCTAGCTAATGGTGAATGGCGTGTTTTTCAAAGCACTCATGTTTGCTCATAAATTAGCACACTTTCCGAGGCAAATGAAGAATAGCATAGAAATAATATAAGTTGATTAGACTTGACAGGTTAAGGAGCCTAATTCAAACCTTTTAATATTTTTTCTATTTTTATAGGTTTATTCTTTTTTATAAATTTTTATAATTTTTATGAAATTTTATTAAATATTTTTATTATTTTAAAGACTTAAAATAATAAAAATAAATAAAATTGAGCATGATCCCTATCAAGTGCAATTTTTTAGATTTGCCAAAATTTTCTTACAATTTTTTAAGCTTTCTCTATGTTTTCAACATTAAAAGAACTTTTCCTCAATCTTGATAAACTTGCAACCAAAAATTTTTCAAGTGGCAATCTTGTAATTTTTCCTCTTGTGGGAAATCTACAATTTTAAATTTCCTGGACATGTCATGTGGCAATTCTGGAAGACGAAATTTTTGCCATATGTAATCTTGCATTCTTGCTAACATGTCAACCTCAAGAGTTGCCCCGAAGTAGAGTGAGAACAGGTGACCATGTGGCCTTCGAACAAGATGCCACATGGAACTAACATGTTGGCAATGTGGACAATCCTGTCCAAGGAGTTCTTATGTCATGTCAGGTCAAGAATGGTTAATTTAAGTCAAATTGTAGCTTGATGAACTTATTAAATCAAGCATGATTGCTTGATACACATAATAAGAAGTGATTATTCTAGCCATAGTGGAAACTTAAATAAGATGTGGGTTACATGATGCTCAAGTGTTAGTCACTCAATAGCTTTAAGTAGTGGGGCCTAACTAGCATGGCTCTTCCCAAAAATTATGTTGTGCCCTGCCATGGGTCAGTAGGGGTATGCAAATATACAAGAAGCTGAACGAAACCAATCAATTTGGGTCAATGCTCATAATTCATAGTGTAATTTGGGTTACTAAAATATGCGGAAGGGATATATGGGCTGGTTCTCAATTTCGCTAATCAAACAACCCAGAATTGACCTGCATCGAACCTAAAGGTTCATGAACTTGCATTTCAAAAAATTCAATGAAAGACATATATACCAAAATATATCCTTAATAATTTAGCTATAAATATGCTACCTTTACACCATTTAGAGTGAGAACTGCGCTTTATTTACACTATCGCAGCAAGTTGCTAAAAAAATAGACATTTATAATTATGTAATGCAAGCTACTTTTGTTTAATTGAGAGTTGATTACCATGTGGTTGATGAGATGAATTTTGAAATTTTAATTACCTTTGATGATACAACAAATAAAATTTGAACTCCTCTTCTTCTCTAAAAGACACAAATCAAATCAAATATAATGTCAACCCCATGAGTATAATCAAAATGCTTCCTCTCACTACCACAGGTTAGGGCTTAGTTGGGTTTAGGTATATTCTTGCTTTGCCTCTTGACACTTCTCTCACGACTGCCTAGGAGTCTTTTTTTTTTTTTTTTTAACTGCCTAGGAGCCTAAGGTTCTGGCCAGTGATTGAATTCGTTCAGGTTGCAAATCTCTGCCTCTTAACTTGTAAGCACAAAGAGATTAGAGAAATGTTGGTTTTGTTCATCAACTATATATCTTGGCCATAGAAACCAGTTTGTATGCAATGATGGAAAGATCTAATTTTTCATATCAAAATATCACAAGAACTTCAAAATGAAGATATAACCTTGGAAGATGAGATGGACAAAAGCTTTTCGACATTTACATGGAAAGGATGTAACACAAGATTCTACCTTTGCATTTGAAAGAAAAAGAAAAATGCCAGAGATATCTGATAGAAATATCACTGAGGAAACTCTAAAGGCAATAAAGAATATTGACAAGATCAAAGTTTCTAGAGGGGCTAGACACCATCACTCACCAGAGGGACAAAAGCTTTTCAAGGCACCACTCACCAGTCAAGAGGACCCATTTGCCCTTCCAAATATCAAAGTCAAGGTTTTCTAGCCACAAGCAAAGAATTAAATGGAAGAATTGTGAGCTCATCAATATTATCTCCATCACAAACAACAATTCATAAGAGCTTCACTTGTGCTATGTATCATGTTTTGGGTTTTCCCTTCTCTCGGCAGGGAGTCTATTCCTACAGCATAATAACCATTTTCTGTTATATTTGTGATATATTATATGCACTAAAATAAAATTTTGATTTTCACATGTAGTTCGCTGTGAACATGGATAATCCCATGAGTGCAATTGGACCTGAGAATCGAACCAAAATAAAAGCAAAAAAGAAGTGATTTGGTTTAGCTCGGTTCTCAAGTAATTTGAGGCAATTTAGGTACCAAGTCCGAATGGAATCGATCTGACTTGATCAAAGTTGCACCCCTTTGGGGTAAGATTGGGCTTTATGACCTAAGATATTTTATGATCATTGAGACCATCCATGACGATGATGAGGTTGGCAGGAGATCTCACAAGTTCCAACAGATGTTGAAATTGATTAGCAAGCTCTTAGAAATGTCAGTCGATGGCAAGGAAGAGGAAGCCAAATGAGTAAAATTTTAAAGAGAAGACATGCGAAGGATAGCTATGTGTAGAAGTTCATCAAGAAATGGCAATAACATGCAGCTAGCTCACATGTTGAGGAAGCGATATGGCAAATGTATCCAATGGTGTTGTATTGAGCTTTTGAATGGGAGGTATTTATAGGCATTAGAGAGTCTCGTTGAAATTAGATGAGGCACAAATGAGTATATGATGAGGACATCCATATTTGGAAAGTCTATCGTAGACGTGATCGTCAATCTACGGCAACGATCGAGTCTCTGTATTTTTTAGTTTTATTACATTATTGTTTCTTTTAATTCGTTTACTATTTTACCCTTACTTAAGAGTGGATTGCTTGTAAGCCCAAGAGGGCATTATCGTCTTTTCTTTTTGGTCTTTTGTTTGAGGCTATTTATAGGCTACTATTGTATCGTTTTGGGGGAATGAATGATTGATAATAAAATTTCTGCATATTGAGTTCTTATGTGAGCTTGAGAGCTATGGAGAGGAATCCCTAGGAGAGGGAGAGCGGATCACCCACCAACCTAGGAAGAGTCCGGGTTCGTGGTTTCTTACTTTCTCCTTCCCTAATTTTTCCCCTCCCTTCCCCCTACCCGTCGGCCTAGGGATTTCCCTATACCTTAGCCGTCGGCCCTCCCACAACCTCACCTACCCGCCGGCCTCCCAACACCACCACCCGCCCCTAGCAAGCCGCCGGCCTCCCCCTTGCCCTTCCCTCTTAATTTTAGTTACTAATTTAGTTTGGTGTCAATTTAGAAAGAATTGAAATTCAAATTCAAATTGAATTTGAATTAAAACCTTTCTTAATTTACCCCACTTATTTTAGGAAAGTTTCCAATTTTGAATTCTATTTAAAATATAATTAAATAGGATTGCATCAACTCTTTCCTATTTCCTAAATCCCAAATTGAAAACCCAAATCAATTACCCCAAATCCCTCCCTACCCTATTAAAACCGCTGGCCCCATGAT
Source organism: Dendrobium chrysotoxum (assembly GCA_019925795.1). Classification (NCBI taxonomy): domain Eukaryota; kingdom Viridiplantae; phylum Streptophyta; class Magnoliopsida; order Asparagales; family Orchidaceae; genus Dendrobium; species Dendrobium chrysotoxum. The sequence goes on from CM034313.1 coordinate 78,439,802, forward strand.
CATGCCGCCGCCCCTCTCTCTCCCTCTCTCTCCAATCTTCTTCAACTCATTAACTCCTAATTTCCTTTTCTAATTCCCTCCTAAATTCAAAATCTGGGAATAATTTCAGGTTTTGAAAACTTTAATCCCTCATAACCCTAACCCTAAGTCACAAAACCTGAACCAAATCCTTCCCCCCTATTCCTACCTTGGCCGACCACTTCCCCTAGCCCTTTCTACTTGATTTTCAAGGGGAAACCATTGTCTCTCGGGAAGAACCTTCAAAGACAACACTTATTTTAGGAAAGTTTCCTATTTTGAATTCTATTTAAAATATAATTAAATAGGATTGCATCAACTCTTTCCTATTTCCTAAATCCCAAATTGAAAACCCAAATCAATTACCCCAAATCCCTCCCTACCCTATTAAAACCGCTGGCCCCATGATCATGCCGCCGCCCCTCTCTCTCCCTCTCTCTCCAATCTTCTTCAACTCATTAACTCCTAATTTCCTTTTCTAATTCCCTCCTAAATTCAAAATCTGGGAATAATTTCAGGTTTTGAAAACTTTAATCCCTCATAACCCTAACCCTAAGTCACAAAACCTGAACCAAATCCTTCCCCCCTATTCCTACCTTGGCCGACCACTTCCCCTAGCCCTTTCTACTTGATTTTCAAGGGGAAACTATTGTCTCTCGGGAAGAACCTTCAAAGACAACAAAACAACGTCAACTTCAACCTCTCTTCTTCACTAGCAACATGAATTGAAGTCCCCGAATGGGACTATGGCTTGGTGCTTGACGAGCAAGACAACATCGACATCCTCCGTTCCCCGTTCTTCGACGTAGGATTCGACTTCGACAACACCGTCGAAGAATACCTCGACCGGATCCACATCACCTTGGTGGATATAATTGACGATCAACGGACAAAAGGACGGTGGACCATCTTCGGCCGAGCCACGACCTCCACCCCTCCGGCTACTTCATCAATCAAAGGCTATCTCACTCAACTTCTACAACTCCTCACCACTACTATTAGCAATCAGATGGACATTATCCGACGACGATTCCTTTCCGACTAAGGTTGAACTTTCTTCCCTATTCAATTCCTTTTCCATTCTCTAACCTTGTAGGTGATGACGGATTCGCGAAGGAATAATGCCGCTTGATTTGCTAAAAGCCTAGTAAACGTAGGGTTATTTGAGTGCTCCTTCTTTGTTTACTTATCGCATTATTAATTGAGGGATATTGATTGAACAACTATCATATTAGCATGATTTTGAGTTTCTAATTTATTTGTTTGTTCAAACATTTCACAAGTGGTTTAACCTAAACGCAAGCACCCCTCTCTTGTTTTATGTTGTTGTTTCAATTGCTAGTATCTTAATCAATAATTGCTCTCTTTAATAAATCGTGCTAATCCTTATTTTCATCCAAAAACATCGTAGTTCTGCATCAGTATAACTGATGTGTCATTGGAGAAATCGAAGCTAGTGAAGTGTATTGTGAAATGAGCTAGAGCAAGGATGATTCAGTAACTTTGCCTTTTGTGGAGATTATGAGATAGCATTCTCAGCGTTATATATATATATTTGCAACGGTATCTTGGTTAGTATGATGATAGTATAGACAAAGTTTGCATTTTAATGAATTTGTGTAATCAAGTATTGGATGTGACTTATGTTTCTCTTTAAGAAAAACTTGTTAAGAACCCTCAAACAAGAAAAAGCAATAGCTAAAATACCATCTCAAATTGCTCACTTTCAAAACATTCTGTCAAAATAGGAACATGTAGATAAAAAAAATTGAATATGTGCGCTCCCCCCAAAAATGAAAAAGTAAAAAGTACAGCGTATCTTTGCATTACTTTAAGCCTTTCGTGGGCTTCTTTGACAGTCTTCCCATCTTTCTTCTTTCTCCAGTTATGCCCATCCTTCCTGAAGTATCTTAATACCTTCCTATCGAAAAGAAACAGAGAACCACCTACAAAAGAAATGTGCAACATCAAAAGCTGCTCAAAGGGAACAAAAAGTTGCTGAGTCACAAAAGTGTAGCATCAATGTCAAAAGTACCACTCCATGAATATTCATTAAGATTGCAAGCAATACTTTATTTCAACTGGTAAAACATTTCCTCTGGAAAGAGAGAAACAAACCTGAAAGTTCTATAAGCAACAGGATAGAATCAAATCATCATATGGCTATGTTGGATATCGTTTTGTTCTCGCTTTGTTACTTTATTGATATTATTTGTTTTAGTGTTTCTCGTTTCTATTTTAAAAGGAAAAAAACACATTTGGTAAACTATGTTAAAACCAAAAAACAAACATTTACTTCGTTGAAGCTATTATTAATAAAATTTGCATGAAAAACAAGCATTTTTAGTAAATGGCATAATCTAACCAGCAATTTTTTAAAAACCATGGAAAATTGTGAATACTTTGAACTCAAAATTGTTAAAAGCATATTAAAAAATCATGCCCATACGAATGTTAAAGAAAAGAATTATAGCCAAAAAACTAAGAAGGCTAATTAGTAAATATACAATTATGAAAATAATGAAATAATCTTTCTAATTATTTTATCATGCAATTTAATAACCGTAACTGAATAGTTTATAAGAGTATTAAATGATATCAACAATTACTTTTTACATGATAAATTAACCTAATAAGACAATCAGCTCATTTTAAATAGATTGTTACAGGAGTATAAATATTTAGTAATAATAATTCCAAATATATGCCAATACTTTCTTTCTAAAAGAACCATCCCCTCCCTTGATCCAGTTGATTCTTTATCTCATCTCTCTCGGAGAAAAAGTTAGTTACATAAAGTTCGATGATTCAAATGGATACCTAAATAGGACAAAAGAATTTTTTAAGTCAAGCAAATGAAGAAGCCAAGTTCGCTGTGTCTATAAAGGAGGAGTTAGGCCCAACAAACAACCCTTGTACCGAGTCCTTTAGAAAGGCAATAATTATTTGAATTAGCTTGTTTGAAGAAAATAAGGGACAAAGTTAAGCAAATAAGCAATAATCTTTCTCTTAGGGTACTTTGAGAAGAAAAGTACTGAGTTAATTAAAATTAATTCAGCATATAAACATATCATAGTAAAATTTATTTTATATTTTTAGTATTTAATTTATTAAAATAATTAGTATTATGTTAAATGTAATTAAGTAAATTATAATATTTTAAATAACATTAGAAAATAAAGTAGTAAAAAGTTCACTCATGTTATTATGTGGTCATTTTCATTGATCTTGAAATACAATTGATTTGCAAAAATACTAAGGTTGTTTCCAAATTTCCAAGAAAAAAGCTGGTTAATTGTTAGAAATAGGAAACAAGTCAATCAGACAAGGCTTAAGCACTTTATTTTTATGAAAACAGATAAAAAGAACAAAATAATGCAAAACAAGCCCTATGTAGGCACTGCACAAGAGTAGATGAACTAGTTCGAGCATAAAAGTTTAAAATAATGTTGTAAGTTTGCAAAGTGGATCATCCATCCTAACTTTCATTCCTGTTGATATTCAGACAGCAACTTCTAAATATAACTCCATCATCAAACCATGCGATGCAGGACATTGTAAGGTCTAGGGTTTTCTAATGCGCCATAAGATATGCAAAAATCGTGCACACAAGATTAAATTTGAATTCCACAAACTATGCCTATATGATCTGATGCAAAAAAATCACACACAAATCAAATTCACAGTTCATAAATTCATTGTTATTATGTAAAGACCAGTTCAGCCGGGTTTAATTGAACCGGCTAGCTCTAATTAAAAGCAAACCCGCACGAGCAAGTTTCCACGAGCAAAACCGAACAGGGCTCAACAGAGTGGCCTCCACATGCTTGTATATACCTCCTAGACAGAGTAATTCCCTGCTTTAAGTGGATAATCGCGTGAAGGAGTGAAAAAGAACGACTCCTCACGCGAGACATCTCCGTTTCACTCATTTCAGTAGAAGAAAATCGGGAGAAGCTCTATGCCGAAGGGAGGAAGGAAAAAGGTAGGTTTTTTAATTTTATTCACTTTCTGCACATTTCTTCTGTGATTTAATCATATGAAAGGATTAATTGTCTTAAAAGGAAGGCAGCAAAAGGAATTAAGAAAGAAAAAGAAAGAAATTTGGGAGAGAGAGAGGAAGAAATTGTGTTAGAAAGTTTCTTTTGTAAGTGATTTCATACTTCCTATTCTTTTCTATTCAAATTTAAAGAATAAAATATAAATTTATACTTTGATGGAAATCAACAGTGTATGTTCTTTTCAATAGGAAAAATACAAGCGAAATAAGATTTAATTTGACAGTGAAGGAAGATAAAGTTCAATTGGAAGGAAGATTTTGTGAGGTAATTTTATATTATGAAGATAGATAGTGAAATAAATTGTGAAGGAAATTTGATGATTTCTTTTGATGATATTTGAGACATCCAGATTAAACTTTAGTATTAATTAAGACATTGTATTGTATTGTTAACAGTAGAAGATTTTATACTAAAACAAATATTAGAAGTCACCTTCAGAAATTGAGGATTTGGAAGAATTTGAACGTGAAAAAAAATAAAGTGGGTAATTAAAATGTAATTGTTTTATTCAAATTTTAATTTCTTTTTATGTTATTACAATTCTCTTCTCTTTTAAGTATTATAATTATTGCATATTATATGAATTAATTGAGAGAATAATTGAGAGAATAATGGAAATGAAAATGTGAATTATCATTGTATGTAATTATTGTAGTACATATGATATAGTAAATGCCACATATGCAATAAACATGAAAATGACCGAATTACTGAGATTTATAGTGAAATATATATGTATCACTACGAATAAAATGTCTATATAGATTACTATAATGTGTGAAGAAAAATAAAATATTAAATGATGATTCATAATGAAAAGGAAGAATTAAAATATAGAAAAGGTACACGCATGCAAATTACAAGAGTTCACCCATGTATGGTACTGGTTGGAGAAGCAATGTACCTGCATGTTAAATGGTTATGAAAAATGAAATGAAAATTATTGTACATTTATTGTTATATTAAGACGGTGCTCCTGTACTAATGGAAATTGAATAAATGTTAAACGGAAATGAACAAATATGTTAAATGAAAATGGACAGATGATACAGAATAAGAAATAATTTATGAAAGATAAATTATAAAATCTATAAAATGTGAAAGAAGATGCATATGTTAATTGTGCAAGAAAGACAAAGAAACATGTATGCTTTATTTTATATGCCAAACTGTTGTATATAAAATGGTGATTATACATTGAGTTTATTTTGTAAACTCACTCCATTAAATTAACTTTTTCAGATAAGTCTCTTGATAAGTAGAAATGACGGAAGAGAGCATTTTGTGTATAGAAGAAGACGCTCAAATGATAACAGGTATAATCTGGTTTGTGTTCATAATAATATGTTAATGGCTCTTCAATGTTTGTTGTTAGTTATTACTATTATGTGTAATTATAGAAATTGTATTAATCGTTCGACTGTCAGTTCCCGCCTCGTTAGTTCGAGCATCCGGGCCGGGTCGTGACATATTATGTGGTCACGGTCTACATAAAATAAAATGTACAACACCCATTGATAAAACAGCACATCAAAATTTATCATTGTAAATAGCAAGTTGAATAGGCCTTGAACATTATTTTGTTAAAGAAATAGTAATTTTATTTATCTAAGCTACTTAAAATGGCTATGAATGTGGTTCATATTTCAAATCCAAGCTATCAATGGCAGATCTAGCAACAGAATTCATGCAACTCCCATTATCAAGAATGAGTTTACAAAGTTTATCATCAAGCTCGAAATTTGTTAAAGAAATATAGGGTTTTTTTAATCAAATTTAGCTTAAGTGTGGCAATGATGCAAAACAGAACAATCAAAAAATCCTTAATAAATGCATATTCAAAAATACTAATATCTTCATACAGTACATGAAAGTCATCCACCTCATCAATTTCATCATCATTTTCCCCCATATCAATCTGCAAATTTCTATTAAAACATTTATTTGCAAAGTGACCAGTTCAATAAAATTTAAAACAAGTTTTAAGAAACTTTAAAGCGATATGCAGTAGCAATTGACTTTCCCTTAATGCTTTGTTAACAAAACAGTTACTCACTTTAGATGCAATGGGTATAGAAGATTAAGTTCGATATTTTTGACAAAAAGATGGGTTTCCAATACATAAAATAGCACTTTTATGCAAAAAAAATTGATATTTGTTCAAGTTCTAATACAAAGTTAGAAAAACAGTCTTTAAGTAAAAGAATGTGATGTGTCACCATCTCTCATTTCATATCAAGTCTCAAACCAAAGCTAAAACTAAAAAAATGTAGTTTTAGGATCTTTAATTATTTTAGAACGCAATGACTAATCCTCAAATTTGTTCATGTATTCAGTTGCAATTTTTATTCCTCATTTTAACGAGTTAAATAATCAAAAAGATGATCACAAAATGATAAAGATAAATATTTCTCTTTTGATAATACTTTCATTTAAGCCCATTTAGTTGAAGATTCTCTGCTCATTCTCTCCGTTTATTTTTTCATACTCACCTAGTATAATTTAAGCTTGCCTAGTTAATTTTAATAATGAAAATCTTACTTCTAAATAATTTGATAATGTTTGTCATTCAAATAACGTATACATGTTCACTAACTTATCAAAAACTATGATCAATTTTCCCATCAAATGCAAAAGCCTTAATTTCAACCTTTTTACTCAGTAATCATCTATACCATAAAGTTGATATCCGTGATTACGAATAAGCTTTATTATCGAACACCCAATAATGTCCATCTTGATTATTCCTCCCATGAATTTCTTGTCCCCTAACGATGATAACATTTAAGTGAATTTGTTCATTGATGAGGTTCTATTAGTTTATATTTTTTTAAGGACTTTATTCTTTCTTTTCTTTTTTTATGTCTTTTGATATTATTTTCTTTTGTTTTTTTAATTATTTGCTTAAGAAGGGGTATAGTGGTAATTTGCATCTTTTTTAAGCCTTGGGATCTATATATACCCCTCATTTCATATGGAAAGGGGAGTTGGATTGTTTTCATTTTTAGGTGTTGAAAATCTGAGAGGAAGGGAGAGATTTCATACTTTGGGGTGAATTTTCCCTAAAAGTTTAAGAGAGGAAGTGAGAGTTGCAGTGGAGTCCAAGACTCCGCTAACATCAATCTACCGCCATCTTCTTCTCTCCCACTAGCCATTGTGTCTGTCCCATCACCTCAGCCACTGTTCAGTTCTTGGATCGCCGGTAAAGGCTTGGCTTGTCAGTTTCCAGCCAACCCATCTTCAAGAAGCAGGTTTCTCTCAGGTTCCAGGTGTGTTCTGTTGAGGCAAACCCATTTCCTACAATCCAGCCATCATCCAAGATAGGATTAGCCAAGTTTTTGGCTTCCTGTCCTAACCAGATCAGCCCGCCAAACTGCTGTTCCATCCTGCCGATGGCTGCAAGGCAATCTTAAACTATCTTCAGCAAGCAGTTGACTGATTCTTTATTCTTGCTGCCTACAAAGTCACTACACAACCGTAAGGAGAGATCAAGAGGCCTTGCAAGTGACTCTATCAGGTTATCTGTACCAATTTTTACCTATTGCTAAATGATTTTGTCATAAACCCTATCTACAGTGATTCTTTCTCATTTTTTCTGCAAGTACCTACTTCTTGAAAGCAAGAAAGAAATATTGCTTACCATTGAGGACTCTTCAAGTGCCATCAAAGCTTTATGACTTTCCAAAACAGCCATTAGCTGAAATCAAGGTTTCCTACCTATGCTTAGAAGAAAGAAACCCTGCCGGTATCTAAGTTCTAAGAGAATGCCTAAATTTCTGCATCTAGTCATTTCACTTGCTTGTAAGGAAGTTTGTAGGATTTGTCAATTAGGAGTTTAAAGTTTGTATCTCATTTCCTTGGGGTCAGATTTTGTGGCTTTCTGATTTTCTCGTTATACAATTTTCTTGTTATTAGATTTGTGTTCTCCCGCTGCTTTTTTTTTCCCCTCAATTTTCAGGTGTCATTCATAAATTTGATTTGATTCAACTTCTGCTTCATGTGGATAAAAATAATAAGCTTCCAAAAAGTTAATTTACTCATCAACTTCATTTATATTTACACTCATTTGATTTTCTTATTGAGTAATTCAGCTAATTGATTTTGTATAGTTATCAAAATCTAAACCCTTCGATGATCTCTTAATGGAAAATGATATAAAGCCCCACTTCTAGTTGATATTTGTGCACAAACTTAACTTGATATAGATATCTTAGGAATTAGGATTCCTTAATTGCAAAAAAAATCATGCATATAGAATCAAATTCACAATACACAAACTTGTAATTTAGAGATACTTCATCTCTTTTGCTGAAAATTTAAAAACATGCAAATTTTATCCCAAATGAAAATTCAACAATCATCTAAGCAGATATTCTACAAGAAATTTGAAAATAAAAAAATACAAAAAGATCACAATTTAATCAATATACATACCACAATCAGAATTGATATGCCAACAACCTAAAAGAAAGGCACGGTCAAGCCGCCAGGTCAGCCACGTGATTCATATAAATACAATTTGAATGATTGGACCTTATCTTGAGGTCAGGATCAAATAGTCATGATGGACTCTAAACTAGATCCCAACTATCTAACCTAGGCTTGATCAAACTGAACTGATCTGTGCCTAGGTCGTCTAAGTTAGTTTTCTTATCATTTAATTTAAACCAAACCAGAGGGAATGCTTCCTAAGTTGGCAGTGCAGCCCAATCACCACTGCTAGAGGTGGCAAAAGGGGGCAGCAGGCTACTAAAGGCAAGATGGATGATTGTGATAGATTGAGGCTTCCCCTTGCCTATTTTAGAGGTGGAGAAACAGCACGGAGATGGGCATAATACGGCTTGACGACCATGATAACTACCTTAAAGGCTGTTGGGATACAAGAAGACCCCACATGGCCTCGTGTTTACCACAAAATGGCTGACAATGAGTTTGCTACAGAAGATGTAAAAGCATTTGTGGTACCACAAACCTTACCGGGCTATCAGGGCATTTGCATTTCAATGGCTTGAGAAGATGAAAAAGAAATTGCCTAGGCCCAAACGCACAGATATGTTGTAACCAATGCATCCAAGCACCCATACACTTGGGAAGATGCAATTTTACTGTGGCAAAACCCATTGGTTTCCATCACAATTAGTGTAATAGTATCAGCAGAAAAAAACAAATAACAAGGGAAACTATGCAATTAGGGTTCCTATGAGTTTCATTTCATGAGTGGAAGGAGATGTGAGATTTTGCACAAAAGCGACTGAACTTTCGTGAATTGCAAAAATCCCATTTAAGAAGCTACAAAAAATTTAACTCAAACTGCCTTGAGGTTGAAGAAAGCCCTTAGATTGGTGCAAATTATATCAGGCCAAAACAATATTTTTGCAAAGTCAGGGTATTTATTGGCAACTATCATTACTCACATGATTCATGTATTTATTGATCATTTTACTAGATAAACACCCGAACATGTGTAACCAGCAATTATGTCGACTCTTTACATGTGCATCTACCTGCAAGAGTATATTCACATACATGAAATGGTAATATTATTCAAAATTCCTTGATCTTATGCTTTCTACTATAACTTGTATTGTTTTTTCCAGTATCTAGTCCCTTGATTCATGCTTGAACATAGATCCATGAGTAAGCGAGGTATAAACTTGAACACTTTGATTTCTTACAATGACAAATACCAAGGATTACATTGAGCTTAATTAAATCTAACATCAACAATAGTCTCAATGTTTATAGATAAAAAATATTCCCTCAATGACCTATCACCATCATGATTCTGCCAATTGATGGGGTAGACATATTACAAAATTAAAAATCAGCTCATGGATCATGAATATAAGTAGGAACATTAACAAGATGTTGGGATAGAAAACAGTCAATTTTACCACGTATAAGTTGAGTTGTGCAGGACTGAAAGTGAATACCAAAGTCTAGGAATAAGAATTTGATTGACCATCTAAGTAATTTTTGTATAACATAATGCATCTACATATGAGGAAATAGGTAAGAAGGCAAAAGGAAAAGGATAAGGAAAAAAATGCAATTGCATCAACCAAGTGTTCGCTCTAGAAAAATTTAGAAATAGCCGCAAACCTCGCTCTCGCAAACTGAAGGTCCCCTTATTTTTCCTAAGGTAGATTGAATGTAACATTTAACCAAATTTCTCCTGAGAGTAGTGTCAGGATTTATTTAGATCTGGGTCCTACTTCCTATGAGCGCAAGTCCTCATAGTTAATTACCCCTCCTAACGCATTAGAAGAGCACTCTCGATTAAGAATGAAATATATTTAGTCTGTGCAAAGAGTGTAGAAATGTACAACAGTGTTTTAATCTTAGTTATGGGGGGATGAAAGTACACCCGATCAAGATCCCATGGTTCCGTCGTCCCGGGCATACCGTGGGTTTCAGTCTACCAACACTAACAACCATTGATTGTAGTGTCCAGGGAATTTGATTAGCAACCATGGGTTGCCTCCTCTTAGGAATCCCGAGTAAACTGAAGTGGAGAAATGTGGATTTTAGTTTAGTTTGATTTGGGTTAGGGCTTATGGCTCTGCTTAAGAGTTGCTTGTGTGAGTGAATTTGGATAAAAGCTTACGGCTTTTATTTGAAAGTAGCCCTAATAGTGGGTCTTATAACTTAGCCCTATAGCCTAAGATGCATATGTGATTGGATTTGGGTAGGGGCTTAAAGCTTTCATTTGAAAGTAGCCATAATAGCGGGTCTTATAACTTAGCCCTATAGCCTAAGATGCCCGTGTGATTGTATTTGGGTAGGGGCTTACAGCTTTCATTTGAAAGTAGCCCTAATTGCGGGTCTTATAACTCAACCCTATAGCCTAAGATGCCCGAGGGTTTTAGGTATTTAGATAGGTCTTATGGCTTCTGAATTTAGAAATTGTCTGACGACGGGTCTTACGACCAAGCCTTGTAAGTTAAGTGGCCTGTATGGTGGGTCTTAAACCTAGTATTTATAAACGAGGCTGCCCTTATGAGGGGTCTAGGGTTATGTTGTTACCTAAACATTTTTCTCAGAGGTTGGACTTATGACTTCTATTAGAAGTTGTCGATGTGTTAATCAAGGATTAGGGATTAGGTCATTTTTGCTTAAAGATTTCCCCTAAAGTCAGACTTACGGCTTTCATTGAAAATAGTCGGTGTGTTAAGGGTTTAGGGTTTTACACACTTCAAGGTCTTGACACCAATGTCAGTATTTCGTAGTTTTGTGCTCGTAGTTTTTCCTACTACAGTAGTTTGTTGTTCTACTTTAGCACTGTTGTTTGCTCTTTACATGTTTTCCAACACTTTTGTTCTGTCTGCAATAGTTAGCTTTACTTGCTAGTTTTACTTTTCAACATTAATTTTATTTATTATGTGCTGATTTTTTTTTGTCTACTTATTTGCAGGTGCTTCTAGCCAACAGTTACAGTAGTTGGGGCATGCAACCATAGGGGCTGGGTCTTGCAGTTGCAGAGGCTGGAGCTCACAGTTGCAATCTTTGCCAGGAGCCAGAGCTCACCAGGGGTTTGGAGAGTTATTTGCTCAGAGCTTTATTAGAGAGCTGTTGGAGAGCTTGTATTTGAGAGCTGCTTAGTAGTTTGTACTTAGGTTGCATAGTGAAAAACATTTATTTCCTACATTTCTTTTTTTTTAATTAAATTGCTCAACTCATTAATTTGAATTTTAAATATATTTTAAATTTATTTAATTATGTTAAGTTTGATTTGCTCAGTTTGTTCATTTAAATTTTAAATTTTAAAATATATTTTAAAATTATTTAGTTATCTAAATTAAATTGATTTACTCATTTAAGTGGTTAAGATTTAATTAATTTTTTTAGATTAATCAATTGCTCGGCCAATTAATTATTTTAAAAGTGTTAATTTGAATTAAATTTATGTTTCAATTAAATTTTAAAATTCCAATTTTATTGAATTTAACTCAAGTTTGATTTTTTTTTAGTTTAGCTCAAAATTAATTGTTTAAAATTTTAAATGGATTTTAAGTTATAATTAAAATTGGATTTTAATTGATTGTTTTATTTAATTAGATATTAATGAACTTGAAGTTTAATATTATTTTTGAGTCTCTGTTTGTTATTTTTTTTCTTTTTCTGATTTAAGTTGTTATAATTTTAAATCAATTAGTTAATTAATTAGATAAACATTTCAATTGAAATTTAGCTAATTTAAGTTTTTTTATTACAGTTATGTTGAATGCAATTTTAATCTTAGTTAAGATTATTTAATTAGTGAGTTATTTAATTTAGTTAGTTAGTTTTAAATTGGTTAGGATAATTAGTCAATTGGTTATTAATTTTATTTCAAATTAATTTTAAATTAATTAGTGAATTTTGAGTTTAATTCAATTTTAATTTAAAGCTCTCAAACTTGTAAGTCCAATAATTTTCTAGCGAAATTTCGGCAACATTTCAACGTCCCCTCCCTACAAGGGGAGGTAAGGGAGGGCACTTGCCCTTTTAGTCCGCCAAGTCGGAAAGATAATCAACGTTCGAGGGATTCGGGACGTTCTTTGATCCCGAAAATTGTGTTCTAAAGCTCCGATTGCTGATTGCAACGTCTGATTTTGTCGAGATTGTGTGCATCTGATTTCTCTATTATTTTTGTTGTATACACATTTATGTATGTATCGTTATTATTTAGAAGGTAATAGATAATGTTTAATAGTAATTACTATTAATAGCATTCTTCTCCCCTGTTTCAAGAAAGCGGAATTACAAATATAGGCGATCGGGCAAAGAGGTGCAGTTCGTGCGCGTAGGGGCTCGGATGGACGGGCTCGGAGACTTGCAGAAGTCTGGGCCGATCGCAGATGAGGCTTGCGAGAGTCTAGGTCGGTCGCATGTGAGGTTAGAGGCTTGGTTGACATAAGTGCTGGTTCCATTCAGGTTTGCAGAGGAAGACAAGGAGGTCCGTTCGAGTGGAATCGCTGGCGGAGGGTCTTCCGTGTGGCTCGGCAGGTCCAGACAGAGAAGAAACCGGAAAGGAGGCGGTGCTGTGTGCCGCGATTTGATCATAGACGGGGTGGAAGGTGCTAGAGTCCGGCTGTGAGATCAAGAAGCATCCGTGTGTGAGCCGATTGGAGCAAACCTATTCATGAGCAGAGTAGATTGGAGTGTTGAAGGTGGTTCGCTTGGGAGAAATCGGAGAAAGCCAGAGAGCAGGAGCCTCAATGTCTGTGAGTATTCGTTCGGTTTTTTTTTTTTTTTATCTATTGAAGCAACGGTTGCTTCAATGAGGTGGGGAAAGATGATGTGCTGCAGTTTCTCCCGACGTGGGTAAGTAGGGGGCGGTTGAGTATGTCATTTGATAGTTTATAGGTCAACACCAAGTAGCCAAACTTCATCTCGCTTAAATCTGGCACTAATTCATGCAACGTTAAAAAAAAATGCAAAACAGAAAACTAGAGTATCCAAAATACAGTAATTTGTTATCACAAAGAGTCAAAAAGAAGACTCTACCCTATCTTTCTCACTTCAGGTATTTCTTTAATCTAAACCACAGGGCATTAGATTAAATACGTTTGTTAGCCCTGTCAGTATTGCAATGAGTTGTAATCCATTCTCCTGAAACTAGATGCTCCTATGACAAAGTTCAAGAGGGAAGCTTTACTGATGCTCGTGAACATGGCATTAATAGGCCTACAAGTCTCTGACTGACCTGTTAGAAAGCAAACAGTTATATGTTGAATTTTTTTAGTTAATGCATGTCAAAATCATGGTCTTAACTTTATGTTGAATTTTTTCTAGTAGTTTAAGAGCCCTACTTTTTTATATAAGGGATTTTCATGCTTGTATTAGGGAATGCTTGATTTTGAATATTGAACTCGTTGATGGTTGCTATGTAAAATTATTGTCTTTACTCTCATCATACCAGCAATCGCTCCTATCTCCTTAGCTTTCGGTTCCATCCCCTCAAACCTCTGGGCACTCTCTCCCCACATGCCCTCGCCTCCCCCCTAAGAAAAAAACCTCATTCGAGCACTTGATCCCCAGGCATAATCAATCAAGAAATAACGGATAGATCATTGCACTTGTCCACCATCCATGTACCAACTTTTTTGGTGCTGCATGAGCCTAGGAGTTCGACAGACCAGCACAAGCAGCTATGAACAGCAGATTCAATATGTGGAACAGAACAAGGGGCATACTAAATGAATGGGGTTTGGGTATGGGTCTGAAGAAAAAATAAAGAAAACAAAGCAAACTCCATGGTTACAATAATAGAGAAAAAAAAAATCAAATAAAGAAGGTGATATGGGATGGATGAATGGAGAATGCGTATTCATAATGCCAACCCCAAACAACAAAGTAGTTGGGATAAGATCGGTGATGAAGTGATGACTTCAAAGTAAAAATAATAAAGATAGTATTTCTTAAAGATTGAGTGACATATTTCAGAAAAAAAAACAAAAAGTGACAAAACCTTACTAGTTATTTCAGAAAATATAAGAACAAAGCTACCTTCACAGCTAACAAAATAAAGAGCAAACTTTAGGATCAAATTTAATAAAATTTTGAGTTCCATAAAAATTAACATCATCAAAATATGGAAACATAACCCGGCAAGCAAACAAGCAACAACAAATTTTATAAATGCGTGGAAGATTTGAAAGTTAAAAGCGGGTGACAGAAGCAGCAAGTGCATTCAGAAAAAAGCTCAAAGACACAGCCATCGTTAAGAACATGAAACAAAAAGAGTTTGGACATCAGACTTGGAGGCTTCTGTGGAGGCTCTGGAGCTATACGAAATGCCCTAAAGTTCTGAAGGATTTCACAAATTTCTACAGGCCGCAACCACCGGTGTTGTGCTTCCAGAAGTAGTTGTTCAATATCTGAGGGTAGACAAAAAAATCAGATTAGCCAAAGAAGCAAAAGAATTCGATAACATTTTTAAATCTTGATTAAACAACCTTGAGTCAAATTGCATTTCAAGCGATGAATAATAAGAAATTCTTATATATAATGGTGTCAAGGGAACAACACCAGAGTAAAGATTAAAATGAATTAATAAGTCCTTTGAAATTGAGGTGAGTACTCAAATTTATAATTTATGACAACGATGTTGTTTCTTCTAAGCCAAATGCATCGAATGATATTGATACTAGCTTAATTAATTAATATTATAAATTCAATCATGATTTATCTTTAAAATTGCAATGATTGGTCACATTGAAATAGGTGATAGTTATCATATTATGTTTCAATTAATTACCATATATACTATAGAAAGTTATTGAATGATATATAAAATGTGAATGAAATGAATATATATAGAAATGAGTACATGTGCATATTAACTGATAGAGTACATCCATATATGGTATTGGGTGGGGATGCAATATGCATGCACACATAAACTAAAATAATATCAAAAATAGGAATGAAAAAAGAAAGTATTTGAATTGGTACAAATTTAGGGTGGCTCCTGTGACGATTGTCTTATTTATGAAAAAGATAAGGTATTATATGTTTTCGGCTTATTCATAATATTATTGAATGCTTCAATTTCTATTACAATATCATTTCTAAAATGAAATTAACTATCAAATGATTTTTTTTTTATTTTAAGACAAACATGCAAATTGTTCAGATATTCATTCTTATTGTTATAATTTAGAAATATTATACACTCATTGAGTTATGCTACGAATCACTCATATCATTATATATATATATATATATATATGAAATAAATGTGTGGAAAACAAGAGAATGGTAAGAGGGATATAACACGATAAAAGAGAGGTGTTTATTTTCAATATGTAGGAAGTAGTTTCATATCAGTAATATTGATGAACAAAATTTTAAATATTTATTCAACCATTTGTTCCCCCCTCATTGATTTGAGTTTCTGGGCCAAATTGTGACAAAAATATTATAGCCAACTCGATCCTGCCCCACTTATTAAATGGATCAATAATCCCAATCCGAACTAGACTGGACATAATCTAAACCCAAACACAAACTAACATGACACGAACAAACATTTAATTTGTGACAAGTTTGGGTCAACCTAACCAAAAATGAACAAAAGTACCCTATTAGACACAACTCAAAAAAAAATATTAAAAATTATCAATTTCATGAGTTTTTCATTAAAAATGCAAATAATTAAGTTATTATTTTTGGATTCACCCTTATCTGACCTGAATCTTATACAAGTTGGCCTGAATTTGAATTTTTTCGTGTCAACTTACATTATAAGAATTATATGTGGATTGAGTTTAATTAATTTTTATGATTGCTTAATAAATCATTAAGAAATGAAAAACATTATGATGATCTAACGAAGTAAAAAAGCTCATTTAAAATTCTAAAGTTATTAATGTATTTCACCAATCAAAACAATCCAATACAAGCAAGAAGTCATTCATAGCTCAAAAATTTGATTACAAGCCATTTGAAAATATATGTATTTTGAAATTGCAAAGATCTTATCATGCAGTTAAAGCCATCCATTATGAAATTTTGTATGCATCCAATCGATGATTAAATGAATGTAAAAAATAATGAAATAGTGCATGCTACTAATTTTAATGATGTTAAAGAGAATAGATGGTGTTTCTTTCGCATTTAAAGACGGTAATGTTCTAGGAGTAGAATGATGACTCTTCTATTTCGAGAGAAATTTATATATATATATATATATATATTAACGAGAGGGAGAGAGGACTTGTGAGAGAGATAGGTCTTTAGGGTTTTATATGTATTATATATGTAAATTAACTTACCTAAAATAACAAAGTATAAAAAAAAATTTGCACAAGCTAATGGGGGCACATGCCCCCAGTGTCCCGACTTTGTCTCCGCCCCTGAGTAGATGTAAGATAGACATCCATTATAACATGATGAATCTCAATGAGGATCCAATACTTTCAAATGTTTTCATGGATGCTATATATCAATCGTAAATATAATTGTTAATAAAATGCTTAATGATAGCTACTCTATTTCAAAAGAAGAGATAAACATCATGAATTTTTCTATGTAAGAATGAAGTGTACACTATCAATATGATATACAACATGCTTTATAAACTGTGATAATCATAGCCAGACTAAATATGTAATATACATGTACAAGCCCAACACAAATGAAAGATAACTTGTGTATATTATTAAGTCCAAAACTATATTATTTAATTGCTTAAAAATTATTATTTTTTCATTGATTTTAACATTCACTCCTCTCGATCATAGCAAACACTAAATTGGAGGCTTCAAGAAAACCTAGTAATAATAATAAACTATAAGTATGCAAATCAATACCTGATGAGGCTTTATAGATATAAGTATAACCCAACACACATGCAAGAAAATTTGTATGTATTATTAAGTTCAAAACTACATTCCTTAATAGTTTAAAAAATAAATTTTTTATCGATTTCAACCTTCACTCATCCCTTTTGATGATAACAAACCCTAAAGTAGAGGCTTCAAAAAATCATATATGCAAATAAATACCTTATAAGGCTTTCTAGATATAAGTATAACCCATTACTCCATCGTACTCTTATTAATCACATACTTAATCCTGATCAAAGGATTGCACATCTTTAAACCAACACATCATGCTTTTCTATCACTCAATTTGATAATGAATGTTTTAAATCATTATGTATAATAAACCTACACTTGTAAATCATAAAGTATTCATTATCAAATTGAGTGATAGAGAAGCATGTATGTGTTGGTTAAAAGATGTGCAATCCTTTAATTAGAATTAAGTAGGTGATTAATAAGAGTACGATTGAGTAATGGATTATACTTATATCTAGAAAGCCTCCAAAGGTATTTATTTGCATACTTATCAATATGATTTTTTGAAGCCTCTACTTTAGGGTTTGTTATCATCAAAAGGGATGAGTGAAGGTTGAAATCGATAAAAATTTTATTTTTTAAACGGTTAAGGAATGTAGTTTTGAACTTAATAATATACACCAATTATCTTGCATATGTGTTGGGTTATACTTATATCTATAAAGCCTCCTAAGGTATTCATTTGCATACTTATAGTTTATTATTATTACTAGATTTTCTTGAAACCTCTAATTTAGTGTTTGCTATGATCAGGAGGAGTGAAGGTTAAAATCAATGAAAAAATAATAATTTTTTAAGCAATTAAATAATATAATTTTAGACTTAATAATATACACAAGTTGTCTTGCATTTGTGTTGGACTTGTACATGTATATTACATATTCAGTATGGTTATGATTATCACAGTTTATAAAGCAAGTTGTTGTATATCATGTTGATAGTATACACTTCATTCCTATATAGAACAATCCATGTTGTTTATCTCTTCTTTTGAAATAGAGTAGCTATCATTATACATTTTATTAACAAGTATATTTACGATTGATATATAGCATCCATGAAAATATATTACTAGTATGATTGAAAACATTTGAAAGTATTGGATCCTCATTGAGATTCATCATGTTATAATGGATGTATATCTTACATCTACTCAGGGGCGGAGACAAGGTCGGAGCGCTAGGGGCATGTGCCCCCACCAGGTTGCGCAGAATTTTTTTTTATATTTATATTTTGTTATTTTAGGTAAGTTAATTTACATATATAATACATATAAAACCCTAAAGACCTATCTCTCTCACAAGTCCTCTCTCGCTCTCGTTGTTCTCCCATAAGCCGCAATCGCTAAGTTGTTGTTCTCCTGCAAGCTACTCGTAAGTGCTCTATCTCTCTCATTCATGAGTCTCCCTGTCTCTCTATCCGTGAAAAGCTGAAAAGTTTTTTTTTTCTTATTTATTGTGCAATTTTTTTGTAAGTGATCAATCCAAACAAAAGTTGATTTTGTTTTATTTTCTTAAAGTATATTTACCGAAGTAGATATTTTATATTATTTTCAGAAGTTAACAACTTGTATAAATATATAATCCTTGAAAAATTGTTATATCCATGAAAAATTGCTATATACGATTTTAAAATATGAAAACTCAAAAGGAGAAATTGTAGGTGTAATGCAAGAAACATATGAATATCATGTGCTTTTGATTGTAAGTTTTTTAATGATATAATTTATTTTTTTATGTAACAAGTCTAAATAAAAAAGTTTTTAAAACCGCCGATGTCGGTCTCAAGCCCGAATGAAAAAGGCTGAGGATTTTTCAATGTTTATAATTTGTGCCCCCAACAACAACAACAACAACAATATTTCCTATTATTAGATGAG
Organism: Dendrobium chrysotoxum; assembly: GCA_019925795.1. Classification (NCBI taxonomy): domain Eukaryota; kingdom Viridiplantae; phylum Streptophyta; class Magnoliopsida; order Asparagales; family Orchidaceae; genus Dendrobium; species Dendrobium chrysotoxum. The sequence continues at coordinate 78,459,109 of CM034313.1, forward strand.
TTTAGATGTGTTCTCTTTTAGCATAGTTATTTACTTGCGTAAATTATATTTTTAAGTTTCGAACTACTCATAGAGTTTATTGTTCACCCTATTATATGTTGCTATTTTTCGAATAGGGTTATTCTTTTGTGCAAATATTGAAGGATTAAAAGTCACTTAAGATAGAGTTTCATCTTTAGGAGTAAATGAAACAAGTGATGTGTAATTATAGATATATAATATGGAGTTTAGAAATTTTTTTTACAATGAATTGATTTAATAACTAAACCTTATTATGTGTTAGTGAAAAATTATGGTTTTTTTATTGAATGAGTAGCTCTGATTTATGTTACTTGATGGAATAACTTATAAATATACAAGTCGTTATCTAAATATATGTAAATTTGACAATGTCTAGTAGTTTTATTGTCGGAATTTTTAGTGCTAGTTGGATGGACGTGACAATGTATGCTACATTGTTGCATACAAAAGTAGTTTAAATGAAATTATTCCAGATAATCAATTTAAAGAAAAAAAAGGGATGCAATGAACCATGAAAATTATTGTTCCCCCAATATAGTTTAATATGATGATTATCATTTTACATTCTTCAAAAGTATTCAACATGATTAAAATAAGCTTATTAATTTACAAGGACTATGGTGGTTTGGATGTGTACAGCAAAGCATAGAAAACGTGCTTAGTAGACAAGCAAATAAAATTTGTGTTAAAAGATTAGGAAAAAAAATGGGTGGACATAGGTTTATACGGATACAAGTTATTCAAAATGGCTAAAGAACAATAGGCTCAACACCCAAATAAGCAAGAATAAAAGGTAAATAAGGATTCATAACGCCAACCACAAATAGTTGGGATGAGGCAAATGATGATGGTGATTATAGGGAGACAAATAGATTGAACATGATCTTATTCACAGAAAAAGTATATGTTATTTGGACATCTATTATATTGTATAACACGCATAGAACAGTCTAGATAAACTCCAGAATTTCCATCACTAGTTTGCACTTTAAATTTTGGATAAAGGGGTTTTTTCTCACCATATTCTATATATGAAATTCAAAGGATGATTTTAGAAATTCATGACAAATCCCTCAAGTGTTCAAGGGTGTAATATTTGGGACCATGGTCTCTTAAGCCTATAAGACACAGCAATTCTCTAGGATGATTCATTGGCAACAGTCCAAGTTCAGCTTAAATAACGGCAATTTTTATTCTTTTACGCTTTCATCCTTTTAATAGAAATATTTTTCCTTAGGTCAGTTTACAAAGCAGGAAGAAACAAGGATATCCGTGAAAAGCTCGCCAACTTTAAATCTTATAGTTAGTATGACTATTTAACAGTTTTCCCCGAACATCGGGTGATATATTATTATAGAAAAAATATAAATACTTTTACCATGAAGTCTAAACAACGCTTATAATATAGCAAAAACCAAAATCACTAAAGGGAAAACTCTATTTCTTACCAAATTGACGAGTAAGCCGCCTTGTTTCAGCCATAGAGAATTCGTCCTGCTCGAAACCTTCCTCACCTCAACTCAAAGGCGAGCATAGCTCCCAAGGAAATGGAAAAAACGAACTTCGCTCTCAGCAGAAGAGAATTGTGTCATCTATTGCTTTTAGGGCAAAGCAGACCTAAAATGTGGGGATACGAATCGCCCTATAAACTATTAGAATAAAAAGGAGGTACGGAATTTCGAGATGGGCGGAAGGAACGATAGGGATTTTGACTTTGGTTCTCTGTATTGAGGACGAACGAGCGAAGGAGTCGTTGTTAGAAATCTACTGTTGACTGGACACAGAAACGAAACGCACTCGGCGGCGGAGGGCTTAGGTAGGCAGCGAACAGTGGATTCACAACTTCACATTCACAGTTGTAAGAACCGACCTGGGGAAGAACCAATTTGGAGACCTCTTGGGGCGTCACGGGTCTTACTGGCTGCGACTGAAAATATAATTATTGGGTAGTTAATTTGATATGCAGACCGAGCATCTTGAACGTTAGTGGTTTTCAGTTCTACTTGAAATAACAGAGCTGACTAGCGAGGCATGTTTGATTGAATTTAACGTTAATTTAGCAGGCCATGAGATTGGATGTGTGGCCGAGTGGTCGATAAAATATATTCCTCCTATTTCATACGGGCTCGAATCCTCTAATTGCCCAAAAAAAAATTTATTTTAGCAGGCCATGAACTGAATCCAATGAGCTCAATTATTTATTTTAAGGTACATACAAATATGCAGTATAATGTATTTATATTTATGGTATGTTTGGGATGGTTAAAATATTTTATAAAATTAATTTTGAAATTATTATTTGAAAAATAACTTAGTTATTTTGGTTGCAAAAGATAACGCTTCATTATTAAATTTTTAGAAAATTATTAATAAAATAATAAAATAAATAATAACAAAATAAAATTATGGTAGCAATCTAAAAAATAAAGCAATAAAAATACTATTTCAAACAAATCCTTAAAACCAACAATATGTGTGTAATATGAATATATAAAACGACAAATTTTTGTACTACAAAGCTATTTCATAAAGCAATAAAAAAGTTGCCCTAAACGAAGCCTAAATTAAGATAATTCGAGATAAATGAAGCATATAATGCAATAGAAGGAGTTAGCACGCTATCTCACTCGTGTATAATATCATATAATTGAGATATTATTCTGTGAGGAGTCTGGGCGTAGAGTTACGTCCGGACTATGAGCGTACACATTATGTACATACTGTGTATACTCACAATCCGGATGTAACTTTACGTCCAAACTCTGCATGTAATAATCTCTCCAAATAATAAACGTAAAAAAAAAAATCAATGGATAGCATAAATTGAGCGGAATACTCCCATCATTAATTATTGAGTATTAGAGATGATATGATTATCGGCATTTTCTTTTCAAATATCTAACCAAGCGATGTTAAAGCTGCTTTTAAGGTGTTGGCTCTCAAACGAAACCTTTGTAGCTTAGCCAACTATGGTTAAAAGGTTTGAACATAAGTAACTCGGGATGGGCACCTTTTTCCAATGTCTTACTCTCTTTTGGTCTTAACTCCATAACACGATATATTAAATGCCGAGGTCACAAAATGAGCATTTGGTATTACGTGTATGGAATAAACAATGGTATTTTTGGCATTGGTAAAGACTATTGGTGGAGGGCTGGAGGCACATGTGGGTCAGAGAAAATTATTACGTGCGGCGTCCGGATTCGTCCGGAGGCGAATCCGGACGCGCCACATCACCCGGGGCCCGGTGCATCCGGGTAATGTGGCGCGTCCGGATTCCCCTCCGGACGATTCGGACGCCGCACGTAATAATCTCTCGTGGGTCAGGCCTTGGTATGATATTCCAATCTAATCAAAATCATTCTATAATGGACCAGACAAGAAATTGAGGAGAAAATTCATGGACGGGTTAACTCATCATTGGATCAAGATGAATATGAGAGATTTCAACAAATGTCGAAATATGACATGAATTCTAATGTGTAGTACAGCTTCACTAGGTTTTGAGCATATCTTATTCGACATTCTTTCCGCTCAGAATCAACATAACTAGCATATATCTTGAATCAAATATGATATTTTATAACAAATTAAGAGACAGAATGCAATTTTAAGAACAATTTATAATGAATAAATTTATATTTATACTCATAATATGTTTTTATTTATGTTAATCACATCAGCATGCATTGGAATATTTAAATACTCACATCACTAATTGATAAGGTTAATAAGTATTAAGGTAGTTAGATTTAGTTAGTAGGTTAGAGTAGGTCTATATACTTATTGGTAAAGAATGAGATTGAAGTTCTTGATAGATGGATAATATGCCTTAAAGTTCTTCGTGATGCCATCGAAACATCTATTTGAGAGTATTAGGGCATCAAGGTGAAATTGACAAACCTCCGCGCTCTGAGAATCCACCCCATCCCCCTTCTCAACCTTGCATTTATGGAGCATTCAGCAAATATGATAATTGCTTATCCCTCTAACGCTTTGGGTTGTATCAATTGGTACGTTCATTGATCCTCATCATTGGCTGAGGTGCCCCAACTCTTGCACACAAAAAAAAATCAATATTGTAACCATCCGACGCTTCAATCCTAATTTAGCTAACCCGAGGCCCGGGATCGGATCCCCATCTTCATTTATTCTCGGCATTGATTGTCACGCCCCCAATATAATTTGAAAAAAATTGTATATTTTATTATTTTATAATAATAATCATAATTATCTAATTTCTTTCAATAATAAAATATTAACAAAAATAAATATATCAATCAAATATTAATATTCATCTGAGTTCATTGGCCAAAAATTATATACATTAGTTAGTAATCATACAAATATAATATAATGTATGCCCACTTTTGAGCTCAAAAGAATAACTAAAAGAAAAAATAATAGTGAAACTAGAAGAACCATGTATCTGATCAGCCTCACACTTTCAAACCTTTTCCATGACCTCAAACCATTAAACCATATCTTTTTAGCTTATTAAACCCGACAGGCCACTAGTGTAATAATCCAAAAGTGTAAAATAAATTTATTTGAAAAATATGAAAATTTTGAAGTAGAGTGCTGTGGTGCTAGGCCACTTACTGTATTTTTATTTATTTTTTATTATAAATATTCCTACCTCACCCAACTGTCTCCCTCACATTGTTGCATGGCCAAAAAGAAATTGAAGGAGGAGAAGAAGAGAAAGGAGAGAGAAAGATCTTTGGGTTATATTTAATTCCCTAGCATTTTTGTTACGGATTTTATTCAATTCATTATAAGTAACTATACTCTTACTTCTATTTTTGATAATTTTGATTTCTATAAATTCATCTCTCCTAAATCTATCAAAAACACATTATATCATGATTTTATAAGCTTTCGCCGTATAACTTTTGATATGTTATAGATTTGATCATTCTGAATAATATGATATGATCTTATTGCATTTTCACTAGTTAAATATGTGTATAAGAGTCTCTGGATAAAATGAGTAGGAAAAAATAAATTGGAATATGTTGAAAAGTGTTATATTATGATTTGAAATGATAAGACTGCATGGTGATATGTGCTGAAATGATTGATATGAGTGATTTATGCAAGAATATTTGCTACCAGTCTAAATTTGATATGATGTATAGATATGATGTACTGATTGATATCAGATATATTATATGATAACCTAATGTAATATCTTCAAGATTCACATGGTCCATTGGCGAGAGTCAATGGATAAGAGTCATAAGGAGCTAGAGATTGATTGGAGTTATAAGGAGTCGGGGCAATTGATTGGGAGTTATAAATGCAAAAGCAAGATACCCTCTTCTGAATATATGAATATTTTTAATGATACTCATATAGTAAGAATATTAATATTTTAGACACTAACCACTGATTACTATTACTAATTATTGTTACTATTATTGTACTGACACTGAGAATATTAATATTATTATTGATATAGTTCTGTTACCGATATCCAATATTGTTATTAATATTGTGACTGTAATTGTCATATTGATATGAGCTGAATGGATGATAAAATTGAATGAAATTGATTGAGTGATAAAATTTGACTGAAATAGAACTGACTCAGATATGATATATTATATAATGATTATTAATATAAATAATCGGTATATATATATTGATGCATATATTTCTTTATATGATTTACAACATACTATTCTCTTTTACCTTGCATTAATTTCAGTTGTAAGATTTTAATTATTTGCTGGGCTATGTGCTAATTATGTGGTTTTACATGATTTCAGGTAAAGATAAAGATCCTATAATAGGAGGCTCTGGATAATATATATAATTCTTTTTGTTGTTCACAAGAAATTGGTAAGATATGCTAAAATAAAAGACAGATACAATTCTTCCAATATAGATTCTGGAGCATGACAACTAAAGTCCAACTATTGAACTCAAAGCACGGAAAAAGAACAATGCATAAAATCATTTTATTCAAATGGTAGCAATCAATATGATTATGAGTCTGTGCACAAATAGTAAAACACATGTGGTAACAATAAAGCCTATAAAATAATATAGTACGGATGTCGAAACGGTAAGGATGAAAATCATCATTCTTTAAAACAACGTCATAGCGATATTATCAAAATAGTAAGAAAATCATATGAATTAATAAAGTGGAAATATTTATGAAAACTATCAGGAATTTATGACAATGCAGTGCTATTAAAGAATCATACAAGAGTGCACATGATATTCAATTATTTTGTATCAGACTCAAATCAATATCTTAATCATATGCTCAATAACAGTAAATCAATAACAATGAATTAATAATTGTAAACTAATGCCTTATATACATTTCCAAGCAGTCATATTAAACAAGAAAGAAATTCTGGCTTGTGTGGTGTTTTTCAATAAGTATTCTTAGTTTAGTATCCAAGTGGCTTCCACAAATCATGATATTTAAATAAAAGCTTATCGGCACCATCTTGTACAAGTATAAAACAGTCTCCAACCAACCTCAATAATAAATTAGTCCTTCTTAATTTTGCACACATAATATTATAAAAATAATAATAACCAACTCTTATCCATTCACATGCTCATATTCATTCATAACACTTACATTAACAGTATAATTATATCAAAATCTCAAATCACTATTCTTACTCAAATTGTATAAAATGAAATGAATAATATTTTAACCAGTAAAAATAAGAAACCATATAGTCAAAATAATTAGAATAATCAATACTACAATATATCAAAAGTTATAGAGTATAAGTTCACAAAAATAGGAGAAAATGTAATAAATCTTAATTTAGACAGAAGAATACATTGTGGAATCAAAATATATGAAAATAGAGATATGATAGAAATCACCTACAATTATCAGAATAATTTTCGTAATAGGAATGTTGGACATAAAAATCCTAAAAGCCTTTTCTTTTTTTTTTTCTCTCTCTCTTCTCCTTTTCTCCTTCTCCTCTCCTCCTTCTTCCCTTCATTTCCTCACAAGCCAAGAGAGAGAGAGAGAGAGAGAGAGAGAGAGAGAGAGAGAGAGAGAGGGAGGGAGGGAGGAAGGGTTGAGTTTAGCGGTGTAAACGAGTCGAGCATCTGCCTTATCAAGCATGGCTTGTTTAATCCTTAATGAGCTCGAGCTCGAGATCGAGCTCGATTAGTGGGCTCAAGCTCGACTCGTTTAGAAAACACCAAGCTCGAGCTCGACTCGAAAGCTCGAGCTCGTTTGAAAAGCTTGACTCGAAAGCCAGCGGGTAGGTTTTTTATAAAATAAGCTTTGAAATATTATAAAAAAATAATATTATAAATATAATACATATATCATTATATATATATATATATAATTTAATCGAGTAGTTTGATAAGCTTTCGAGTCGAGTCGGGTTGAGCTCGAACTCGAGCTCGTTTATCATACGAGCTTGATTATAGGCTCGAGCTCAAGCTCGAAGCTCAATAAGCTCAGCTCGCAAGCTCGTTAACGAGTCGAGTTCGAGCCGGCTCACTTACACCCCTAGCTGAGTTGAGTGATATTTATATTAAAAAATATTTTCACTATCTAGTACTATAGCACTCCAACCCGGCACTACAGCACTACATGCTCATTCTAGAATTACTATAGAATAAAGGGCATCAAGTCTCCGCCTTTGGAAAAAATGACAACTAGCAAGCTTAATCCATGTCATCTTCCTCCCGAATCATTTGCCACCTCATCTTTCCAGTTTAGACAATTCACCAATAACTCTACAACCAAGAAATTTTTCCCTCCAAAGAACTCTTGCATTGATGATGATCATGTTCATATCCATTGCCTATAATTCAAAATTTATATATGTTGATGGAAAGAATTATGGTAAAGGAATTTGTCGAATTGTCAATGTCTATTTTAAGAACCACAACCACCCAACTCTATCTACACTAGGCATCCATTGAGATAGTGTTGCTCCCACACTTGATATCTTTGTATTTTCACAATAAACTTTTTACCAATGAGGTTGTTTGAGAATCCAAAAATATTTGTGATCCATTTGTCATCCCAATCACTTCTGCCTGCTACTTAAGTCTTGATATACATCCAACTCTCTTTCATCTTCAAGAAACCAACAAAGCCATATTCTTTTTAAATCAATATGCATTTTTAATGGAAGGCGACATTTATTTGATTAAGGATTAACTTGGCAAATCTGAGGAACAAATTTCTTCAATCACATTGATGTTGAATGGCGTCAAGATGTTTGACACATATGGAAAACAAATTGGCATCATAAATTAACGATGGAATATAATGTAAGTAGCACTTCAAGAATCATTATAGATCATCCTAGTTTCAATGGGGATAATTCATGTGAATGGCTTGTCAAAGTTGACAAATTCTACTTGTGTCACATTCTATTCGATGTGTAGTGTGTTGTAAATATTGTTGTGTATATGAATAATCCGACATTGTGCCACTACTAATGGATGCATTTGAACAAACAGCTCAAATATTAGAATTCTTTCAAGCAAAATAGCCTTTGGTATTTTGCCACTCCTCTAAATATATTTGAGCATCCTCTTGAAATAAATAACCATTATGTAGAAACCATCAAACACGCTAATGAAGATTAACATTTATAGAATGTTGATTATATCATCCCAGGTTCTAATAGAAGAGATTAAAGAAGAGTTGGGTGTGCAAATGATTGAAATTAAAAATTTGTTTACAAGCTTAATCAAATACAATTATGGTTAGCTAGATGACTACTACATTCATGATCATGAAGAGATACATTTGAGGAATTACAAGGGTGTTCATTAGTCTTCTTTTTTTCTTTTGTGACTTCAAGTTTTATCTTTATGCATAAAAAAGATCCCCTCAAAGAATTGTGGTTGAATGATTGGCTATTACCTCTATTGAATCAACTTGAGAAGACCAACCATGGGGACAAGGTTGTTGTGAGAAGGGGAATGATGATAAGAACTTAGTTATAATTATTTAGTGGTTAAATGTAGATAATTAATATAATAATTAGACTAAAGAGGCCTTGTGAGACTATAAATACTCCTAATTGGAGAGTATGAGGGTATAAAATGAATGAATAAGTTATCCCTTCTCCTATCTTGATTTTTTTTCTTTCTTTTGAGAGTGTAAGCAAGCTTGAATCACTTCATTTTGGATTTAGGAGCAAGAGTCATTTTCCAAGCCATGTATCCCTCATCAGATCTGCCTTCCATATCACGCATCTCATGATCTTCATATTAGGCCAAAGCCATTGCACCCATAAATCTTGTTTTGTTCTTATTGCATGCTGAGTATTTTATGTTTAACCCTCTAGATCACCATCAATAAGCTCATTGTGCTTAGATCTTTATTATAAAACTCCGGTCCAGAATCAATCTTAAATCTTATTCTCCTCATATCATCCTTCACGCCACCTTCAAGTTCTTTACCAACACATTATTGCCTCCATGCAAGTTCTCATTCTCCTACAACACATTTCTCAAATTCTTGTAACCATAGCTCTGACACAGCCATGGATCCCTTTCATTAATCAAGAATCTAACTCCTTAATAACTTCTATCCTCGACCTAAATCTATCGATCTATCGCTAGATCTACGCCTATATCAAATATGGATTCAAAGACATGAGATTGAAGTATGTTTTACCACAATCTTTTGACATGAGATCAAAGTATGCAGGGAGGTGGCTTTCCCTTCATGGTAACTATTATAGTTTCGGAAATATGATAATATCATTGTTAGAGAGTAGCAGTTCCCATAAAAAATCTAACGTCGTCAACATAGCTCTATCAACAATTGTTCATTGGGCTCAAAGTACTATTTGAATAAAACTCAACTTTAACATCCCAATTGGCTCACACAATCCATCCAAATTATCAAAATTCAGAGTACGGCATGTGAGTTTTCTACTCTGTTGATGAATGATATGAGCTTTGCGATGCAATCATACCCTTAATAAAATACAAGTGCTTGCTCAAGCGCCTTGCTGATTCAAATGGAAATCATGCATCATCACTTGCTCCACCACCAATTTTACACTGCTTATAATTTTTGTAAAATATGCTTCAGACACGAACAAGATGGATCCATGCATCTGAAAGTAATTGAGGACACCCATCGAGGTTTAGGGTGGTTGGTGGGCGAGCACAGCTGCGAACCCTCCATCCCGAGTTCGAATCCCTCTACTACGGCCTCACCTCTTCAGTGGGGCAAAGCAAGTGTGAGTTCGATGCCGATGAGTTGCCTCGTTAGGTTCCACCGAAGAATTTATTACACCACCAAATACTCCTTTTAAAGTGACAGCAGGTAAATATCCTATTAGAAAAAAAAAAAAAAAACAATTGAGGACACGACATACCAATACATTGCCAAAATGAAAGTCACTCACTGTTCCGCCCCTCCGACATTATAAATATGAACATAAATAATTGTGGATACATTGGAAATTTTAATCCCTTTAATTTAAGTGAAAAAAATAACAGTTCAATTTTTTTCACAATGGCCCGTCAAAACCTGCCAACAAATTGCAGCGTTACACCATTATATGATCACACATATATGACTCGCAACTTCCCGCTTTCTCCAACTACCCTGAAACCCCCTTCTTTCAGGAGCTCAAGACCCTAGCTCCCGTCTTCCAAAAGAATCCCATTTCTGATTTCCAAAGGGAGCAAGAAGAGAGCAGATATGGTAGAGTTGAATGACTCGTGTCCGTGCTGCGGCCATAAGCGGCGGCGGCCGGTGCTGGACCGATTGAAATCTTGCCCAGTGTCGTTCACGGGCGACTCCATTCCCCATCCCGCTAAGTTTGCCCGCTCCTCATCCCTACCGTCACATTCCTGCGTCGCAGCCGTGCGGGAGGATCCCCGCCTTAACGCCGCCGCCGGTCCTTCGTCTACTCGGATCCCTTCACCTGCATCGTCTTCCCTTGTTTTGCGACCGGCCACGTCGTTTCCAATCACCTTGGAAGATACTCCCGTGCCAGATAAGAAAGAGGAGGAGAAGGCATGGCTCTCTTCCTCTCTCTCATCCCTGTTTTATCCTTTTCTTGTTTAACATTTAGTGGCATCTGTCTAATGATTTTCTTAGTGAGAGAGGCTCGAGCTTGGTGAAAATCAAATCGAACTGATTTTTGCTTTTTTATTTTTTTCTGCGATCTTTTTGGCAGGTGGAAACAGACAACGACAATAACGGCAAGAGGAAGGTGAAGATTTGGGGAGGTGAAAATGTTAAGATCACTATCAAGTGCAAGTGCGGTTCTGTGCAAAAGGTTGAATTTTGATTACGAAGGTAATGGTGATGAGCGACTGGGCATTGGGATTTCCTTGAAGCGTTTAAGTGCATGAGCGATCTTTAACATAGAAAAATTAGTTATTGGTCTTATTACTTGATTATATCCCAGCCAAGAAGCTTGAATAAGATGAGTGCCTCCAAAAAGTATTAGCATATAACTTTCTTTATATTCCGTATTTACTTCTAACATTGGCATATAATTTAAGAAATTGAGGTGTAGGCAGGGCCGTTAAAAAATATAATAATAATAACTAGGCCGGTCTAGAGCTTATTTAAAAGTGTTTGTTTGTTCGGACTAGTCCTATTTTTTGCCTGGCAAAGCTGATCTATTCTCATTGAATAGCTAGAGCCCTTTTATTCCTTGGAAGCTGAAGGATACTGCAGGTGGGTTGGATCTGATCGAGTATTATAGGCGGTAAGGTAAGAGTCATTAGTTCTTCAGTGAAGCATCCTATGCAGAAACAAATTGTTTCAGGATATCATGGTAAAAAAATAATTAAAATGAATCTTAAAGTCTTTGAGATTAGTGTAATATTAATAATTATATATTACACGTATCTCAAAATAAATACAATGACTTTGAGACTTATACTGAGTATGTTTTGATCAATAATAACTTGGCTCTATATTTTTCATTTTACACAGCCAAAAGATGTCTTGGGTGATTTGTTTCCCTCTTACACAATAGTAAAAATGTGTGCTAGCTAAAAATCTATTAATGTCCGATCTCTCGTATCCAAATAATCATTCTTACTCATTATTTCCCATATTCAAGTCTTATGAGAATCAAACTCATAGTATCTCATATAATATATAATAATTATTATAATATTAGCAGCAACAGCAACAACAACAACAACAATAATAAATACAATTACATTCACAATAATCACCTCCATAATACATAAATATCATTTATATTATATAAAAATAGTGTCCAAGCATTCATAAATATTTTGTACTAGACATCACAATATAAAATGTAATAAAATTTACAACATATTTAATATGATAACAATATTCATAATAGACATCTTTGCATACAAAAACATGAAGTAGAATAACATAAAATTATATGTATGCAATACATTTGATTTACGTAAAGTCTCTATGCACTTATAATGTGAAACATCATGACATGTCACATAATGTTAACTATGCAAATATACAATCATAAGAAGTTTTATAAATATAAAAGTCACATAGGCACATAGGATAGCATACACATAACAAGTCTATTGTTGAATATGAGTAGTGGGAGTACTACTTATAACAATATATGATATTGTGTACACCACCATAATATGCAAAATTGTAGCATTAACAATGTGCAATACAATAGTCATCCCAATGAAAAACATAGTAATAATTACATCAAGCTCTGCATGTAATAATAACATTCATAACTAAAATATTTTCATATGGAAGCAAGAATTAGAATAACATAGAACTATGTGGATACAATATATATGATAAAATCATGTGTGACTCATGTCAAAGGTTGTGCATCTCTCATTCATATTCATATGATCACAACTGAGACACATTATATGCAACAATATGGGATACTATTTGTCATGCCTTAATAGCTAAAGTTGAAGAATTATATTTTTGTTCTCTTTCTCTTTTTGAATTCACTAACAATAAATACATATTCATTTACAGTCAAATCAATTTGACATCCATAGCTGATTAATTATATTAAAATAAATAAATAAACAAAAAATATAATTACACATTGATACTGTCAATATTTACATTCTGCTATAAGTTCTAAAATTCAAAAATATAGATACAATAGTCACCATACACTACAAAAGAACTTATGTAAAAATAAAAAGCTGAACATAGAACTAAAGTAACATATATGTCTAGTTTCATATTGTTGGCTTCTTACCTTTATCTAAAATCATACAAAAATTACATAATAAGCTTACAAACCCCAACAAGTAATCAAAATTTACCACTGCCTTCAAGACAAAGCAAAAGATTAAATATACTTACTCTAGTTCTAATCAATATAAATCATCAATTAATATGTGTAATATAAAATATTTTAAATTAAAAATAAAATCACTATAATCAATGAAGTCAAAGGTGATCTATCAAACTATAAGAAAAATATTAATAAAAAGGACTATCAATCAATAGGCCATGTTAGTATACTAACAATATTAATGCATGTTCTATCAATACAACTTCAGTTTCATTTATCAATCAATTTAATATTCTATCATATAAATATAATCATAAATATAATTATGAAGAGCAGAGGAGGATATCCAAATTTAATGTAATATTTTCATCCTTTCATATTTTCTCTGTAATATCTTTTAACATGTTAATCTTATCTTATATTTTATTTATTTCTATTAATCATTTATTTTCACAAATGACTTTCAATAAATATTTAAGAGTCATTACCCTCTACCTGTCAATGAACTTCGATCAATCAATTATAAGCTACAACTATGATTACATTACCAATCTTTTATTTAAATGAAAGCTAATTGGCCAACCCTCCTACGTAGTGTATTATATTTTAAGAATCAACCTATATTAATTATAATATTAATAGTCATCCTTTCTTGCTTACATACAAATGATATAATTTCTGTGTAATGTAAGTCAATATCATATATGAAATGCAGTAATTCATAAAATATAGTAAAATCTACAAAATTTGTCTACTATATATTTACTTCAGAAAATCATATATTCTAATTTATCCAATGAAATTTAATAATATTACAGTCAAAATATTTGAGAGGATCATATCTATCATATACAAAAAGTTATACGTAGAAATTTGCTGAAAATTAAGATATCATAATTTTTGTAAGTTTAAAATTCATAAACTATAAAATATAAAAATTCATTGAAATCAAAAGTAGGGTAATTGTTACTTACCTTGAGACAAATAAAATTTTCAACTAGACAGACCGGCAAAATTAGCTCTAAAACCTCCAAACCCTAACTTATCTCTTTTCTCTCCTCTCTTTTCTCTCCTCTCTTTTTCTTCTATTTTTTATTTATGTTCTCTAGCTTCATGAAAATGAAAATTAAATTCCATTTTATAAGTTCAGTAATGGGAGAAGATATTTTATTATAAAATAATATAAGGACACAAAGGTAATTATATTAATTGTTTAATTTTTAGTGTAAAGTTCTTATAAATCTTTTTATATCTTCAAATTTGAGGCTTTAAAAATTATAAAAAATATTCATAAATTATTTAAGCATGTCTAGAATGATATGGTGAAACCAATTTATAAAATAGATATCTAGCGGTTTTAAAAAATTCACTTGTACCTACCTGTATTAATTTTATACACTTCCTCTAAAATTAGGAGAAACTTATTATAATTAAAACATAATATTATCTATATTATGGTGAAGATGATTTACAAATTAGAGTTATAACGAATCCTAAAATTTTATTTAACTGGGTCAAAAGAATAATATCAATATGATCGATGAAGTCAAAGGAGATCTATCAAATTATAAAAAAAATATTGATAAAAAGAACTATCAATCAATATGCCATGTCAATATATTAGGTAGTATCAATGTAACTTTAATTATATCTATCAATTAGTTTAATGCACTATTATATAAATACAATCATAAATACAATTATAAAGAGTAATACACGATATCTAGCTTTAATATAGTGTTTTAACCCTTCCATCTGTTATCTTTCAATCTCATGTTATCTTTTGTTTTTTCTATTAATAATTTATTTTCATAAGAGGCTTGCAATAAACAATTAATAGTCATCACCATCTATCCGTCAGTATAATCCGGTCAATTGGTTACATGCTACAATTAGGATTACACTATGAATTTTTTATTTAAGAAAAAGCTCATTGGCCCACCCTCCAACATAGTGTATTATATTTTAAAAGTCAACTCATATTAATTATAGTGTTAACATCTAACCTTGCTTGCTTACATGCATGTAAATGCTATATTTTTCTGGGTAATATAAGTTAATATCATATATGAAATACTCTAATTCATAAAATATATGAAAATATACAAAATTTATCTACTATGCATTTCAAAAAAATCATATCTTCTAATTTACTCGGTGAAATTTAATAATATTATAGCTAAAATGCTCGAGATGATTATATCTATCATATACAAAAAGTTATACGTAGAAATTTACTAAAAAATAAGATATTGTTATTTTTATAAGTTTGATCAAATAAAAATCTATGAAAAATAAAATACACAAAATCATTGAAATCAAAGGTAGGTTAATGACTGCAAATCTTGAGATGAAAAAGATTCTGAGATGGATAGATTGAAAAAATAGACTCTAAGACCTTCAAATCCTTACTTCTCTGTTCTCTCTCCTCTCTTTTTTCTTCTATTTTCGATTTTTGTTCTCTCGCTTCATGAAAACGAAAATCAAATTCCATTTTATGAGTTTTGTAATGGAAGAAGATATTTTGTAATAAAATAATATAAGGGCACAAATATAATTATATCAATTGTTCAATTTTTAGCATGAAATTTTTATAAATTTTTTTATATCTTCAAATTCGAGGCTTTAAAAATTATAGAAAAATATTCATAAGTTAGCTAAGCATGTCTAGAATGTGATATGGTAAAATCAGTTTATAAAATGGACACCTAACGGTCCTATAAAATATAATTATACAAATGTGTTAATTTCCTACACTGACCCTAATTAAGATTATGAAAAAAAATTTCTAGTTAAACCACAATAATAATTAATATCTATATTATGGCGAAGACGATTAGCAAATTAGGCTAAAATATTATTTGACTGGGTCAAAATATAAGTTATTACATTATATACAATAATTATATGTATGATACAATATTTAGTATGAAATATCTATAGAATACAATGTATATATGTAAGCTAAAGATGGTAACAATATTTAAAATGATATGAAATAGTATGCAACCACATGCCACTATAATTAATAATGTGAAATAATATGCAATAAGAAGTATCATTGTTAACTAGGAGTTAAATGCAATAACAATTGATAAGCATATGCAATAATAGTAATGAGGATCATAAAATCATATGCCATTTTAAGAATACAATATAGGAAGTACGTATAGAATCATGCTACAATCATGAAACACATACAAACACATATGAAATATCAAGTGTGTAGAAACACTTGTGATACTCATAAAATATACAGGAGCACTTATAGACAAAGAGTTCATAATTCCAACATGATGCATGTCGTGCATGTCAAATAATATATATGTCACTTGTTGCAAATCATGTCACATGATCAAGTTTCGTCACACCATGCTCATACGCACTGAGTTATACAATTTATTCCTTGTAGGAATACAAGACATACAATGATATTTAACAAATTTGGTTACATGCAATGTGTGGAAATGCAAATGACATAAAATATCATGTAATTTAGCAATTTTTTTCTTTTGTATGCTATACTTCAGATTTGTAAGGTGATACTTCTTGAAGATATGGGATGTGATGAAATACTTGATTTTAACTATTAAAATAATTAAACAATAATCAATATACAATGATTTAAAGATGATCATTCTCTTACCAAATTGAGCAAGGAAAATGAAACGTATAGCAATATCCCAAGGAATAGTGAAGAGAAATTAGAAGGTAAAGAATGAGAGGAAGATAGAGAAATGGAGGAAGAGGAAACCAAAGGCTCACTATTGTTGATAGCTCTTGCTTGTTTGAGGGAGGAGAAACAAGGAGTTTGCTGGCGTTGGTTGTGAGGTAGAGAAAGGAAGAGAAGGAAAGGGCAAGAAACACTTTTGGTAGTTGTGATGGGGGGAAGGGCATGTGATGATGCTCTAGTTCTCACCTTCCCCTTTTATCATTAGTAAAGGTGACGGTAAGCAAAATTAGAGCATCACGTGAATTGCAAGATGGCGAGTTTGGCTACTGTTTGCGCTCTCAATTCGATCTTTTATAGGTTCGATTGGTTCAGTTTGCTCTCGCGGTTCATGTTTATTTCTTACCTATCTCTCTCTCTCTTGATCTTGATTGAGTGTTTTTGCTCATGACAAGTTCTTCTCTTTCTTATTAGCTAAACTCACTTTTTGTCATTTAACATTTAGGTTCAGTTTGAGACGGCTTTTTTATTGCTTCTTAAAGCAACTTTCTAATACAAAAAATTTAATTTGTGTACTAGAAAGATGCTTTAAAAACAGTAAGAAAGCCATCCCAAATAAAAATCATAGTAGTCTATGAGAAGCTAACTCTACCCTAATATAAAAAGCATACCATGTGAGACGAAACAAAGAGCTAACCTCATATCCCAAATAATTCTTAAAAGCCAACTAGACTCTCATTTTGAGGACATGGAGATCATCAAATCCACTCTTTAATATTAAAAAACTCTAATCTTTTACAATGAAATATGATGACACAACACACCAAGTTATATCACAATGTATTGGAACATTATGTACTCACTTGAATCTTAAAGGATTGAACTCATTAACATATTGCCAAATAGTTCAACATCCACAAAATTAATGAAAATTGCCATCTTATATAGTTGGTTGTTAAATTGTCGGACTCCAAAAATAAATATTTCATAAATTATAAAATGACATCAAATGAAATTTTATTATCATCAAATATTAGAACGCATGAATCTCAAGAACTTCATAAACTTTAGTAGAAACTTAGTCTAACTAGATTGAACTAATCTAAAAAGAATTTGGAAAAAATTATGTCAATATATGATATCTAATTTTTATTGAGATGACTTTAAAATATTGATGCTTGTTAATTCTTCAATGACATTTTTTATACAGATAATATATAAATATCTTAATCTTTTACTATTTTTTTATATACTTTAGAATCTTTATATATAAAGAGATTAGATTTGAAGCAATGCGATGCATCACACTCAAATGTAGCTATTTATAAAATTAATATACTCCTATCACCATTTTTAAATTCTCATATAAATATTTTAATTAAAAAAATTAAATCTTGTTTTTTTTAAATTAAAAATTTAATGATGATATATATATATATATATATATACACACGAAGTCCCTCCGATTCTGTTTAAATCCTAATCATCTGCAGCCTCTTGTAATTCGTCTGGCGCGGCAGTTCCGCGCTTTCTCGTGATTCACCAGACATCCGCTTACCTTTCTCCTCAGAGCCGGCCGCTGTTCGCCTTCTTCCCTCAATACCGGTCTCCGAATTCAAGGTAAGCCATCTTGTGCCCTCTTCCGGCCGTTGTCGTTCATCTTTCATTCGTCTGCTCCACCCTTCCCCATTGCCTCCTCCTACAGCCGCCGAAACTTACACCAGCACACCCCTTTCTCAACCCGTCCCTCAGCCCTCCAGGCCTCCGACCTCCTCCCAACCCGACTCCTCTCTCGCTCGCTCTTTCCCTCGGCCCGACACCCTCTTCACATGTAAACTTTCCGCTATGTACCCTAATTATCTAAAATCACCCTAACTTTAAGCGGTTAACCACTCTAAATAAAATCTACTAGTATAAACTAACCCGCAAATTGTGGATTCAAAACCACTACTTTCAAAAAGAATGAAAATAGTGAAAAAAAAAGGAGTTTATGCTTTCCTTCCTAAAATAGCTCCAATATGCATCTAATACTTCTTAAAATTACATTCTAATAACAAAACATACATTAATCTGAGGCATGAAAAATTCTTATTGTATAAATTTATGATTAAAATATTGATTTCTCTTTTAATCAAATCAGAGCTTCTCTGGTCATGCATTTTATTAGGGAAGTAAGAAGATAAAATGATTAAAATCTTATTTGCAACGAGCAGTGCCACTGCATAATTTAAATTCGGTGGCATCCTGCTGAGGCCAGAAAGTTAAAGTAAGATGTAAAGAAAAATAAATATAAGGAGAGCGTGAATGAGTGCATGGCATATTAGTAAGAGAGTCAATGTGATGAGTTTTAAGAATTACCATTGTTATTAAAAAAAATGGAGAACTAAGGCACCATTGCCTCTCTTTATAATCGCCTCGTGCATGCTTCTAACAACTACAAATCAACAATTGTAACCCACCCTCGCCTACAATTTCTACACCCCCTCTACATCTCACCCTTGGAGGGACGATAACGCCCAACTGTCAGGCGAGAGAGAGAACAGGAGAGAGGCCCGAGTGGGTTCCGAAATTGCATGCGAGGGTGGGGTTATAGTTGTCGATTTGTAGTGGCTGCCGGCGTGCACGAGACAATTATAAAAAGAGGTAATGGTGCCTTAGCTCTCCATTTTTTTGGGAATGACAATAATAAGCCTTAAAACTCATCACATTGACCTTCTTACCGATACGTCATGTGCCTTTTCACTCTCTCATATTTATTTTTCCTTTCATCTTATTTTTTCCTTTCTAGCCTTTGCAGGGTGTCGCCGAATTTAAATTATGTAGTGATACTGCTCGTTGAAATTAGGGTTTTAATCATCTTCTCTTCTTCCTTCCCTTGCTAGGGCATGACCAGAGAAGCTCTGACCTGATTAAAAAGAGAATTCACTGTTTTAATCATAAATTTGTACAATAAGAATTTTTCATGTTTGACATTAATGAATGTCTTGTTATTAGGATGTAATTTTAAAAAGGACAAGATTCATGCTGGAGCTAATTTTAGGGAGTAAAACATGAACTCTCTTATTTTTTTTATTTCACTAACTTCATTCTCTTTGACGGTTGCGGTTTTGAATTTACAATTTGCGGGTTAGTTTATACTTTAGAGTGGTTAACTACTTAAAGTTAGGGTGATTTAAGATGATTATGCATATCAGGGCTTTTAAATTGTTGAATGTTCGTGCTTTAGAGTATCAGTTAATCTATTTGTTTCATTGTTTTTTTTATGCTTATGGAGTTAAAATTAAGGTCAACGAGCAAGATCATATTTAAATTATAGAATTAGTTAGTTCCATCGTGATCTGAAAATAGTGTACTCGAATAAAAAGACACCATCTGAGCTATGAGTTATTTGTGATTTCCTCTACTCATTACTGCTGGGAGCTGTCCGGACAGGATTCTACATTTTCTTGATCTTCCTCCTCCACTACAGTTGCGTTATCGTGGCTTAATCTGCTATATCAAATCCGAGTTTTTTTGGATGCTTTGTCAAATAAAGGGTCTTGAAAAATTATGCTGCGTTTAGCATTATTGTAACAAATGTTGTGTATAGCTGAATTCTTGTTCTCAGAAGTGCTAAATTTTCTTTGATATGAAGCGGATCTTAAAATTATAAAAACTGAAAACACTAACATTATTTATTAATGATTGGGTATTGCTTGTTCTCCCAAATATTAAATATTTCAGGTACGGTATTTTGGTTATGGGAATTAGACACGTTATGAAACAGAAAATGTTAATTAGTTTTCAGTTCAGCTAAAGTTAATGAACGGATGCTGATTGTTTTGTCTGCAGTTTTGCATAAACACAAAATGATGTTATGCATCCAAACCTTCTTTCTGAGGTTTGCTATTGTAAATAATTTTTTACTGAAGAGTGACCCGATAAGCACCTTTTATTCTACAGGAACGTTAGTTCTTTGTATGAAGAAAGCAAGCCAACCTTTATTTAGAACATAATAAAAGAATTAGCAGAGGACTGGGCATGATTTTGGTATCTGCACAGCGTGATGACCAGATTCTTGGAGGGGATAATTCTAGAAAGATATGTTTTTAGAGAACTATACGAATTTTCTTAATGAGTAGCAATTGTTCTAGTAGAAAGCTAAGCTCAAAGGATTCCTATTAACTTCAGTTTCCAATTTTTTATTTTTATGTCTGACCCTGGCTCCACATTTCTAGTTGCTTCCATATATTATTTTTTTAGTCAGAATGTATGATTGTGTGCTTAAACAATGGCCTTATCAGTGTTCTTAACGTTGTGGTCATGCACCTTACTTGTAATCTTTTTGATAGAAGGCCATAAAAACCTTCTTAGGAGAGAAAATATATGTAATTGAGGATTTTTTTTATCTGTCACCAGCTAAGCGCATTTCTCCATGTTTTTTTCCATATTTAATTAGTTTTATAACCTTGCTCCATGTTTGGGGTTAGTGAACCTGTGAATAAATAGTAGAAGTGCTTAAAGATGAACTGTAAATACAAAATCGCTTATTCTACTCCATTTTTTTACATTTTATGTCCTAAAAGTTAAACAAAAATTTTTATTTAATAATTTAATGCCCTTATCTTCAAAACATATTTATTATAATCAAGAGCTAAAATAACTAGTAGTAAAATAAAGGCTAAATATAGGGTAGCAAGGTTTTTTTTGGGTCCTTATTTATTTTTCTCTTCTTATTAATAATTGATATATCATCAAAAAATTCACTTGGTCAAATATGAATTTCGATGCTGTATTAGAATTTGAATGTTCCTGAATTAAATTCAAGGCTATTCAAATTCTGATTTCAATAACTCTATAGGTAAAATGCTTGATAAGATGAATCTAACGAGACTAAAAATGATTTGATCCGGCTCTAAATGAGCCCAAATCAAGCACTTGGAGTATGATTGAAAACTTTGTGATATTAATTAATGAACCAAACGATCTCCAAATCTTTTGTGCTTATAGTCAAAATGAGTGTCTCGACGAGAGAAATCTAACAAGCCTAAGATCACTCAAATTCAAGATCATTAAGACATTCAAATGTAAATGAAGGTTGTATGATGAAACAAATAAACACAAGCCATTTGGTGAAGTGTTTTTAGATTTTGGCTAGTACTAAAAAAACCACTTATGAAAATCAAAAGTTAGCCCACATTCTCTATATAAAGGGGGCCTTGACTTAAGATTGGAGAGATCTTAGAGATTTGATGAAATTAGAGTTCTACTCGATACTTGACACCAATAATCATAGTTATTAATCAACCTTGTTCGATTGTCATCATTTAGCGCCTTTGCCAGTTTGCAGTGCAGTCGTTTGACCATCGTCGTTTGACCGCTGTCATTGGTTATCATAGTCTATTCATTGTCTTTCGATTGCCATCCCTTATTCCTATCATTTGATCACTATCGTCTATTATTACATCCAACCATCGTAGTTCGACCGCCTTAACTCAACTAAAGTCGCCCAAATGTCATTATAACCATTCAATACTTCACCAATATTCTCAACTATTATAAAAGATTGAGCTAGTTTCTTAAATATTGTAATCCCATCTTTTCTAATTGAAAGGAAGAGCAAATTTTTGTAATCTATAATTATCTAGTGAACCATTTCATCTTGGTCATATCCATGATTTTTTCCTGTTTTGAATTTTTACATATAAATTATGTTGTGTCCATTCATTTTTTATTGCCTGTGTGTGCACAGTATCTTCGTGCAAAGTAAAGACAAAAAATTCACTCTATTGTGAGAGTTTTCTAGCATGTAATAGTTTGACACCATTTGTGAGAACACATCCTAGTGTCCTAGCAACATCAGTTTAATGGGTGATATGTGTAATACCCATAATACTAGATCTTCATGCTCTTAACACTCATCAATGCAAGAATTAGTCTCACAACTAAGGAATTTGTAATCAAGCAGGATTAAGCCTCAAAGGCTAATCCTTGGGTGATCAGATGCATATGATGGGGGAACATCAAGATTGAATTCCTTAACTTTGGAGGGGGTTGGCCAATAGAGAGTACCATCATTGCATGATGGAGTTCACTAGCCATAAAATAAATAGCAACACAGGGCTTGATAATTTTAAGATGTCCTGTAGGGCTTCCTCTTTGTCATGCTGAAGTTCTTACACCACATCCTAATTTAAAACTCATTGACACTGCTAGTCTAACTCAGCATTTTCGTGCTACTCTATTGATTTGTAGTCCTCCAATAATCTTGATGGACTTGACCAGGACTTGCCTCATGGGCACCCGTGATATCATATGAGATGAGGTTTGATGCCACATTTAAAAAGAATTCCATTTAAGGAATATGAATCAATTTGCTTCCTGATGCAGCTTCCATGAGTATGTACCCATGATTGATGAAAAGTTTCACCATCTTATTCTGATGGGATTCATAATGCATGCTATAAATGCTTATGATGGGTTTTGCAATTTTTATGAGCATATCAACAGGCTTCATATACACTCCTTCACTAGGTTTTTTTTCTTGGCATTTTAAAGGGATAGACAGAAACATCCATATGCTCATCGAGCTCTTTTTCGAACAGTTCATTATCAATCGGACAATTATCAAGCATTCTTTCCATGTCTTTGGAATATGCTAAAATGAGGGTGAGAGAGTATTGTTGAAAAATCTCTTTAGAGGCGCAAACAAACTTAGGAGTAGACCCTGCATTATTATGAAGTGTTTTTCTTAAGGGAGTCCACCCCGGACCCTTCAACTTATTTATGCGTGAGATGTACACTTTCATACTAATCTTATTCATAGAGTGTATGCACAATTATTTTTGATGCGGCTATCATTGTACATAAGAAACAGTTTGAACAGCTGTCAAGCAAACATAAGAATGATCAAGAAGGTGTTGCCTAAAAATCCTGGCAAAGAAGGCATGGACAAGAGAGAAATTAAGATATTCCTCCTCGGCCTTCTTAGTAACAACGTGAATATGGATAATAAAAGAAGCACACTCTACTGAACACATCTCATACTAATATTTTAATGGCTATTTGAGATGATGAGACTATTAAGTGGCTTAATCTATTGAAGCCAAATACTGGAAATCAAGAGAAGTATTTCCATTTCCATTGGAGCCTTAGACATGCCGCTAAAGCTTGCCGGAAATTAAAAGAAGAAATTGAGAGATTGGTTCAATGGGTTTATCTTCATCTGTTCATTAAGAATGAAATAGTTCTATCCGGTACCAATTGTCCAATCCTGTTGAAGCGAAACAACAGTAAAGGTAGTACCAAGTAAATCGTCAAATGGTTAGAGAGATTGAGGTCATTGTTGGAGGATTAGTACTATTCTTCTAAGTTTTGCTCACCACCTTTAAAGAGTTAGCATCGAAGAAACCTCATGTTGACTGCTTTATTACATTTGATGATTTTGATTTGAAAGGGATCTATATTTACATTGGGACAAACTTGTTATCAATGTTGGGATTGATGATCCTAGTTACAACGTTAAGAGAATCCTAATTGACAATGAAAACTTTGTTAATGTCTTATTTTATTCAACATTTTTTAGCTTGGGCCTAGTCAAGGAGAAACTTTTGCTATTTACAGGACCATTTTATAGATTCGACTATCGAACAGTGAGGGTGGACAAAATTATCATTCTCCCTATTACTCCGGGAGAATTTCCCTAGCAAACGACTCATTTGATTCAATTTGTAGTAGTCAAGTTAGAGTCAGCTTATAATACTATCATTGGGAGGTCTCGCCAATAAATTTTGGCATCATTTCTTTCGTGCTTTATTTGAAGATAAAGTTTTAAACTCCAGTTGGAGTTGTGGTACTCCAGCATGTGACACATCTATGTTATCTTAGGCATGCTCAACCATGGCCGTCAATGATTTTTGGTATACAAAATTTTGATATATAGGATGATGATATTCTTCAAAGTGCCTCACTTGTGAAAGAGCTAGTCCATATCCCGCCATCAGATGAACATTTATTGTGAAAGGTACTAGTTGGTTCTTTGCTCTTCCAGGCGGAGAGATTAAAGTATGTAGATTTTTTATAAGAAAATCAACATATATTTTTTTGGAGTTTGGGAAATGCTTGTGATTGATCTTGAAGTAATCTTACCGTCACTCAAAATAAACTTGACTTTGATGCTTATCTTTAAAAAAAGAAACATTGCACCAGATCATATACAAAAAATTGGTCAAAAAATTGATAAGAGGTGTATTATCCTACTTGGATGGTATATATAATTATGGTCAGGAAGGCTAGTGGAGTCTGGAGAATGTATGTAGATTGCACTTACTTTAATAAAGCTTCCCCAAAGGATATCTTTTCCCTTCATCGCATAGATTAATTGGTAGATGTCACTTTTGGATTTCAAATGCTCAATTTCATGGATGTTTATTTGGGATACAATTAAATAAAGATGAATACCACTATAAAGAAGCCACTTTCATCCAAATTAATAAAGGTCTGTATTGCTATCAAGTCTTACTATTTGAATTGATGAATGTTGGTGCTACCTACTAATGTCTCATGAATGAGGACTTTAAAAATCTTATTGGGTGTACTATAGAAGTGTGCGTTGATGATGTGTTGGTCAAGAATTTTAAATATCATTAACATGGCATGTATAGAAGATATTTTCAAACCCAGAGAAGTGTATTTGGCGCACCATGAAAGTGTATGTTGATGATAGTATTGGCTGAACTCAGAGAAGATCAATGTGCTTCAAACTATGACACAATATAGAAACATTAAGGAGGTATAATGCTTTAATGGATAAATAACAACTTTGTCTTATGTTTTTTGCTCGCTTTAGAGATAAATATTTGTCATTCTTTAAGACTAGTAGAGGTACCCTTATCGGCGGATGAGTATCAAGTTTCTCTCGAGTAACTCAAGATGTATTTAACTTTAGCAACTCTGCTATTGAAGGCCAATTTTTGGAGAAATGCTTTATCTATATTGTGCTTTTTCACCCCATATAATAAACTCAGTACTAGTGCTGGAAGAGAGTGGGGGAAACAACTGTTTGCTATATCAATAATATCATGTTTGACATGGAGAGATGATATCCATTGGCAGATAAAATAATATTAGCATTAGTGTTCTTAGCAAGAAAGTTATGCCCATATTTTTCAAATTATACTATTGATATTTATATTCATCTTTTACTCAAGGCCATCTATTAAAAACCAAAAACTTCAGGTTGATCAGTCAAGTAGTCAGTGGAGTTGGGGATATTTGATATTCACTTTTTGTCTAGGTCAGATATAAAATCATAAATGCTTACAAATTTTGTAGTTGAATCATGAATGCACTATTTTTGACTCTTTTGAAGCGCATCTTTCCTTGTCATCCCACTGAGTATTATCCGTCGATGGAGCATCTGGAAGTTCTAGTTCTGGGGCAAAAGACCCTGCTTGTCTTTCCTCAAGATGACACCTTAGAATATGTGCTTTGCATGAAGTTCTTTGCAATCAATAATGTTATCGAGTATGCAGTCCTCGCAGTAGGTCATTGATTGTGAAGCTCAAAACCTGATTTTCACAGTGATTCTCAACTCGTGGCTTCTCAAGTTGAGGGGGATTTTGATTCTCACAAACCATAACTGGTGCAATACTTCAACTTGGTGAAGTTTCTTCTCTCTTGCATCATTACACATCATATCATCTACATACCATGGGAGTAGAATGGTTGAGTCAATGTCCTTTCCAAGCTTACAACCTCAACAATAAGAGAATGTTAATATTGTTTATAATTTTATATGATTTTTTGTGAATTGAATAAGCAAAAAAGTCGCATGGATGGTGATGTCATGTGAGTAAAGTTTGTTGGAGCTTATTCAAAATTTAATTATTATAACAAATTTAAAGTTATTTCAAATTTAAATTTAATAAATTTAATTTAATTTATTAATTTATAAAAAAATTTAATTATATAAAATAGATAATTATTGAACTGGCTGGTTCTTAAAAACCAGGACCGGTTCACCGATTTGGCGGTTGAATAGCTGGTTCGAACTGATTTTAGCCGGTTCATTGCAAAGCCGGTTTTAAAGAAAATCCGAACCGGCTAGCCAACCGGTTCGTGGTTGAACTGGCCGGTCCAATTTGATTTTTAAAACAATGGAAATACAAATTAATTTTCAATTGTACTTCCCGTCTCTATCTCACATGCTTTCAAAACATTATTGGGTTTTTATAGTTGTTAGAGCTTCAAATTGGTAGATACCTATTTCTAGAAAAAAAAATTCTTATAAGAACTGCATATAGAATTAAATATATGCAGTTTGTATTTGATTTATAGGTGTTCCATTGCGGCAATCAAAAGGCAGCATTATGTTTACCTGGCCATATAATTCCAGCTCTGTTTTTTCATACAAGACTCCAAAATTTACTCTGTTCTTAACGCTGCCATCTTGGAAGAACATTAATGCATTAAATAAGAGTATGTATACCATGGGCTCTGTTATTCACTTATATCAGCAAACTAATAAAATTAATCTCCGAAAATTGATAGTATTGCTGTAGGTAAAAGAGTGATTAAAAACTTTTGCTCTTTTCAGAATAAGAAAATTGCTCTATATTTTATTTCCATTCTTGGATCTCTTCTAATATATGTTTATGCTGAACTGTTACAGAATGGCAAGTTATGAAGATTTATCACAAATTAACGTTTCTAAAGAGGTTTTGTTTCCTTAACTAGTCCCCGTTCCATTTTCCTCTGCAAGCTATGTTAAATAATTTGTTCTACCTCTCATGCTGTAAAAGGAGAAAGACAAACTGGTAGCAGAAGTTATCCGTTATGTTCTTTTTAGAACTCACCATGGCAATGGATGCCCCATAAAGAGGGAAGAACTGACCCAATTGATAACTAAAAGCTATCACCAAAGGTCTCTTCCTACACTTATCATCAATGAGGCTAGAGAAAAGCTTTCTATCATCTTTGGCTATGAGATGAAAGAGCTTCAGCGTACTCGTGCTTCCTCTAACAGACGTGCTTCTCAGCAGAGTGAGATATCTTTACTGATTTAACTATTCTTGTTAAATAAATTTTGCTAATTCTTACTTAAAACATGTTTTGGATGGATGGTTTCAATGGGCGAAAGGTATTATAGCAATTTGATTGAATCAATGCAATCTCTATTGTATTCCAGAATAATTAACTACATGATAATCACCTAAACAATGCTATCACTTCCAGTTAACTTTCTTTGCAGGCCTAGTGTTAAGTCGTTAAAAATTGTTAGAGTAATTTGTTAAGAAGATAAAATATTTTCAGGTGTTGCTGACACAAAATCTTATATACTTGAGAGCAAATTACCTTCTGGTATCTACAAAAAATATGTTGAAGACAAGGGGGCATCTCATATTTCTGGGTTCACGTTTGTAGTGATCAGCATCGTTCATCTTGCTGGTGGTAAAATCCCTGAAGGTGGTAAATCTTACATTGCTTGTTGCTTGCTCAGTATAAGCCCTTTTTTGGTCTAATCCTGTATTCTACACAGAAAATCTATGGCATCATTTAAGGCGGATGGGATTTAGTGAGAGTGATGAGAACCATCCAGTCTTTGGGAACTCCAAGCAAACATTGGAGCTGCTTGTTCAACAGAGGTAGTCCTTTACCTTGCGACAACTAAAATTTGACGTAGATCTCTTTTGGTCGAAATCATTCCAGATCTCCGTATCTCCGTTTTACCATGATTTATTTGTAGATTTCTTCAGAAAGAGAAAACTAATGGCCCTGAAGGAAATGTTTTCATTTACGAGCTTGCTGAGAGAACATTAGAAGGATCTGTTTATGAGAAGTTGAAAGATTCTATAGTCGAGGTAAATTGCTTAGATCATTACTCTATTTACCTAATTCCTTATAGCTTATAATTATTTGTTAAATATATTAAGCTGACATAATGATTTTAAAAAAAAGCTGAAATAATGATTTCATGATGCTATGAAAACAACCTCTCTTCTATCAGGGGTATGGTTTTACATACCAAGCCCCCCTAGACTTTCTATTGGAGGGAACCTAATGGATTAGGTACACCCTTTTGATGATTTCATGATGCTAATATGAAGGCCATTGGTTCAAATCGCTAAAATATCCTCTTTGTAATTCAAATTTAAGTACATACATCATCTTCTAGACCTTGTACTGAAGGAAGCCTCGTGCATTGGTATGCCCTTGATGATGTTGACCTCAATAATAGCTGCAAGGATACGCAGACGAACTATGAGAAAATTCTCTCCTCAAATTCTCTTTCATAGTCTTATTTTCCTCTTCACCTTTTTGGTCTTCTTTCTTCTGGCTATAAATCATCTAAACTACTTAGAAGATTTGACTGATTAAGCCCAATGCTATCCATTAATAAAGTGGATCGATTGCATTTTCTGATTTATATAATATGATTCTCAATCAATTAGAGTATCTAGTAGCCAAAAAAAAAAGGTGAATATTATCACAACCTGGCCCAAATACCGAGAATATCAAATAGCTAACAACAGTCGGCGGTAATCTAAATGATCAAATAAACTAACATTCAAAAACTTGGAAAAAGTCACTAATCATCCATTTCTAGTTGAATATGTACAGTGCAAGTCATATCTACTTTCATTTGAACCTCTTCTTTTATACACGAAGGCTTCTTGATCAACTATTTTCTCAATTGGAGAATTACTTGAAATATTTTAATTCAATTGAGTTGAGTTTTCATCATCAAACTTAGTTGTTGATTACAATTCTAGAATATAGCAATAATAAAGAACTATGCATGCAATTAGTTATGTTTGTTAAAATCCTAGCCGTTCAACCTAAAAGAAATCCCACGGCCACAAAGCATGATCCGTGGGAAGCTCTCTCAATCCCGCCAGAATTACTCTCCAGATGATTTCTTTCCAAAGAAGAGTAGTTGAATTAGGAACGATCATATTGAGGCAATTATGTATCAATTAGAAGTTATTTGTTTCTTTGTTAAGACATCTTGTATAGACCTATAAATAGGGATAGTTGTATGCAATAAAATCAAGCTTTTCCTCTCCAATTCTCAGAATTCAACAATGTTAACTTTTCATAGTTAAAATAAACATAAACGAAAGTAGTGATAATCATTATTTTACATGAATATTCTTTAATATTTTAATTGTCGATTTTAACTTTTATTAAGTCATTTATTTTAGAAGCAACTTCTAAATTTTTGTATTAATGAAGGTACATATATTTTTATTTTAAGCCTTTTCCAGTTTTCATGCACGAATACATTGATTTTGTAGCCAGTACCATATGGGGGTATATTTGCATGCATATATCTTTTCATTTTATTACATTCTTTCAATATTATGATTTATTCTTCCTATTAAAGTTTATATATATATATATATATATATATATATATATATATATCAATATGCATGCAAATATGGAAATCTTGGGTCTATTGTTCAAAGTGATGATGAAATAGATGAGGATATTATTAGTAGAATTTAAGTTGGATGGTTGAAGTGGAGGAATGTATCGGGCTTGTTGTGTGATAGAAAAGTACCCCTCAAATTTAAGGGAAAAACAACATTTTCCTGACTCTGACCACTAGATATCTAGTTTCCATCAAACTAGAAAGCTATGATAAACAAATGTGATGTGATGTCATTCCAATTGACGTAGCACATCTTCTCCAAAGCAGACTATGGCTTTTTAACATATATATTTTTTCATTATAATAGATATAATACATATGCCATTCAAGTATCCAGGTAAGACCATACATTCCATTACACAGCAAAAAAAAAAAAAAAATTCCAATCTAACTCATATAAGGCTAGTTCTAACCTTTAAACATGTCTCTAATCTAAAGAAGCCAACACTACTACATCTGATTGTAGCTGAGTCACTTGCTAATCCAACTACTCTAAATATTTTACCTTGCGTGCATGGACCATAACTTAAGGTCTGATTTCTAATTTTTCCCTAACCCTAGCCTAAATCTAGCCGCCACCCCCCTCCTTTCCTCTCCCCACGGCCACCTTCTCCTTCCCCAAACCGCCACCCCTCTCCCTCTCCCTATCCCTTCAATTCTCCTCCTCCCGCGCAAGGCAAGTATGAATGGCCGATCCGGACATTGATCACAGATTCGTAGAAGATTCTCATGGACGGATCGACATCCTACGATCTCCTTTCTTTGACTTCATTCCGGACTTCGACAACTCGGTGGAAGAATACGTGGACTGCATCTTGTATCAATTAGCGCTTTCAACCGAAGAGCACATCCTCCCGGGTTGTTGGTACGTTGTCAACCATCCAACCACTTCTCCTACTTCGACTACCGCTCCAACGACTACTACCCGAGGCGTCTTCTTTCTTGTGGTGGCATCACTTGGTGTATTGGCTTTGCTTCTCCGTCCAACCCTACCACTTTAAAGAGAGAGATTCATGGAACTTAAGGTGAAAACGTCGCTTTGTTAACCGGTGGATTGTGTTGAATTAATCATTTTACTATTTTATTTTGGTTGTTATTTTAAAAGATTCCTCAACTTCGGTTTGTGATTGATTGCCTATGCATAGTTTTCTTTCTAAGATCCTCTTTGAATCTACTTGGGTAACGCATTAAGCTAAAATTTTTATCTTACTTAATCAATTAATTATTAATACTCGCAAACAAGTCCTGGTTTTACATCATCTTGGTATCAGAGCATGGTAGGCATAGGTAATGTATGCTAGAAACATCCTAGGCATTTAGCTAACCAACCATATATTTGTTGGCATACATCCCATCACCTAGATAATTTAACTTGTATTGTTAACTTGCTGTCCAGAAAATTTCTGCAGCGTTTAGAGAGCGTTAGGTGACCCTTACATAGTGTTTTAGGTGCTGTCCACATCCTAAAATCCTTCCTTAACACCTAGGAAACTTCACCAACTGCTGTAGTTTGCTGTCCACACAAAATCTGCACCATTTAGTTGCATTAGGAGCATTTCATTTTAGTGTCTAGGTGCTGTCCTTTTCCCCGACACCTCCCCTAGTGTCCCCTTACATCTACCCATGGATCCGGAACAAATTCAGGCGAAATGTATCTTAAATAGTCTGTAATTCATGAAGTTCTACCTTATTTTATTATCTCTACTTTAAGATATATGTTAAATTTGTTGGTAAGTTACCGATCATTATAGGCACAATAGATCATGTAGTTGGGTTAGAAAATCTATTCAGGTCTTTAAGAACCTGATGTTTTACTTGTCTCATCAATAATAGTTAATGGCAGTTCTTTTTTATAGTGGCTTGGAAAATACTTGGACGTACTCATCTATTTTCCTTTTTCATTTCCATCCATGTGAGGTTAATTCTACCTAGTCTTTCTTTTTTTGTTAAAATATTATTTCAATAAACTTTTGCAAGACCCAATAACTTCATTTTTGCTAAAGTGGTTTTCTGGTAATCTTCATTTGGTGCTATTTAAAGAACTCATCCATATTGGCGATTTAGTCTAGAAATTTATTTAATTTGTGTTATGGATGACATTAAATGTAAAACCCGAAAATCTGACGATCTTAGGTCTCGCACGCATCTCGATACGTCGCGACGAATTTAAGTGAAATTTTCGAAGTTAACGGAATGTAACGAAAATAATTTTATAAAATTCTATGCAAAATTCTGAACAAATTGATATATAGAACTTATATGAAATTTTGGTTATTTTGAGAGATAAAAATTTTAGAAGCTCAATAATGCCCAAACTACCCTTGTTAAGAAATTAAAGGAAGAGGCTTTAAGTGAGGGTAGATGGGTCATTTAGCAATTTCTCTCCCTAAAACAAGTGAACCGAAACCCCTTCCTCATTTCATTCGGCCAAACCGACATCACGCAAGCGGAGGCGGACGGGAGAAGGGCGACGGGAGGATTTCGGCGGCGGCTCCGGCGGCGGTTTTCCGGCGAGAAAAAGTGTGGAAATCGAAGAGGACGTCGAGGGGAGTCTAAAGGTATGTTTTAATTTAAGCAAAATCATCTCAATCTCAAGTTATTTACAAAGGAAATTTCTAGGGTTTTTCCAAAACGTGATTTTGTTCAAATTTCCTTTATGAAATTGATAGAGAAGATGTAGGGAGGTATTTTAGCGGTAAAAATGTAATGTTCTCCCAAAATTTTGAGATCGAAAAAAATTAGGGTTTTGTCGAAACTTAGAATTTCATTATGAAATCAATAGGGGAAGTTTAGGGAAGTAATTTAGCGGTGGAAAACGAATTTCACTAAATTCTGACAAGTTTTGAAAATTAGGGTTTTTCTCCGAATGTCATTTCTCTTTGAAATTTTTCACAATTATGATTGTAATGGATAATAAGGGAGTTTCTAATGGCATGAATTAGAGTTTTGCATGAAAATTTTATTTTCATAATTTTTGAATTAAATAAATCCGAAAATTCATTAAGGTAAGTATATATTAGGCTTGGGGGAAAGATTGGAATGATATTGGAAGGAAATAGATGATTTAAAACTTCCCAAAATTTTAGTAATTTAATTAATCCGAAAATTTAATTACATTATGTTTAATATCATGAAACAAAGTAAGGAAAGATTAAAAAACTTGATGTAAGAAAGGAAAAGTTTAGAAGATTTAGAATTTGTATAAAGCTTTAAAAACAAATTTTTATGTTGACACTTCTTTATGATCTTAGGTTTTGAACATAAAGGGACGACACGTGTCTAAACGACGTCGTACGTCGTAGAGATTGCTTTGCATTGGTGAGGTAGGTATTCATATTGAACATAAGACTTTCATGTATTTCTCTGCTTTTATTTTATGCAATTGCTAATGCAAGTTTTAAAGTTTATATGGTTTGAAGTTAATTTTGCAAAAGATTCTTTCAAGATGTTAGTAAATTGTCATGTTATGTTTTAATTCAGAATTTTCATATTTTAAGCCATTTCATACATAATTGACTGAGTATAGATTATAAATTATGATTTAAGAATGTGCATGTTGATGCGGAGTGCCCAAATGGTAAAGGGGCTTGAAAAAGCCAAATGGTAAAGGGACTCGAAAGAGTCAATGGTAAAGGAATGGCCAAATGATATGAAAATGTGTACCTGATCAGTACAGAAATTATGGGCACCTCCGAGACGGGTGATAGAATATTAATTATGCATAATATCATATATATATGTTTTCTTTGCATTAATGATATTGATGTTTGAGGAAAGGTTAAATGAAAGTTTATGATTGAAGAAATGATATGAAAGAGTTTTTATGAAAAGTTTCTTAAGTAAAAGTCATGAAACGAAGCAAGCTTTATCCTGGTTTACACTGCTCATTTTAAAAAGATGTTTTATTTGATTTTATGCAAATTCTTATGAACTGTATGAATTTCCTGCTGAGCGTGCAAGCTCACCCCTATTTGTGGGAATCTTTTCAGGAGAACCATCTAAGAAGTGATGGCTACAAGGCGGCAGTACACATACCGCCGTAGAAGGACTCAGGAAGAAAGGTTCTGATATGGTTATTTATATTGAGTCTGTACTGAATTTAAGGTTTAAGTGTTGGACTTAGTGATAATTGATGTGAACTAAATGTTGTTGAAGTTTGAGTTTAAGATTACATTTATGTTTTCCTGTTTGGGTTATAATTGTTGGTGTTTGAACAAATGCTATATTGGAAGTTTTTTTTTTTAGTTGGCTCTTTCATATGCATACTTTGGATGAAATAGTTTATGTTATAAATATTTTGATTTTCCTCCGTACGACCTTCTGTTCCCGCCCTGTTAATTCAGGCTAATCGGGCCGGGTCGTGACAAGAGTGGTATCAGAGCCAAAGGTTTAATACTGATCACTGAAAGAGCCTATAGGATGATTGTTTGAGTCGTAGATTGTGTAAAGAGTGTGAATTATTTAATTTTTGCCTTATGATTATTGTGTTTTATCTCAGGAATATGAATCCTGAGCAGAATGCCACTGATGGCATTGATGAGGAGGAAGAGAGGGAGCCACCAGTTGTAGCTGAGCCATCAGTTGTAACTGAACCTCCAAGAGGTACTGATACTATGGAGTCATTCGCTAAGATGATGGAAGCAATGACTCAAATGATAAAGACTTCCCAGACTCAGAGTAGTGGCAGCGGAAGTGGAAGTCAAACTATGGACAAGACCTTGAAATTATTTCAAGACATGAAGCCTCCGTTGTTCTCCAGTGGCGGACCTATAGAGGCTGAGGACTGGCTCATAAGGATCGAGAAGATACTGAATGGCATGTCTTGTTCAGAGGATAGGAGGGTGACACTGGCTTCTTATGCTTTTGATGGTGAGGCTGAAAGGTGGTGGAGGAGTCAGTTAGAGGAGACTTTTGGAGGGAGACTAAGCAGTCAGATTTCTTGGGAGGAATTTGTAAAGGTGTTCAGAGGCTGGTATGTACCTATGTCAGCCAGGAGGCAGATGCAAGAGAAGTTCAACAGATTGATTCAGGGTGATCGATCTGTTTCTCAGTATGAGGAGGAGTTTATAAAATTGTCCAGGTATGCCCCTCATCTGATTCCAGATGCTGAAGAGAAATGCTATCGCTTCGTGCATGGACTGAAGGACTATCTTAGACAGTCTTTGATTCCGCTGGGAATTGAAGATTACCCCACTTTGGTGGAAAGGGCCAGGAGAGTTGAATCAGATATGCAAGATATTCAGAAGAGGAGAGACTTTCAGAAAAGAAAAATAGAGGGCAAGCCAAGGACCCAGGTTACCCAGTCTTCTCAGTCAGGGACTTCTACTTGGAAGAAGCCCAGGTCCAGCAACTCTGACAGCAGTACTTCAACTGCTACATTATGCAGCAAGTGTGGGAGAATGCACAAGGGAGAGTGCCTCTCAGGTACTAACACTTGCTTCTGGTGCCATCAGCCTGGACATATGGCGAAGTCCTGCCCTCTTTTGGGACAGAGATCTACTTCAGAGGTTAGGCCAGGCAACAATTTTCAGAGGACAGCTGGTAGACCAAGAGCTGTGGAGTCTACAGCTTCTGTGCCTTCCCAAGGTCAGACTCGCCAGAACATACAACCACGAGTCTATGGACTGTCACAGCAAGAAGCTAAGGGATCTCCTGATGTGGTTACAGGTGCATAATTTAATTTATAATATGGAAGAATTTTTTTTTATGAATGGATATGAATGAACAATACTTTATGTCTTATGAATATTGTGACTTGTTTATGATTAGGGACAATTCTCATATGTGACAAAACCGTTAGAGTTTTATTTGACACTGGTGCATCTCATTCTTTTATTTCTGAGGAGTTTATTAGATCAGTCAATTTACTTCCATCAGTTATGGCTAAATCATTGTCAGTTTTAATGCCTAACGGAAATCATATGGAAGCTAAGCAGAGATGTCAAGTGAATGTGAGGATTTGTGATAAGAATTTAGAGGCTAATCTGATTGTATTACCTTTAACTGAATTTGATGCAATCTTAGGCATGGATTGGTTATCTTGCCACTTCGTGACTATTGATTGTAACAAAAAAGAGGTTAAGTTTTGTATGCCAGGAGAGGAGAAATTCAAATTTCAAGGGGATAAAGGGGTAACTGCTGTGATCGTATCATCTTTGAAGGCTTTTCAGATGTTAAAGAAAGGATATGAAGGTTTTCTGGCTTATGTTAAAGAGGAGAAGAAGGCTGAAAGAGAGCTGAAAGATATCCCTGTTGTTCAGGAATTCCCTGAAGTATTTTCAGATGATTTACCTGGATTACCTCCAAGTAGAGAAATAGATTTCTCTATTGAGTTAGTGGCAGGAGCTGAACCTGTTGCTAAAGCTCCTTACAGGATGGCAATTAAAGAGCTTAAGGAGTTGAAGGAACAACTGCAAGAGTTGCTTGAGAAGGGTTTCATCAGGCCTAGTACCTCCCCTTGGGGTGCTCCTGTACTATTTGTGAAAAAGAAAGATGGAAGCTTAAGGCTCTGTATAGACTACAGAGAGTTGAACAAATTGACAGTGAAAAATAAATACCCTCTCCCAAGAATAGATGATTTATTTGATCAATTGGAAGGTGCTTCAGTCTTTTCAAAAATTGATTTGAGGTCAGGATATCATCAGCTCAGGATGAGAGAGGAAGATATAGCAAAGACTGCTTTCAGTACCAGATACGGGCATTATGAGTTTACAGTGATGCCATTTGGTTTGACAAATGCACCTGCAGTATTTATGGACCTTATGAATAGAATCTTCAAGCCATTCTTAGATCTATTCGTAATTGTGTTCATAGATGATATACTTGTTTACTCTCCAGATGAAAGGATGCATACAAATCATTTGAGGGCAGTGTTGCAAACCTTGAAGGGAAATGAACTGTATGCCAAATTATCCAAATGTGAATTTTGGCTAAGGAGTGTAAAATTTTTGGGACATGTGATCACTGATGGGAAGATAACTGTGGATCAGCATAAGGTACAAGCAATAGCAGATTGGCCAAGACCAGCTACAGTTACTGAGGTTAGGAGCTTTTTGGGATTGGCAGGCTACTACAGAAGGTTTGTTGAGGGATTTTCACAGATAGCTATGCCATTATCCAGATTGACTCAGAAAGCAGTAAAGTTTGATTGGACAGCTCAGTGTGAGGAAGCTTTTCAGAGATTAAAGCAGTGTTTGATGACTGCTCCAGTACTGACTATTCCCTCAGGGTCGGATGGATTTCAGCTTTACAGCGATGCTTCACATAAAGGGTTGGGTTGTGTACTGATGCAGAATGGGAAAGTCATTGCCTATGCTTCTAGGCAATTGAAGAATCATGAGAGGAATTACCCGACCCATGATCTGGAATTAGCTGCTGTAGTTTTTGCCTTAAAGATATGGAGGCATTACCTTTATGGGGTTAGGTGTGAAGTCTTTACTGATCACCAGAGTTTGAAGTACATCTTCACACAAAAAGAACTGAATTTGAGACAGAGGAGATGGCTAGAACTCATTAAAGATTATGAGTTGAACATT
The DNA here is from genome assembly GCA_019925795.1 of Dendrobium chrysotoxum. Taxonomy (NCBI): domain Eukaryota; kingdom Viridiplantae; phylum Streptophyta; class Magnoliopsida; order Asparagales; family Orchidaceae; genus Dendrobium; species Dendrobium chrysotoxum. The sequence continues at coordinate 78,496,981 of CM034313.1, forward strand.
CAGTATCATCCGGGCAAAGCAAATGTAGTTGCAGATGCTTTGAGCAGGAAAAATTCAGGTAGTGCAAATTGGATGATTACTCAGCAGAGGGAATTGATAAAGGAATTAGAGAAGTTGGAGATTTCAGTGGTTCGACCCAATGATGCAGAAATTGCAATGTTGAATCAAACTATTATCAAGTCAACATTTACAGAAAGGGTACGAGAAGCTTTGCCACTTGATACAGATTTTAAGAAGATACTAGATATGGTTAGTGTGGGGCATAATGAAGATTTTGAGCTTGATGGTGAAGGACTGCTTCGTTACAGAGGTAGATTATGTATTCCAGATGTTGGTGATTTAAGGAAAGAAGTCCTTCAGGAAGCTCATTACTCCAGTTACACCATTCATCCAGGTAGTAACAAAATGTATCAGGATTTAAAAGAGGTGTTTTGGTGGCCAGGAATGAAGAGAAGTGTGGCAGACACAGTATCTAAATGTACTTCATGTCAGATGGTGAAGGTTGAACATCAGAAGCCAGGAGGATTCCTACAGCCCTTGCCCATACCTGAGTGGAAATGGGAAGACATTGCTATGGACTTTGTGGTTGGTTTACCCAGATCCAGAAGAGGATGTGATGCTTTATGGGTGATAATTGATAGGTTAACTAAGTCGGCACACTTTTTACCTATCAAACAGTCTGATCCAGTTGAAAAGTTGGCAAGCCAGTATGTTAGTGAGATTGTCAGATTACATGGGGTACCTAAATCTATAGTGTCAGATCGGGATGGAAGGTTTACTTCTAGATTATGGAAGAAGGTTCAGGAAGCTATGGGTACCAGACTCACTTTTAGTACGGCTTTTCACCCTCAGACAGATGGGCAGTCAGAAAGAACCATCCAGACCTTAGAAGATTTACTCAGGCTATGTGTGTTGGATTTTGGTGGTAAGTGGGAGACATATGTACCTTTGATTGAATTTGCCTACAACAACAGTTTCCAAGCAAGTATTGGAATGACTCCTTATAAGGCATTATATGGGAGAAGGTGTAGGACACCTATAAACTGGGCTGAGACAGGGGAAAGAAAAATTATTGGTGCAGATCTGGTTGATGATGCTACAGAAAAGATCAGGTTGATACGTGACAGATTGATAGCAGTACAGGATAGACAGAAGAAATATTATGATGCCAAACACCGACCAGTTGAGTTCGATGTTGGAGAGTTTGTATTCCTTAAAGTCAGCCCAATGAAAGGAGTGAAGAGATTTGGCAAAGTGGGAAAGCTGAGTCCAAGGTATGTAGGTCCTTTTGAGATTTCAGAACGGATTGGGAAGGTGGCTTATAGGTTGATCCTACCTGAAAACATGAGTGGAGTTCACAATGTATTCCACATATCTGCTTTAAGGAAGTACATTTCAGATGAGATTCAGAGGATTAGTACTGAATCAGTTGATATTCAGCCAGATTTGACATTTGTGGAAGAACCTGAGAGGATTATTGATTATACTGTTAGGCAGTTGAGGAGCAGAGCTATTCCCTATGTTAAGGTGCTGTGGAAGCACAGTTCAGAGAAGGATGCCACATGGGAAATTGAGTCAGAAATGAGGGAGAACCACCCCCACTTATTTAACTAAGGTATGTTTCTAACTTTATATGTTTTGTTTTTAATTTCGAGGACGAAATTTTTATTAGGAGGGGAGAATTGTAAAACCCGAAAATCTGACGATCTTAGGTCTCGCACGCATCTCGATACGTCGCGACGAATTTAAGTGAAATTTTCGAAGTTAACGGAATGTAACGAAAATAATTTTATAAAATTCTATGCAAAATTCTGAACAAATTGATATATAGAACTTATATGAAATTTTGGTTATTTTGAGAGATAAAAATTTTAGAAGCTCAATAATGCCCAAACTACCCTTGTTAAGAAATTAAAGGAAGAGGCTTTAAGTGAGGGTAGATGGGTCATTTAGCAATTTCTCTCCCTAAAACAAGTGAACCGAAACCCCTTCCTCATTTCATTCGGCCAAACCGACATCACGCAAGCGGAGGCGGACGGGAGAAGGGCGACGGGAGGATTTCGGCGGCGGCTCCGGCGGCGGTTTTCCGGCGAGAAAAAGTGTGGAAATCGAAGAGGACGTCGAGGGGAGTCTAAAGGTATGTTTTAATTTAAGCAAAATCATCTCAATCTCAAGTTATTTACAAAGGAAATTTCTAGGGTTTTTCCAAAACGTGATTTTGTTCAAATTTCCTTTATGAAATTGATAGAGAAGATGTAGGGAGGTATTTTAGCGGTAAAAATGTAATGTTCTCCCAAAATTTTGAGATCGAAAAAAATTAGGGTTTTGTCGAAACTTAGAATTTCATTATGAAATCAATAGGGGAAGTTTAGGGAAGTAATTTAGCGGTGGAAAACGAATTTCACTAAATTCTGACAAGTTTTGAAAATTAGGGTTTTTCTCCGAATGTCATTTCTCTTTGAAATTTTTCACAATTATGATTGTAATGGATAATAAGGGAGTTTCTAATGGCATGAATTAGAGTTTTGCATGAAAATTTTATTTTCATAATTTTTGAATTAAATAAATCCGAAAATTCATTAAGGTAAGTATATATTAGGCTTGGGGGAAAGATTGGAATGATATTGGAAGGAAATAGATGATTTAAAACTTCCCAAAATTTTAGTAATTTAATTAATCCGAAAATTTAATTACATTATGTTTAATATCATGAAACAAAGTAAGGAAAGATTAAAAAACTTGATGTAAGAAAGGAAAAGTTTAGAAGATTTAGAATTTGTATAAAGCTTTAAAAACAAATTTTTATGTTGACACTTCTTTATGATCTTAGGTTTTGAACATAAAGGGACGACACGTGTCTAAACGACGTCGTACGTCGTAGAGATTGCTTTGCATTGGTGAGGTAGGTATTCATATTGAACATAAGACTTTCATGTATTTCTCTGCTTTTATTTTATGCAATTGCTAATGCAAGTTTTAAAGTTTATATGGTTTGAAGTTAATTTTGCAAAAGATTCTTTCAAGATGTTAGTAAATTGTCATGTTATGTTTTAATTCAGAATTTTCATATTTTAAGCCATTTCATACATAATTGACTGAGTATAGATTATAAATTATGATTTAAGAATGTGCATGTTGATGCGGAGTGCCCAAATGGTAAAGGGGCTTGAAAAAGCCAAATGGTAAAGGGACTCGAAAGAGTCAATGGTAAAGGAATGGCCAAATGATATGAAAATGTGTACCTGATCAGTACAGAAATTATGGGCACCTCCGAGACGGGTGATAGAATATTAATTATGCATAATATCATATATATATGTTTTCTTTGCATTAATGATATTGATGTTTGAGGAAAGGTTAAATGAAAGTTTATGATTGAAGAAATGATATGAAAGAGTTTTTATGAAAAGTTTCTTAAGTAAAAGTCATGAAACGAAGCAAGCTTTATCCTGGTTTACACTGCTCATTTTAAAAAGATGTTTTATTTGGTTTTATGCAAATTCTTATGAACTGTATGAATTTCCTGCTGAGCGTGCAAGCTCACCCCTATTTGTGGGAATCTTTTCAGGAGAACCATCTAAGAAGTGATGGCTACAAGGCGGCAGTACACATACCGCCGTAGAAGGACTCAGGAAGAAAGGTTCTGATATGGTTATTTATATTGAGTCTGTACTGAATTTAAGGTTTAAGTGTTGGACTTAGTGATAATTGATGTGAACTAAATGTTGTTGAAGTTTGAGTTTAAGATTACATTTATGTTTTCCTGTTTGGGTTATAATTGTTGGTGTTTGAACAAATGCTATATTGGAAGTTTTTTTTTTTAGTTGGCTCTTTCATATGCATACTTTGGATGAAATAGTTTATGTTATAAATATTTTGATTTTCCTCCGTACGACCTTCTGTTCCCGCCCTGTTAATTCAGGCTAATCGGGCCGGGTCGTGACATTAAAGGTGTGTGTGATGCAGAACTTAAATGCCTAGATGAGGTTAATTAAGGATTTTGCACGTTTTAGTTTAGAGAGCAATACTAATTAAATACTTGTAGTGATTTAAGCGACGAATTTAAACACGAAAGTGATGAAACAAGCTTAGGCCAAGTCACATGCATAAAAGTTAAGACCTCAAAATAATCAATTACTCAAGCGTTGCTTACATGGAAGGTTTTTAACGATAAATCCCTATGTTAACAATGAGACTAGTCACTATGAAAAGACCTCTCACTCAACTCTCTAAATCACTAGGTTTTAACGGAGGAAAATTAATATTATCTTGATGAATCAATAAGACCACAATCGAGAGCAGACTAGGAAGATATAAGATTTGGAAGATTAGTTTACCTTCGTCAAGGTTTAGAGACAATCTGCCACTGGACGGATGAAAGTTGCTCGTCAATAGCTTTAGCGAGGGTGAAGACGATCCTCTCCATGTAATCTTCTACAGTTTGGTCAACTTCGAGGTTGAGATCGAAGAACGGCGAGTTGAGGATGTCGACGTGACCTTGATCATCGTAAACGAACCCGTGATCAAGTTCCGGATCCGCCATGCATGGGTAGAGAGATTTGTAAGGTGTGGGAGGGAAAGTGATGTGCTCTCTTCTCTTTTCCTCCTTAGGTTAAGCTTCAAACCCCAAATAATTTGTAGAAGCATTTTTGATGTTGTCTTCATGCACCCTTCATCCCCTCCGGGTTTTGGCTGTGATACCTTAATTGTTGCAGATGTGTAGTGGGATAGTTGCAGTGCGATGACTTGTTGGTTATTGTGGAGGGATAATTTGATATGGCAGAGAGGTGTGCTTGAGTGTAATTACTTGTGCAGGGATACAACTAGCCATGTTTGGGTGAGGCCTAGATGTAAGGGTTGGTGATGTTAGGAGAGATGTATGGAGGGTGGTGGAAATGGAATTGAAATTAGGATTTGTTAGGAGGGAAAACCAAGAGCTCGAAGGGGGAGTTGATAAAAGAGCTGAGCATACGACTAGACTTTGTGGGAGGGAGAAATATATAATTGAGAATTAAACATAAGTAAATAAAAAGATAAAGTACAATTCTCATTACAGAATTATGTTGGGTTTTCAATCACCAAGCCTCCAACCAAGATTTGAGCATATACCAAGAACCCAAGTGAAGAAAACTCTTATTTTAATAGTTCCATTACATGAAACTTGATTACTCACGAAACTAACATACTCAAGATAATGAACTACGAAAATTTTGTATTTGGGTGCGCACAACCTACTCATTAAGAATTTTTTAATAAATGTGAAAAATATTGGTTGTAATTTTTTATGCTTTCAAAGATTTTGGTGGTATTATTGCAAATGGAGGTAGTTGAGTGTTAGTTTTGTAAATAGTTAAGTTTAAAGTACTATAAAGGAAGTTCGCCCCACCCCCCTTTTTGTGCCTCTTTTTTGTATTTCCTAGTTACAGAATTAGTTAAATTGCAATGCCTTTATTGTTGTTTTTATGCACTTGGTAAAGTCTGCATTGTTTTTGGCATTTGAACTCTTCTCATTTATAATTGGTCGCTCTAATGAAAAATTATGCTAGCAGATTGTGAGCAAAGATGCTAAGGCCGCTGAAGCTGACTAAAACTTGATGTATGGCAATGTAAGAATTTTGTACCTACTTTCACTGTCAATCTTCCAATTAACTTGTGTTGAACCCACTTTCTGCCTTGCACAGGTGGGAGTGTTTCCTCGATAACAACAACTTAGACCCTTTTTTTGAGAGTCATTTCCCTGGACTGCTGGCAACTTTTGGGATCATGGAAATCTATTAAGTGAATGCTTTTGGGTAAGCATTGCAATCCCCTGGCTGTTTTAGGGATCAATACTTCATTCTTCCAAAGGGCGTGGTTTGTAGGTTGAACCATTTACGTAGTCTAGATGATTAGATTCTTATATCTCCATCATGGGTGTGATTATCTCTGATTGCGATTGTACTTTAAAGAATAGATTACTGTTAGGTTCGAATCTTTCTATGCTCACTTCTCCTTTATTCCCCTCTTTTGGTTTGTAAAGGTGCTTGAGACTGGATGGAAGAGATGAGCCAAATAAACAGTGTTAGCAAGGTCAAAATTTTTTTTTTAATTTGTCCAGAAAATTTTATGGATGACAATTAAGTTTAACGCATATTTAACTCAACCTAGTTTTTTATTTTTTAATTGATCATATGAATGTGTGGAGTTGCAGCCATGATTGCTGAATCATCCGGCAACTTGATGTCTTGAGCCTTTGAACGCATAAATCATTTTGCAGCCAACTATTAAAATATGAAAGAATTGGGGCTGCAGTTCCAGTTGTTCCGAACTTTACCTGAAGCCACAATGAATTGGTATTGAAAAACTGGCAGATAAAATTTATGGTCCAGTGATTGGAGATGATTATTTTTTAAATTTATTATTTGAGTCGCATTTTATAAATTATCCCTTATCATTTAAGAAAAAAAAGGCAGATAAACAAAAAACCTAATGAAGTTTTTAAACGTCTTAAAATCATAATTACATCCTCAGTAACTCATCTTGATTTATTAGTTAAAATTTTTAATTATCAATCAAGAGATCTTAAATTTAAAATTTATAAATGTAAAGTATATGTGAGTTTACTTCAATTGAGCTCTAAAGTCCAAAAAAAAAAAATTATGTTATAGCCAGGCAGATTTCATGCCGCTTCTTTAGGAGCATTAAAGATGAATCTGTAAAGGGATAATACAGATTTTTTACCTATTTGAGTATACTAGATAGTGCATTAACTCTGTCATCACCATAAGACAGTGCATTAACTCTGTCATCATAATGAGACACGGCATCATGCGGGTTACTTCACATGCTGAATTGCCCGCCCAGAAAAAACATTACAGCGGCATTTCAGAGCTGATATTGTGTCGGAGGCCACATCAAGAATTATGAAGACGCATACATGTACTTAAAAACAAGGATAAATTCTCTCTTCATGGTCCAAAGAACAATAAACTAATATCCATACATTCTGGCCACTCAAAATTCTTTGATCTTCTGTTACTGAAGGGATACAGTGCTTCCAGAGTTTACATCACCAATTGATACTGAACGCTAGAGATTTAGATAGATGCCCATGCCTCTGCATTCATTGCTCCTTCATGTAAATTTGTTTTCTTGCCAGGATTCAGCCTGTTGAAAGCTTACCACGCCTGCTGGAGAAAAGCTTGTGAATAGTCGCACAAGCTTATCAAGCTTGGAAGCTGAATGTGCCACCCCCAAGCTCTCTTTGCATGGGCACTCAGCTTTGGAAGGAAGAAGTAAAGTAGCCTCAGGAGCACAAAAGAGCTCGCCAATGCCAGGTATGTATCTTGCTGGAGCAAATTCTCAGGTGACCTTGCCCAAGAAAATGGGCAATTTTCCTTCTTAGTCCCTCCAATATCTTCAGCCAAGTTTGCAAAGCTTATTGATTTGTTGAGGATAGTTGGATCCACTGGTGCAGGCTTAACACCTAGCATAGTTTAAAATTGCAAAATATTTAGGGGAGAAAATTATTGGGAAAGATGCCCGGCTACTATATCAAAATACCATAATGAATTTTATATGCCATTGGTAGCATGCATGACGTTCACATTTATTCAATTTTGGGAAGTGAAGTGTCAGTACTTGGTAGTGCTAATAGAAACATATTTCTGGTATGATAAGTTGCAAGGAGCATAGCATAATTACATGCAATAAGCACTTCATGTGTAAATATAAGATGCCAGTTTTCTAAACCATTAAAAATCTTATTGGCTATATGAATCCATATTTTTTTTAAACAGTTGCCAGTTTTCTGATTACAATGAAAATATTCTATGTTTCCTTTGGACCGAGTGCTGAGTGGCTGTTGATGGTAAGTACATATTTCTTACCAGTAACATCTGAGTAGAAAGCAGTGAGGTAGTTAATGCTTCGTGGTCCTTGATATCGAACTCTCATAGAAGAATTCAAGAGAAAAAGGGTGGGAAAGCCATGAACACCATATCTTGAAAGAACACTGCAATTTCAGTTACAGAAGAAAATGTGAAATAACTTGTGCACAAATTAAAAGAAAAAAAAAACTGCACATTTAAATTCGCTTTAATCATACCTAGGCTTGATAACTGATTCTTCAAAAGCAAAATGTGGAATGGTTGGAAACAGGGAAGGCATATCATTGAAGTTTGGTAGGCATAACTTCGAGAAAGGGCACCAAGAAGCATAGAAGAGCACAGCCACGTACTGTTCTCTATTTCTGTGCACTATACTTACAGCCCTCTGCAATGAAATCTCATCTCCCTGTCAGTTTAGAAAAATAGCAGAGGATGTTAGTTAAAGTACCGATAAGGATAGGAAGTAATAACTTACTGAAGCTATATAGCAAATGATACTTACAAGGCCTACGAGAGCAAAATAAATCATACTAAATGAAGAGAGGGAAAAAAAAAGGATCTAGATCTCCAAATTTACAAAGCTTTACATGCCATAAGCACATTGACTACTGTTCAGACAAAACAGTCAAAATTACAACACGAATCCACATTAACAAGAAATTCAACTGAAAGCCTGTTTAGAGTCTTAGAATTGATCACAAGCTTGTTTATGATTGATTTAGAAACTTAATTATAGCTACTTTGTTAACGATTTTGTCGAACATTTATTGGACTTCTATTATATACTTTTGAAACTAGCTGGTTTATAATTCAGTTAGCAACTTTATTATAGCTACTTTGATGGTGGATTTGTCAAACACTGATAGGAATTTCGTCGAGTGTTTTCTTAAGTTGATTTGCTTTCATCCAAAACCTTAGACTAATTTGTATGCCTGTTTACACAACTTTATAAACTCTTTCAAGTATTTCTTAATCCTTATAAAGTCAAACTTATTATTTACACAGTTTCAAAGATCAATTGAAGCTCAATATCAGTTCAAACCTCGCTAAATGTAACTGAACTTCTCATTGAGGTCCATGGCCAGTAATGGTTCTATGCTCTTTCGCTTTTGTTCTCTTCAAACTTTTTCATGAGTGAGAAGAGTGGTGTAGTGCTCTTTTTTGCAAAAACTAGAAAACTAAGATGGTCTGAATAGCCATTTTTCAAAAAAGAGCACAGTTAAATATAAATGAAAATACTTTCTGCCATTCAATATATGCTTCCGTCTGATCCCAAAACATTGCATGGAAGAGAACTCTCTCCCCAAATTTCAAAATTTATTTTTAAAAGTCAACTGAATACAAATATGAAATAAGGCAATTTCTTTCTATTCGTTGCTACTAGCTTATCAAAGAAAAAAGGGGCAAACAGCTCTCTCAAGGCATTCAAATGACTAAACTAAGTAAAAAGCAGCTGATTTAGGCACCAACCTCCAATACACCCTGAAATACCGTTCCTGCCACCGGAGAATCCATAGGGAAGCACAGGTCCGATGTCCCAAGGATCAACTCGCCAGCAGAAAGACGGCGAGATTCTGCTGTTGCAGCGCCACTGGAAACCAAAAACATGCAGAATACCAGCGCCAGAGCAAGCGCCGCTCGACAAATCCTCTGTTCCATAACCCACAAGATCTGACTTTTGAGCGCAAGAAATCAGACGAGAAACTGAGATAAAAAACCACAACAGAGAGGAGGATAGGCGAATAAGCGTTGCGCGCAGTCTCGGAACCCTCTACTTCTGCGGATCTCGCCATTCATCGCGGCGAGAAGTTCAGGGAAGACAGAACCGAAAAGCTCATCCTTCTCTGCTTCAAATGTTTTTTGCTCTCCTTTTTTTTTCCTCTGTTTTTTTATTTAATTTCTTCTCACGCCGAAATAAGGTCATAGTCGTAATTTGTGAGAATTACAAATTCAGAATAACAGGCAAAAAGAAAGGCTAGCGCTGTTTTCCGATTTCCCTGTGGAGTTCCCATTATTTTTTGTGCGCGTAGAGAAAAAAAAAATTTATGGCAGGATATAATCATATCAAGTTAAATTATAAAATATTTAAATTTTTAATAAATAGTATTATATATATAATGTTAAATTAATTTAAAAAATAAATCAAATTATTTTAAAATTTAATTAATATAATTTTTATTAAATATTCTGATATATTCTTCCAACATTAAAATATAGGTTAAAAAAAGTAAAATTGTGAGTTTGATTTCTTAGTAGTGATTGAGACCCAACGAGACTTAGGGTGGTTGGTGGGCGAGCACGATTGAGAACCCCTCATCCCGGGTTTAAATCCCCTCTACTACGATTTTGTCTCTTCAGTGGGACAAAGCAAGTGTGGGCCCGATGCCGGTGGGTCGTTAGGTTTCGTTGAGGGATTAGTTACGCCGCCAAGCATTTCCTTTAAAGTGGCAGCGGATAGATACCCCGTTCAAAAAAAAAAAAAATGATTGAAAGTTTCGAATTGACCTTATTTTAAAATGATCAAATGATGATTAGCTAATAAGAAATGCTACATTTATCAATACCTTCTTAGAGTTATTATATTAAATAAAAATTGAGAGACTAATATTTAATTCTTTTATAAAAAAAAGAATGAATAATATAAACTGGACCACCTGAGATATAACCAATAGATCATTAAAACCTGAATACTCTTACTCTTATAGGATGTTTATGACACCTTGTTTTCAATCGAATGGAAATAATAGACATTATGGACCAAGTAGATGTACCCTCAGCCAAAATTTCTTGCTTAAGACAAAGTTGGGCAACATTTATCTTGCTCCCTTCTAGGCAATTTACTAAATTGTTTCTTCCACTATGTGCTAATGATAAGTTCCTATTACAATTTAATCTGTGAAAAAGTCTTTTTCATGAGATTTTTCTCAAACTTCAGAAAACAAAACTCTAACTCAGTTTTTAATCCTCAATCTCTCAATCTCTTCCCTATTCTTTGTATGTTGTTTAATCTAAATGTTACAGCTTTTTTATGCCTCAAAAACATTGCTTTCATGCTAAATATTATGACACCTAAATTCATTTTTTGTTATTTTGTGTGTATATATATATATTGTTTACTTAATTCCTGTAATTAAGCTTTTTAATGTGCTTCTTTGAAGAAAATAGAAGTTATAATAGAGGAATTCAACTACATTAAAAATAAATTTTTTTTTATTCTATGAGACTGCTATTATGAATGTTGTGCTAACATACTATCTTTTATGCAATATAAATTTTATTTGCTCGATTCTTTTTAAGTTATCAATGAACTTCTTAAAGAAAATAGAATTTGCAGAAGTAAAACTCATTTTTTTCTTTAGCATCATATATATGAAAGACTCATTTAGGGTTATGAAATGTCTATCCTTCTCTTAATTATAAAATTTCTTTAAAAAAAAGTCCTTGCAACTACTTTTCAAATTATGTCATTAACCCTAAATATTCTCTAAAACTAAGTCACAATAACAAGAAAAGAGTATTGTTATATGAAAAACTTTTTGAGCTCCACTTCTTAGGTGATCTAATAAAATAAGGAAAGTGATATGTATTGCTATGTGAGGATGATCTAATTAATTAGTACTCAAAAATAACTCACCCCACTTACAATCAATAGAATTTCGTCAGACAAAAAGTCTCAATTGACTTTCTCTGCTTCGTTCTTTTATATGCAATGCGAAAGTGGCTAATTTTTTTTATCATTCAGCAATCATATGACCTATACAAAGAAGAGAACAAATTTTTTTGCCAAGGCACCACCGAGTTTGCCCATGCACACGCATACCTTCATCCAGTTGCAACTGTTGCTCTCTTTTTTTAGGAGTTCTTCATGAAAAATGATAAATTTTTAATAAATTTTAAAACCTTATTTTATCCGAAATAGAATGATAATTTGTATTAATAATAATAATAATAATTCTTACATTTTTTTTATTTTATTGTGGCAAAATTATCAAGTTAATATTCTTATAATTCTTTTCTTTGACTCAATAATATCGCATTGTATCCTAGATCTTCTCCATAAATTTTTTATAAACCCAGCTTTCTAAGCTCCCAAAGATTTGAGAATTTGATTACCCCACAATCTCAATAAGCTCAAATAATGCTTGAATTTAATACTAATGAGAGGCTTCTTTTGAAGTATACGATATGAAGATGGATCAACTAGTACAAAAAATATAATTAGTATTAATCTTTCATACCCTTCAAATGTTTGTTTTCTTGCTTTAAATATTACAATAGTATAACCTGGCATAGGGAAAGTCTTATCAATATAAAATCAATCCCTTTGATCACCTTCAATTAGGGGTGTCAATATTTGACCCGACTCGAATCTGACCTAAAAATTTCGGTTAGGGTCAACCCGTTTGTGAAACAGGTCGGGTTCAGGTTCAACAAACCGACCCATTTCAAAAATCGGGTCGGGTTCGGGTTGACCCAGAAACCTGGGAATGACCGCATTGTGTTAAGTCCCACTGACGATGTTGTCGTGCCGCTGTTGTGCGTTGTCGTGCTGTTGCGGCGTTGCTTAGCGCCTGAATGAGAACGTGTTCGCTGGTCGGGTCGGCTCAACCCGGTAACCCGGGCGGGTCGGGTCTGGGTTGAAATATTTGACCCGTTTGCAAAAACGGGTCGGGTTCGGGTCAGATCAATTAGTGTCGGGTCAGTTCCGGATTCGACCCGAACCCAACTCGTGACCCGATTTTGACAGCCCTACCTACAATGGTTCACCACTCAACCTATACCTTTGTTCCAATTTGATCTTCAACCAAGAATATGACTTTTTTTCTACTTTCTTAAATAATATTGTTCCAACAAAAAAGGATCAGAAGAGCACTTGAAATTGCACCCAAGAACAAAGAGATTGTTTACTCTGTTTGCTCTCATAACAAACAAAGCACCCTTACAAACTTTAAGTACTTGAACATCTCTTGAGAATATATATATCCCACTAGACTAAAAATATTAGATTTTTCATGAGATCTGGAATATGTTTGGCTCTTATTAATATTTTAGTCACATTATAATGTATCATCAATTTTCTCGTACTAAAACTACCAATTTTGCATACTAAAACTAATAAAAAATCTATAACTTATAAATAAAAAGATAATATCATATAATATGAATAAGATGAATCCAAAATTTATTGATCGTGACACATATCTCTAATAGCTATGAAAAGCGAGTCATCTTAAGTTACACCAAAGCAATTTGAAAAAAGCAAACATCCACATACTTATCTTTCACATGATTATCATTGGCATGTTGCTTTTTGTTTTTTAAAGTTTTGATTTGCCTTTTCTTCCTGTAATAAAGTAAGCCACATATACATTTTATAAGAATTTTAAAATAATTAGATACAAGCCCCTCTCAAATTTCCCTCCTATTACATGTAACACCCTAACGTCTAAAGTGGAAGAATTTATTTTATTTTATTTTTTATTATCTTTTCAACTTATTCTATTCATTTTTCTTCTAGTTAATAACCAATAATCATTCATTTACAACAAGATCAATTTGACATTTAGAGCTGATTAATTACATTAAAAAAATAAATAAACAGCAGGAAAAATATCATCATATTTCTATTGTCAATATTTATATTCTACAGCCAAATAATATGCACAATAGCCACTACAAGCTACAAAAAGAATACATCTAACCAAAACATTTAAAATACACCAAAATATCATCACTATTAAGCCTCAAACTGCAAGTTCTTTACCTTTATCTAAAATCATGTAAAACCACATAATGAGCTTACAAAGCCCAGCAGGTAACCAAAATTCATCGCTGCCTTCAATGTAAGGCAAAAGAATTAACATACTTTAATTCTAGTCAATATCAATCAATAAGCAATATATGTTTACATGATCAGTAAAAAGTTTATAAATCTATAACAGGAGTTGCAATGAAACAACATTAATTATCTATTAGTTTTATGCTGATGGTTCAACTATGTGTTTTTATCAATCATTATGCCATATATAATTTTCTATCAGTATACTATATCAATCTATTTATCAACTAGTTCAATGCACTATCATGTTAATGCAATCATGAATACAATTATAAAGAGCAAGGCATGATATCTTGCTTTAATGTGGTGTTTTCATCTTTCCACCCCAGTTGTCGTCCAATTGGTCATCAGTCTTTAATTTAACCCAAACTGTCGACCAATTGGTCATCGGTCTTTATCTTACCAATATTATTCATTATCGTAAGTCAATTCACATGTGACTTTCAATAAATCATTAAGAGTCGTCACCCTCTACTCGTCGGCATAATCAGTTATCAATTATAGCTACAACCGGGATAACAACACAAATTATTTTTTAAAGAAAAGCTTGTTGACCCACTCTTCTACGCAAGGTGTTATATTTTAAGAGCCGACCCATATTAATTATAATATTATCAGCCAGCCTTTCTTGTTTACATGCAAATACTACATCATATCAACTGCATCAATCTCCCTTTCATGCATGAAATGCAACATGAAATGTTGAAATTTATAAATCCAAGAAAATCTGTTTAATAATCGATAACTTCAGAAAATTATAACTTTCATTTTACCCGGTGAAATTCAATAATATTATAGTCTAAATGTCCATAAAATTCATATCTATCATATACGAAAAAGTTACATGATAAAAATGTGATAAATTAGGAGAATATATATATATATATATATATATATATATATATATATATATATATATATACTTATAATGATTAAAAGGCTTTTTATAACAGAAGTGAAAGGCAAAAAGACCAAAAATTAACTATCTCTCTTCGCCCTCTCTCCTCTTTCTCTCCCTTCTCCCTTTCCTTCCCGAGCATGCCACTTTCAAAATGGGGAGAGGTGGTGGTGTTGGAGACTATTAGTGCTTAGGTTTAGAATAAAATAAATATATAAACACTTGTTATTGGCCTAGTGCCACAGTGTTCTGACCTAGTGCCATATGTTGAATCAGAATTACTGTAGAACAGAGGCACCGATGTCGCGATAGAGGTTTCTAGCGCCGTTGTGCTATGAAGCCTAGCGCCGCAACGCTACCAAGCACTGTGCCGAAGCACTATAATTCAAACAGAAATTCAACATTTCCTTTTAAAATATTTTTTTCATATTTCATGTTGTTACATAACAATCCTCCATTTAGCTATTCATCTCCTACATCCTTAAGTTTAATAATTATTTTAAGGAATACATAGAATTTTAATTTCTTCTTAGTTAATGTTATATAAATACTTATAAGTTGAGGTAAAGAGCAAATAAGCAACAAATCTTAACGACCCCCCCCCCCCCCCCCCTCATCAGCAAGAACGTCAATATTCTGTAAATCTCTAACAATAAAGTTAATTTATTAATATATGATTAAATAGACATTCATTTTTTCATAAGGAGCAAGTGCAATCTTTGATCATGATAAAACTTAGTAGTGGGGCTTGTGGTTATGGGAAAACACTATAGCTTAAGCCACAACCCCTCCACAATTATTCCCGCAAGACCTCCTTTAAAACTTCATCTTTCAAAGATAGTTGGAATATTGAGAGAGAAGTTTTTCATCCATTTGTAATTTTTCTTCTTCAATCAAAGTCTTTGACATATTCAAACACCTTATATAAGTCCAGTTTGGATTAGCTAACCTCATTTCTTAGTTCAATGGCTCTCTAAAGCCCAAGATTCTCTAAGCCAACAAACTTCCATCTTATAGTTCATTGCCAACTATTATGAAAAATCTAACATTTT
This sequence comes from Dendrobium chrysotoxum, assembly GCA_019925795.1. Lineage (NCBI taxonomy): Eukaryota > Viridiplantae > Streptophyta > Magnoliopsida > Asparagales > Orchidaceae > Dendrobium > Dendrobium chrysotoxum. The sequence goes on from CM034313.1 coordinate 78,512,638, forward strand.
ATACATGTGCATCAATGAGAAGCGCATACAATGAATACACAAAATAACAACAAATATATCAAGTATCACAATAAGGCATTAAAATTTACATAATTCAACCAAATAATATCCTAAATCGATGAGATAGAAAAGATAATTTGATCCACTATAAAGATGACACACCATTATACAAAATAAAGAAATACAAAAATACTCTTTTTTAAAATTCAAATATATCAATCTCACCTAAAGAGAAACCTCAAATCTCTCAAGCTAATACATGAGAGAATTGCACAAGAGAGGCAAGAGTAAAAAAAAAAAACGCAGATTAAAGTTATGCTATAAGATCTTCACTTGAATGCTTCACAAAATAGTTCTTCATGATCCATTATTTATGATGCCGCTGTGCTTGGCCCTACATTAAGATAGTTCTCTACAACCACTAATAAATTAGCCAAACAAAAAAAAATTTTTTCTTCCTCTCTATCTGTCGAATTTTTATTGGGTCCAGACACCAGACGTAGCTCTATGTCCGGTCGCTAGTAGAATGGCGCCACGTTGCATTCCCGAGAACTAGCACGTGCCTTCACAATTTCCGCGTCGGCCCGACGACCCGACCCGGAATGGACTTGAAAATTTGAAAACCCCGCCTTTTTTAGGTTTAATAATTTTTAGCGGACTATTCAGGAGACGTTATACAATATGTAGGGTAAGAAGAGCGTTGAGAAAGAAAAACCGAGGAAGAGACAAAAATGGAATTCTCTTTGGATAACATCGAAGGGTTCGAGGAGATTGAAGAAACGTTTAATGTTGATGAGGCTTCTATGAAACGATCTACAGGGGATTTTTCTGAATTAATATCGATAATTTTTTCTTTATAGATGTGTAATAACATTTGATGTTGTAACTATGTGTGCATCTCTTATTTGCTGCTTTATCTACTTATATTGTAATGGTGCTGGTAATTGATTACAAGGTAGACCTCGATACCGAGCAATACCACGTTCATTGTACCGAGTCATATCAATACTGAGATTTATTTTGGATTATAGTTGCGTGTACCGAGCATATACACGAGTATCGGTTATTGTACAGAGATTGGCAAAGTTTCTCGGTATTGATTATCAGTACTGCTACTCTGTAGAGTTTCTCGGTATTCAGACTCGGTACAGCTACCCGGCACATGGTTTCGGTATTCATAGTCGGTACATAGAGTGTATCGAGCATATGCACGAGTACCGGTTATTGTACCGAGATTGACAAAGTTTCTCAGTATTGATTATCGGTACCGCTACTCTTTCGAGTTTCTCGGTATTCAGACTCAGTACAGCTACCCGGCACATGGTTTCTGTATTCATAGTCTGTACATAACATGTACCAAGCATATGCACGAGTACTGGTTATTATACCGAGATTGGCAAAGTTTCTCTGTATTGATTATCGGTACCGCTAATCTATAGACTTTCTCGGTATTTAGACTCGGTACAGCTACCTGGCACATGGCTTCAGTATTCATAGTCGGTACATAAGCTCGGTACAGATTACATATTGCTTTGCCCATGTAATTTTTTTACTTCTACGTTTGTATAAGCATGTAAAATTTGTTTGTCTTTGTGCACAAGGTGTTTACAACTCTAAAAAAGAAGCATATGATATGTATTGCACTTATGCTCATTATCATGTTTTTAGTGTTCAGAACGAACATCATTCATTCTGACCTAATTCGAGGAAAATCAAATCAAAGGACTTTGTATGTTCGAAAGCAGGATTCAAGAAGGGAATTGACTTAAATGCAAAATCAAAATATCGTAAATCAAACACAAGAATTGGGTGTCCAGCTATGATTAGATTTGTTGTGACTAAAGATGGAGTTTGGATGGTTCAAAAATCGATTGAAAGCCACAATCACGAATTGGCTAGGCCGGAAGATCAACATTTGCTTAGATCATGTAGGCACATTAGTGATGAGAATGCATCTATTTTGAAATCAATGTCAGCAGCTAGGATAAGAACAGTTGATGCATTTACATACCTATCTGATGAAATAGGTGGTGTAGGAAATTTAAGGTTCACAAAGAGGGATGCATACAACTACATTCAGAAGGAGAGAAGAGCCAGGATTGAGAATGGAGACACGAACACACTAATTTAATTGTTTAAAGAACAAGTCGTTGATGACAACTTGTTTGCATGGGATGTACAAACTGATGAAGAGGACATGTTGAATTTTTTTTGGGTTGATGGATTGGGGAGAGTTGATTACGACTGCTTTGGGGATGTGATAATTTTTGATACTAGCTATAGGCTTAACAAATATAATTTAGCTTGTGCATCTTTTGTTGGAGTTAACAATCATTGGTAAAACGTTTTATTAGGGATGACTTTTTTATCTGAGGAGACAATAGAGTCTTTTACCTGGTTGTTCAGAACTTTCTTAAGAATTATGGATAATAAACATCTCATAACTATATTTACGGATCAGGACCAAGCAATGGCTAGGGAAATAGAGATTTCATTACCTAACACACGACATAGGTTGTGCAAATGGCATATCTGTAAGAAGGCTTCTTCTAAAGTAGGCTGCTTTAATAGCAACAACAAAGTAAAAGGTCTATTTTATAGTTGTTTAAGCAAGTGTGATTCTAAAGATGAGTTTGAGAGAACATGGACTGAAATGATCACAGAAGGGAACCTCCAGAGCCATCAATGGTTGAAAGATCTATACAGAATTAAGCACAAGTGGTCAACAGCATTCAACAAAAATTATTTTAACCTTAGCATTCTTTCCACACAACGTAGTGAATCCACCAATCATGTCTGCCATGAAATTTTCAAGCCAACCAGTTGTATAACAGATTGTTTCCTGGGGTTGGAGAAGGTGATAAAGACTTAGCGGAGGAATGAACAAGATGAAGATTTTAGATGCAGTCAATCCAAGATACAACCTATAATTAAAAGTAGCTTAATTTTAAAGCAAGCCGCCCGTTTCTATTCGAGAAAATTGTACATATTTTTTGAAGAGGAGTTTTTACAGGGTGTGGGTGGACTGTGCATTGATCATGCATCACTGGACTCATCCATGTTCTCCATCAAGAACACAGACAAATCATTTCAGTCGCAAAATTGGACTTCATTTTGATTCGGTTCATGGTACCATATTCTGCAGCTGTAGCAAATTTGATATGATGGGCTTATTATGTTATCACTGCATGAGAGTTCTTAGGAAGTTAGATATTGTTAATATTCCTGAAAAATATTTATTGCTTAGATGGTCAGCCAGAGCGCGAAAAGATCTTTATGCTGGGAGAAAGGTCATATGTACATAAAAGAATGTGACCCCATCGCAGGAGGGATCAAGTAGCATGATATTTAGACATTATATTTACAAATTTGCATATCAAATAAGTACACAAGCACAGGGTAATGAGGAAGCAGAATAGTGTATGATCGCTACGATGAGTGACATGACTGAAAAAGTTCAATTAATCAATGAAGGGAAAAAAGTTAACAACATCTATCTTGCAGCAGAACTGGGGGAGGAAAAAAATTATTAAAGACCATACGAAGTGTCGGCCAAAGGGCATCTCTAATGCTAGATTGAAGGATCATTGGGAGAAGAGGAAAAATAAAAAATTCAAACAAATAGAGAAAAATGTTCCTACAACAACATAGTTTACAGCAGGAGATACAATGACACAGTCTTCGTTTATCTAATGTACCGGAATGTTTGATAGATGAGTAGCCGGCACCACTCGGCATCACTCGATATTGTTAGGTTATTCTTGGTATTGAGTACATTGTCCTATGGTCCAGCTGGGAACTTTTTTGATTTGTTTGGTATCAATCGGTTCTGATCGATTTTCTTAAACATGTTCATTACTGAATTGACTTATTTGATTTTTCAGCTTTTATTGTACCTGAGAATATGCAAACTATTGATTTTGCAATTTGAAGAATTTAATACTTCGAAGATCAATATAAAAATATTTTGTAAATGTATTGTAGAGGAAAAACTATCATTTGTTAACAAAAGTGTATACATGTTCATTTTATTGTAGTATTAAGGATGACGTATGCAAATTCTACCCTGAATTTAGGCATATTGTTTTGCCAATCCTTTACATTATCCCATACAACCGGTTCTGATTGGACGGCGGCTTCCATATATTTGCAAACTCCTTTACATTATCTCATACAACCGGTTCTGATTGGACGGCGGCTTCCATATATTTGCAAACGTACATCCCACAGTCAACACTATTCTTCTGGGTAGGTGCACGTTTAATTTCTTGGACTGGCGACACTCGAATGTCCGTTTCAAAAGAATTGCTTGTTTTGTCATAGAGATGGGATATCTGTAAATGCAAAGATTTTAAAAGAATGACATTGTAAAATAAATTATATATAATGTGAAATAATTGCAATGATACTTACAACTTGAGAAATAATAGCTCTATGAGTTTTCTTTGGTAATGAATCATAGAAATCCCAAACTTTGATCTTGAAATTTCCCACCAGAAGAGTCCAATGAGATTATTCTATGATTGGTACAAGCAACAAACTGGCAGCACTAATAGATTCTTTGGTTATATGGGAGACGTATCCTGTTGTGTCTACCTTAAATGCGTGATAAGCCTGGCATAAGTAAAAAATAAATTAAACTCTGACATAACGAAGAAGTAATTAAGATAATTAACTCACCCAATGAAGGCTAGAAACAAATAGGAATGGTTCATGGAGGCCTGGGCATAGCTTGCTCTTTTTAACAAGAAAATTACCAAATGTATCGATGTGGTTTGTATCAAGGTACTCAGACTTTATAAGTTCATCAATTTGGCTTCTACAAATAATAACGTCCCAGACTGATAAATAACGTCACTCCTGTCAAGAAAAGATCAGTAAATGCAGTAATACCGAGAAGTCCCGAGTAATAATTCAGAAATAAATAACGATAAATACCAAGTAATTTTCGATAAATACCGAGTAATTCATCGGTATTTACCGAGTAATACCTAGTATTACCGGTGTAAAACCTGAAACTTTCAATCGGACGCGTTGCACGCATTTTGATGCGCCGCAACGAAATTAGGCGAAATTTCAAAGTCGTCAGAATGCAACAAAATAAACTTTATTAAATTCTACGCGAAATTTTGATTGAAACGGTGTAAAGAACTTATAGGAAATTTTGCATGGTTTAGGAGTTAAAAATCATTTAAGTTTGTTTAAGTAAACTTTACCTATTATACCCATTTTACCCCTCATGAGCCTTAAGGAATTTATTAGAGGAAAGGACACATGCGTCATTTACCCAAAAACACTCCCTTAATTTCCCTCATTTGCTAAGGGACCGATTCATTCGGTCCCTTGTTCGTTTCTTTCGGCCGAGAGAAGGAGAAAACGAAAGGGAGAGGCGACGGAGCTTGGAGAGGCGGCGGCAATGATTTTCCGGCGGCCATTTTAGGAGAAAATCAAGGGGAAAGCTTAAGAAAGAGAAAGGGGTAAGATTTGAACCTAGAAACTTTCTTTTTCTCCAAGATTTTCATGTTTAAAAATTTAGGGTTTTTGAAATTTATGAGTTTTGTTAAGAAAAGGTGTGTAGGAAGAAGTGTGGAGGTTTCTCTTGCAAAGAAATTTAAGTTTCCTCTAGTTTTCTTTAGGTTTCAAAATTAGGGTTTTGCTAAATTGATGGGGCTTTCATAGCAAAGTGAAAGGGAATGTATGTGAGCATGAGTCTAACCATTAAGCATGACTTTTTAGTAAGAAAAACTTAGGTTTCAAAATTAGGGTTTTTGTTTTAAAGAAGAATTGGTTTAAGAATGATGATAGGATGATTGTAGAAACAAAATTTCTTTGAAATTTAAAGTTTTTCTTAAGAACTTATGGAATTGTAAATTAGGGCTTTTCCTAATTGTTCATTTCTAAGCTTGCATGTTCATTAAACTTGTTCTTAGGAGGCTTGGGAAGTCTCTAATGATGAGAAAATGAGAATGAGGAAAAGAAAATAATTTTTCTACTTTTTACATTATTTTAAATCCGAAAATTTAAATACTAATTAAAAGAAAAATGTTATATTTAGGTTTTGTTGTATTAAAGGAAAAATGTAAGATGCATTTATAAGTAAGAGAGAGATATTAGGGTAGGGAATTTGGAATTTGGCAAAAAGGGCTTATGTTGTAAATGTGTTTTTAGGATTTGAAAGGAGGGATTAAGGAAAAAGGTGGTGAAGATAAGACACTTTCAAAGGCACTAATTGAGGTAGGAATCTCTTTTCCTACAATTTCATATTTCTTTATGTTTCATGTTGGCAAATCTCTTACTCTCTCTCCTTATATGGAACATGTTGGCAAATCTTTTACTTTCTTATTATATGGAACATGATGTTAAAGATTTTACTTTCTTGTTAGATCAAGGACATTTGATCAAATACATATGGGTTATTCTATATTGGTTAAACATCTTAAGTCACTTTTCTTATATGATGAAAGGTTGGGGTTCCATATATACTTATATACTTGCTTGTGTATGTTGAATACGGAGTACCAAATATGGTGCGAAAGCACAAATGTATGAAAGATATGGAAGCAATATGGCTTCTTTTTGGGGCAAAAGAGAAAAAGAAATGAGTGGCCAAAAGATGTTGTGTACCTGATCAGTACACCCCTGGTACTCCGGTACGGTTGTATAATTATTTATAGCATTGATACATTTACATTCATTGAGACATTCACATTAAAACATTCATGTGGCATTGAGACATTGAGGCATTTAAACATGGAAATGACATTGTGGCAGTGTAAACTTATGTGGCATTGAGAAATGTAAACTTATGTGGCATTGTAAACTTTGGAATGACATTGTGGCAAACAAAACTTATGACATGGAAATAATTAGATAACAATGAGCTTGAAATACCGATGTGACAAAGAGAAACATATGTGACACTGAAATCCTGATGTGGCATTGAGAAATGTATGTGGCATAGAAACACCGATGTGGCATTTAGACAAGTTTGTGGAAACTTATGTGGCAGTGAAAATTTTTATGTAATATGAAACAACTATATGACATTGAGACACTTATGGGTTGAGGCATTTATGTAACATTGGCAAATGAAAATTTTATGTGGCATTAGCATGATCTTTGAAGCAAACATATTTACGGCTTTTCTCTTTTAATTTTCAATGTAAAATTTTTTTTAGATATATGAAAATGTTAGGATTAGAGTTTTCCTATTGAGCTATAGCTCATTCCCTTGTGTTGGGACATTTTAGGAGAACCTGCTGCAAGACATGGCTGACAACCCAAGGTTCACCTACAGTCGTCGTACGCCTGGTGACAGGTTTTTCTGTTGTTTTCTTCGTAGTAGGTTGTTTGTTTTGAGGTGGTTTAGCATGTGTTAGAGGGTAAAAGCCACCTTTGTATAAAACATTCTCTTTTGATGTTATGGCATGTGTTAAGATAATATAAAAGATGTTGTAACTGTTTCGAACATTTTAGAGGCGCTTTTGTGTATTATCATGCCTTTTAGATTATAATTGCATGTTTTAAGACTATTCAAATGTTTTACATGTCCGATTTCGTTCCCGCCTCGTATACACGAGCTAACCGGGCCGGGTCGTGACAAGATTGGTATCAGAGAAAATTTAGGATATAAATCAGTATAAAGCGCCCTTAGGATGATAGATACATCGTGTTAGGATTGGCTAATTATGCTATGTGTATTGAATGGGAAATTGTTTATTTGGTTTAGGGCTATGGATCAAGAACCCAATGCTACTGATGGTAATACAAATAGGGATGAGCCAGCTGGTAGAGAAGTTCCAGCAGTACCATCTGTGGTACAACCCCCAGTAGGTAGTAGTAGTGCTACCTTGGATGCTTTCACTCGGATGATGACGGCTGTGACGCACTTGATCCAGCAGTCTCATGAGCAGCCATCCAGGGGAGGAGAGCCATTCAGAGGAGAGCCATCCAGAGGAGAGCCATCAAGGGGAGAGTCATCTGTAGATAAATATTTGAAAAATTTTCAGGACATGCGACCACCTCTCTTTACGGGTGTAGGAGAGCCAGTTGATGCTGAAAACTGGCTGATGAGGGTTGAGAAAATTCTTGAATGTATGCATTGTCCGGCTGATCGAAGAGTGGCTTTAGCTACTTTTGTTCTGGATGGGGAAGCTGAGAGATGGTGGAGAGGACAGATGATGGAAAGGTTTAGTAGCAGAGCTACATTTCAGATCTTATGGGATGAATTTGTTAAAGTTTTCAGAGATTGGTTTGTGCCTCTTTCTGCAAGGAGGCAGATGAAGGAGCAGTTCATTCGGTTGGTACAAGGGGATAGAACAGTTGTACAGTATGAAGCTGAGTTTACAAAGCTCGCACGTTATGCAGCTCATATGATCCCAACTGCTGAGGAGAAATGCCATCGATTCTTGTCAGGGCTTCGAGATGTGATTCGTCAGCCTTTGATCCCATTTGGCATTGAGGATTATTCTGTTTTGGTTGAAAGAGCAAAGTGGATAGAGATTGATATTCAAACCACGCAGAAGATGAGAGATTTTTTACAGAAAAGGAAGGGTTTTGAGAAGACCAGGAGCTTCCAGACTCATTCTGGAGGTCCTAGCATGAAGAAGAAGTTCAGAACTGATAGTGGTGGAAGTTCTTCTTCTTCTTCTAGTGTCAGACCTTGTGATAAGTACGGTAAGTTGCATAGAGGAGAATGTTTGTCTGGATCAAATGTTTGCTTTTGGTGCCATCAGCCTGGGCACATTGCTAGAAACTGTCCAAGAGGTCCAAAGGAGGGAAAGTCTAGTGTTCCTTCACTTCAGGAGAGTACTGGGAGACGTCCTTCAGTTGGTAGACCTAGAGCTCAAGAGTCTACTGCTTCAGCCTCAGTACCTAGTTATCCGGCTACGAGACCTGTTGTGCAACCAAGGGTTTATGCCATTACACAACAAGAAGCCAAAGAATCTCCTGATGTGATCACAGGTATTATTTATGTTCAGTGTCTACCTAGTAGAGTGCTTTTTGATACTGGAGCATCGCATTCATTCATTAGTCAGGAGTTTGTTATGAAGCATGCATTGAATGTCCGCATTATGCCCACTACACTGTCAGTTTTACTACCTGATGGATCTATTATGATTGCCTCAAGTGTATGTTCAACCACACTTTCTTTCTGTGAGAGAAATTTTGAAGTGGAATTGATTTTGTTACCACTTAAGGAATTTGATGTGATTTTAGGGATGGATTGGATGTTTAACCAGTTCATCTCCATAGATTGTAATAAGAAAGTGGTGAAGATCAAGCTTCCTAACGGAGAGAAGCTTGTCTTCCAGGGAGATCGGGGTGTATCTTCTATGATCATCTCCTCTATGAAGGCTTGTAGTTTAATGTTGAAGGGGTACCCAAGCTTTTTAGCTCATGTAAGAGACACTTCAAAGCAAGTGCCAGAATTGAAGGAGATTGCTGTGATACGAGACTTTCCTGATGTGTTTTCTGAAGTCTTACCTGGTATGCCTCCTGTTAGAGAGATTGAGTTCTCTATTGATCTAGTACCTAGTGCTGAGCCTGTTTCAAAAGCACCTTATCGTATGGCAGTTAAAGAACTTCAGGAACTGAAGTCTCAATTGCAAGAACTATTGGAGAAGGGCTTTATTCGTCCTAGCACCTCACCTTGGGGAGCACCAGTTCTTTTTGTAAAGAAGAAGGATGGTAGCATGCGGCTCTGCATTGATTACAGGGAGTTGAACAAGCTTACCATTAAGAATAAGTATCCTTTGCCAAGGATAGATGATTTATTTGACCAACTAATGGGAGCCACAGTCTTTTCCAAGATTGATTTAAGGTCTGGCTATTATCAGTTGAGGATTAAGGAGGAAGATATTCCTAAAACAGCTTTTAGTTCAAGGTATGGACACTACGAGTTTACAGTGCTACCTTTCGGACTAACAAATGCTCCAGCTGCTTTTATGGATTTGATGAATCGGATTTTCAAGCCAATGCTTGATAGTTTTGTCATAGTCTTTATAGATGACATTTTGGTATATTCCTGTGATGAAGAGCATCATGCTAATCATCTGCAGGCAGTGTTGCAAAGGTTAAGAGGCAATGAATTGTATGCCAAGTTCAGCAAGTGTGAGTTTTGGTTGAAAAATGTGACTTTTCTTGGTCATGTTATTAGTGGAGATGGTATTTTTGTAGATCAGCATAAAGTGCAGGCTATAGCTGATTGGCCCAGACCGACAACAGTGACTGAGGTACGAAGTTTTCTTGGGCTTGCTGGTTACTACAGAAGGTTTGTAGAGGGGTTTTCCAAGATTGCTGCACCCTTGAGTAGATTGACTCAGAAGGCAGTTATGTTTGAGTGGGGCAGTCAATGTGAGGAAGCTTTTCAGGAGTTGAAGACTCGTTTGATGACTGCTCCTATTCTTACTCTTCCTTCAGGCACTGAAGGATTTCAGATTTACAGTGATGCATCACTGAAGGGTTTGGGTTGTGTCTTGATGCAACATGGGAGAGTAGTTGCCTACGCCTTTAGACAATTGAAAAATCATGAAAAGAACTACCCAACCCACGATTTGGAGCTTGCTGCTGTAGTGTTTGCCTTGAAGATTTGGAGGCACTATCTTTATGGTGTGCATTGTGAAATCTTTACAGATCACCAAAATCTAAAGTACCTCTTTTCACAGAAGGAGCTAAATTTAAGGCAGAGGCGATGGATGGAGCTACTTCATGATTATGATCTGAATATTCAGTATCATCCTGGCAAGGCAAATACAGTTGCTGATGCTTTGAGAAGAAAGATGCCTGTGAAGGTAAATTCTTTATTGACCCAACAAGAGAAGTTGATAGATGAGATGGAACGTTTAGAGTTGTTTGTGATACTTCCTACATCAAAGAATGTATGGTTAAATTAGTTGACAGTGCAACCTGATTTGAAGAGGAAAATAGCTGAAGCATTATTGAGAGATTCTGATTTTATGAAGATCATTGACTTAGTGAAGGCAGGACATGAAGAGGATTTTCTTTTTGATGAAGACAATCTCCTTTGGTATAAGGGCAAGGTTTGTGTGCCAAATGTTGATGAGTTGAGAAGAGATGTTCTTTATGAAGCTCATCATTCTGCTTATACCATTCATCCTGGTAGCAATAAGATGTATCAAGACCTTAAGGAATTGTTTTGGTGGCCTGGAATGAAGAGGAGTGTAGCTGATTTTGTTGCAAAATGCCCTACTTGTCAGTTAGTTAAAGCTGAACATCAAAGGCCAAGTGGATTACTTCAACCCTTACCTATTCCAGAGTGGAAGTGGGATGACATTGCTATGAATTTTGTATCAGGATTACCCAGATCTCGACAGGGTCATGATGCTATTTGGGTTATTATTGATAGGCTGACAAAATCTGCTCACTTTTTGCCTATCCGACTGACTGACTCAGTGGAGAAATTAGCAATGTTGTATGTGGCTGAGATTGTTCGTTTGCATGGTGTCCCTAAGTCTATTGTATCTGATCGTGATGGTAGATTCACTTCTAGACTTTGGAGAAAAGTCCAAGAGGCTATGGGCACCAAATTGACTTTCAGTACAGCTTTCCATCCTCAGACCGATGGACAAACTGAAAGGACCATACAAACTCTTAAAGATTTGTTGAGGCTATGTGTTCTTGACTTTGGGGGAAGTTGGGAATCTCATACTCCTTTGATAGAGTTTGCCTACAATAATAGTTACCAAGCCAGCATAGGAATGGCCCCTTATGAAGCCCTCTATGGAAGAAAGTGCAGAACACCTCTTTGTTGGGCAGAGGCAGGTGAGAGGAAAGTAATTGGATCAGATTTAGTTGATGATGCTACAAGCAAGATCAAAATGATCAGAGATAGGTTGCTAGCAGTACAAGATAGGCAGAAGAAACATTATGATGCTAAGCACCGTTCTGTGGAATTCAATGTAGGAGATTTTGTTTTCATAAAGATAAGGTCTATGAAAGGTGTGCTTCGTTTTGGAAAGGTTGGCAAGCTCAGTCCTCGCTATATTGGTCCTTTTGAGATAGTGGAAAGGATAGGGAAAGTGGCCTACAGATTGGCTTTACCAGCTTCTTATGTGGTCCACAATGTGTTTCATGTTTCTTCATTGAGAAGGTTTATATCTGATAATCCTGCTAAGATCATAACTGAAGATGTGGATGTACAGCCAGATCTCACTTATGTAAAAGAACCGGAACGAATCTTGGAGCTTAGTGTGAGGCAACTCAGAAGCAGGAGTATACCGTTTGTTAAGGTATTATGGAAGCATGGGTCAGAGAAGAATGCTACCTGGGAGAAAGAATCGGAAATGAGGAAATGTTATCCTCATCTCTTTGAGTAAGGTATGTTTGTCTTTCTTCTTAATTCAATTTCGTGGACGAAATTTTTATTAGGAGGGAAGAATTGTAAAACCCGAAACTTTCAATCGGACGCGTTGCACGCATTTCGATGCGCCGCAACGAAATTAGGCGAAATTTCAAAGTCGTCAGAATGCAACGAAATAAATTTTATTAAATTCTACGTGAAATTTCGATTGAAACGGTGTAAAGAACTTATAGGAAATTTTGCATGGTTTAGGAGTTAAAAATCATTTAAGTTTGTTTAAGTAAACTTTACCTATTATACCCATTTTACCCCTCATGAGCCTTAAGGAATTTATTAGAGGAAAGGACACATGCGTCATTTACCCAAAAACACTCCCTTAATTTCCCTCATTCGCTAAGGGACCGATTCATTCGGTCCCTTGTTCGTTTCTTTCGGCCGAGAGAAGGAGAAAACGAAAGGGAGAGGCGACGGAGCTTGGAGAGGCGGCGGCCGGCGGCGGCAATGATTTTCCGGCGGCCATTTTAGGAGAAAATCAAGGGGAAAGCTTAAGGAAGAGAAAGGGGTAAGATTTGAACCTAGAAACTTTCTTTTTCTCCAAGATTTTCATGTTTAAAAATTTAGGGTTTTTGAAATTTATGAGTTTTGTTAAGAAAAGGTGTGTAGGAAGAAGTGTGGAGGTTTCTCTTGCAAAGAAATTTAAGTTTCCTCTAGTTTTCTTTAGGTTTCAAAATTAGGGTTTTGCTAAATTGATGGGGCTTTCATAGCAAAGTGAAAGGGAATGTATGTGAGCATGAGTCTAACCATTAAGCATGACTTTTTAGTAAGAAAAACTTAAGTTTCAAAATTAGGGTTTTTGTTTTAAAGAAGAATTGGTTTAAGAATGATGATAGGATGATTGTAGAAACAAAATTTCTTTGAAATTTAAAGTTTTTCTTAAGAACTTATGGAATTGTAAATTAGGGCTTTTCCTAATTGTTCATTTCTAAGCTTGCATGTTCATTAAACTTGTTCTTAGGAGGCTTGGGAAGTCTCTAATGATGAGAAAATGAGAATGAGGGAAAGAAAATAATTTTTCTACTTTTTACATTATTTTAAATCCGAAAATTTAAATACTAATTAAAAGAAAAATGTTATATTTAGGTTTTGTTGTATTAAAGGAAAAATATAAGATGCATTTATAAGTAAGAGAGAGATATTAGGGTAGGGAATTTGGAATTTGGCAAAAAGGGCTTATGTTGTAAATGTGTTTTTAGGATTTGAAAGGAGGGATTAAGGAAAAAGGTGGTGAAGATAAGACACTTTCAAAGGCACTAATTGAGGTAGGAATTTCTTTTCCTACAATTTCATATTTCTTTATGTTTCATGTTGGCAAATCTCTTACTCTCTCTCCTTATATGGAACATGTTGGCAAATCTTTTACTTTCTTATTATATGGAACATGATGTTAAAGATTTTACTTTCTTGTTAGATCAAGGACATTTGATCAAATACATATGGGTTATTCTATGTTGGTTAAACATCTTAAGTCACTTTTCTTATATGATGAAAGGTTGGGGTTCCATATATACTTATATACTTGCTTGTGTATGTTGAATACGGAGTACCAAATATGGTGCGAAAGCACAAATGTATGAAAGATATGGAAGCAATATGGCTCCTTTTTGGGGCAAAAGAGAAAAAGAAATGAGTGGCCAAAAGATGTTGTGTACCTGATCAGTACACCCCTGGTACTCCGGTACGGTTGTATAATTATTTATAGCATTGATACATTTACATTCATTGAGACATTCACATTAAAACATTCATGTGGCATTGAGACATTGAGGCATTTAAACATGGAAATGACATTGTGGCAGTGTAAACTTATGTGGCATTGAGAAATGTAAACTTATGTGGCATTGTAAACTTTGGAATGACATTGTGGCAAACAAAACTTATGACATGGAAATAATTAGATAACAATGAGCTTGAAATACCGATGTGACAAAGAGAAACATATGTGACACTGAAATCCTGATGTGGCATTGAGAAATGTATGTGGCATAGCAAATTCTTCTTCTGCCTCTTCGTCATCCTTTTTTATTTCTTTAATAGCCACGTCAACAATACCCTGAGCTGCGTCCATAGTTTTTTGCTGTGTAACTTCTTCAGGAACTATGCCAGCTGATGGGGTAACTACATTATTATCTGTGTTGGTCCTGGAGGAGGACTCCCCCGACTTCCCTTTCTGATAAACAGTATATGCAGCAGGGAATTGGTGGAGTAAAAAATTCTCTAGTCGTTCAATTTTCAAATTTTCCTCGTCCCCCAGTTCAAAAACAGCTTGTTTTAGAGATTATACACGCCGCTCTAGCAAACTGGCGTCATTTCAACCGCAGCTAACTTCTTTACAAGCAATTTATTCTGTACAATTAATTTACTGCATGCTTCGTCTAAACTCTTTATGTTAGCATCGTCCAAAACATTTGCAGTTGATGTTTCGCTACGGGTACTGGGGTGGCTGCTATGGGTTCTTGGTGGTGTTGAAATCATTGGGGAGCTTACTGGACTAGTGGGCCTGGGGGATACTTCAGGTGAAGTTTGGGGGCTGGATGGTTGATGCAATTGTATTTGTAGCTGATTATCTAATAACGTTCTCTCATTGCCGGTGACTCCTTCGAATTGGCGAACAATCTGCGGGATATTTTGGTAAGACATATTAAGCTCAGTAAGAAATGAGTATAAGTGTATATTGAATCATTACCTCACATTTGCGTAGACCATCAAATAATTTGGTGACCTCCTTCTCACTATACATAATGTGGATGTCCCAACGAACAAAACGAGGTCGGGACAGCGCATCACCTAGATCGTGGATGGTTTGTATGCTCTAGAAACCAAACCTGCATATTTAGAGAATTAGTTAACCTTCTAAATTGAATGTGCTTTTAGAATGATTGACAGAATCAACATGACAGATCTACTCACAATTAAAATGATTATAAATTCGTTTATGCAACACAGTGGCCTGCCTTTGGAATGCTTCCTAGCTATGCTATTGAATTCATTCACTAGGAATTCAATAATGAATGCTGGCCAGTTGTATGTTAAAAATTCTTCAACATTGTCAGCAGCATTAGGGATTGTAGATGGAATCTTGAAGTTCGCCATTGGGAAAAAAAAGTTTGAAAGTAAATAAAATATGAAGTTCTTCGTAAGATCTTCTACCGGAGTAAACACATGAAGAAATTCAATCTCATGCCTTACGTCATTGGATATTTTTCTACTGATTCTATCACTTCCTGGCACGAATTTAACTCCTCGATTGGGTAGTCCAAGCATTAGAGCAACTTCATCAGTAGTGAATCTTAGGCTTCGTCCTTTTATAATAAAACACTGCTTTCGAATATCCCATTTGGTTAGGAGTTTATGCACCAGGGGTACATTATGACGAAATGGAGGCATGAGCAAGAACTGATTTAATAATAACTGCCTCAGTCTATCCACAAATTGTTGCCCGAATCTACTTACTAATTTATTGCAAACTTCTCTAAATGTGGATGTTCTGTATCAGAAATGAATAAGAGATGAATATCCCTACAACATTTGGATAGATGATAAGTTCTCAAGATGTACCGAGTAATATCGAATACTTTACGCATAAAATAGGTTTAGCACCGAATAATACCGATCAGTACAGACCATTCATACTCATTATCATACCAATTGGTACCGACAAGTAAATCCAATCGTTTTTTAAACCAAGCATTACAATTACCAAACGAACCGTAAATCGCAACTATACCAATCAGTACCAAGCAATACCGAGCATTTCCGATCAGTACCGACCATTATTACTCGGTACCATATCATTTGGTACCGATAACTAACTATAACATACCGGAATCATTTATAACCATACTCGGTACAAAACAATACCGAGCGGTATTACTACTTATTTCTCGGTACCGATCGGTAACAAGCTTTTACACAGAGAACAATAGCAATTATACGAATCAAGGTTTCATATAGATGTGTTCAGGGCTTAATTAGCGTATAAGAAGCATATATATATATATATATATATATATATATATATATATATATATATATATATATATATATATATATATATATCGTTTATCAAAGAAGGCATAACAATTTCCAATCGAACCCTAAATTGCAGCATCTCGGTACCAACCGTTACTGCGACATAGAGAACAGTACCGACTGGTATACTCGGTATGCGGTTCTAATACCGATTTCTACCGAGAATCGGTATAAGAACAAAGTTCATCTTTCTAAACAATGACATTTTCTGATACCGATTTCAACCCTAAACTTAAACAATCCATTTATATTTTTTTATTTTACAGAAAAAATTTCGAAAGCATCGAAAAAATACTGTACGTATCTCATTAAAAAATAGTTACCTTCAGCATTGATTCAGAATATCTTTCCCACTCCGGCAATGAAGGTTATGAGCGAACCCTAAATCTTCTTCCGACGATGAATAGTTGTAGAGAATGTGAAAAGCTTCAGTTTTGAAATTTTTCGAGTGGTCGGCGGTTATTTTTTCTATTACATTTCCACATCCGATCCGGGTCGGGCCGTTGGGCCTAGCGGATATTTGAAACGCACGTGCATCATTTGAACTTCTAGTTGAGCCGGGACGCCGGGTCTCAGGAATGCAACGTGACGCTATTTTACTGGCGACCGGACATAGAGCTACATCCGGTGTCCGGACCCAATAAAAATTCCTATCTGTCACACATACACGCACACTATACATATCCCTTTTCTCCTATTTATTTTACTAAAAGTACCCTCAACTGTCCCCGTCTTCATATTTCTTGTGCTAGTATGTTACACAGCAACTCATTGTTCTGCTATTCAAACAGCAATCATCAATCAAAATCAGCAAACCATGCACAGTAGCAACCACTTGCATCAATAAAAATCAGCAGACCATGTACAGTAGCAACCACTTGCATTGCTAGGCGCACAAAAAGGCCAACTGGCTTTCTCTGTTCCTTCTTCAATATCCCAAGCCAATGCAATTTATCACCTATTGTTTCTCTGCCCGCGGGTCCTTCACGATTATTTATGAAGCCCGCAATATGGCCACGCGCACACACCACCCAAGTCCCTTTCTTACTCTCTTATTTATATATATAAGGGAATTTACATAAATGCCACAGAAATCTTATTTATAAATATAATCTAATTCTATATATATATATATATATATAAGAGGTGTTCTTTAGAATTTAATTAAAAAATGATTCAAATCTTTGTAAATGCAAGTATGTCATGATGATCTATAAGAGAAATTATGCTAATGAAAAGCAGGCATTTAGCCTTTGATTGATTCAATAAAAACTAGCTCCCAGCGGAACTTCAATAGTTAACAATAGATACAGAGTATAAACCAAATTTACACCTGGAACGGATGTAACTGAGAGAAGAATTTACTCACATCGTGGACAAGAAATATGCCTTTATTCCTTTCATTTTCTTCACTAGTAAATTATACTTAGTCCTTTGCACTCTTTAAGAGCTTGGATGTGGAAGAAAACAGAAGGTCTACACTATACTCTTTGACCTCTGCATTTATTATACATTTACCCATGGACACCTTTGGCTCCACAGGAGAGTGAGGCCACTTCTGCTGAACGAGTATTTCTCTTATTCCAGATTTTTTTTTGTTTCTAGCTTTTTGAGGACAGATTTGTGAGCTTCTGAGGAATATTGAATTTATTGTTGCTGTTTCCTGAGGAAGAGTTTCTGACAAACAAGAAGCCTCTCATCTTTGTTAGCTTCTATTTCTACAATGCGTGCTTCCCATCTCAGCTGTGTTATTACTGATCTGAGTGCTTCAATAAGTGGTGTTGAGTCATGAACTATGACCCAGCCCTGCAGCAAAAAAAAAATGATGTTATAATTGTGGACACAAAAAATCCGCAGTGAACTTTAGGACCAACCATAAAGGAAAAAATCTACAGGCTAATGGATAAAAACTACTCGACTTAAGCCGTTATGGTTTTCAGAAGTGGAAATGCTTGTAATAATGGACCTAAAATCTCAAGCAAAAAGGTTGTAACCAATGGAATATTTATATTCCAGCAAGTCTTCTAAAAAAAGAAGCATTGGCAATCATACTAGAAATAAGCTCAATAAAGGCTCAACATACCTTGTCGTGGAAAATAAATGGTGGTTAGTATTATTCAAAACAAACTACTAGCTCGGATATCATACTGAATCTGGAAAGCAACATGGTTTAAAGCTCAAGGAATTGATGGCGGCTTATAGAACTATATTTAAGCAGGAAACCGGAAAAATATTAACCATTGAGAGTGGCATATGAAAACTATAGTCAGCTGCTTTTTCGAAAGAAAAACAACCACAGTAGGAAGTGTGCGGTCATGAAGAATGTTTTAAGCAGGTATAATGGCAAGGTTTTTACAAAATAAAATTAATATTGATGATTTTTATTGTTGAAATTTTCACCAATTTAGCTAAGAATATTGCTAATGAGGTTTACATTCACAATAAGAATATAGTTGACGGATAACACATTCCAGCAGAATTATTATCGTGGGCAAACTATATATTTACATTCTACTATTACAATAAGAAGATAGCTTTCTTCCCATTGAGGTTGTTAAGTTCGAATTTCCTTTCAGTAAGACTCTCATTGTAACAAGAACAATGGAAGGAACATGCTGTTATGGCTATAGTTTCTGAATAATGTTACATATTAATATGTTAGCCATTTGACTGAGTTTTAATGAGAGTAACCTATAAAAAAAATATGGAAGTTTCAGTGGAAGGTTTCTTTTACCTCTGGCCGTAAAATGCGATCAATCTCCAAGAATATATCAAGGCTGGAACACCGGAACTGTGGATGAGTTGAGAAAAACCCTTTAGCAAGCACGGTATCATAGGTTCTTGGATATGTTGGAAATGCTTTGCACCTAATCGAAGTAAAGAGCCATAGAAAATTTTCAGTTTTAGAATTCTAGAAATTTTATATTAGGTTAATCGCATCCCTGAAACTCCACCAAATAAAATGGAAAATAATTACTTTGTCCAGGTTTAAAAAAAAAATCTAACGTTAAAAGGAGGGTATTCTCATAAAAAGACCTTCGAGGCTTACCAAACAAGAAGTAAAACAAATACCACCTTCACAACATAATTGATCTACAGTATGACGTATCATTGACAAGATCGAAGAAGCTTACAAACATAAAACAGTCTAATCTAACATGGACATAATGATGTTAGACAACTTAGGGTCTAGGATTCTAATCTAGTTGGGTTAGGACCATACATGAACAGATGAAACCCCAACCAAGCCCAAATATAGAAATATGAATATTATATATGTAAATCATGCATTTATATATTTTAAAAACCCAAGAAGGCATATTGATCTTGGGAAGTATATTGGAGCACAAAGACCACTACTACAATAAATCGCATGCCTAACAGCCAGTCTGTACTAGGCAGGGCTCATTTATAGTTCAGTATAGGCAGGTCCCATTAGCCCTGGTCCATTCGATGTTTGATTAGATCAACTTGGACCTAAGAAACCAAAATGAAAAAAGTAAAAAAAAAAAAAATTCGGATCAGTTAAATTAATGTACTAATTTGCTTAGGTGCTAAAGATTAAAAGGCATATTTCGATGATGAGAATAGGTAAGTGAGGTAGGAGAGGAAGGGGATTGTTAGGTTTCCTGCACTCACATAACTGAGAAATTAAGGTGGATTTTAGCAGTAAGAACATCAGAAAATAATAGATAAAACAAATAAACTTATGAAAAAAATCCACCAAATGTATACATTTTTTGGATTATTTTTGGTAATAGAACGGACCCATAAATCCCATAAATAAGTATTAACACTCGAGAATCTAGATAAGAATGGTAATATCCATACAACTTTGAGAGAAAGGGGACCCTCAAGGATAAAGCGTACACAAGTATCTAGATAAGAATGGTAGTATCCATACAACTTCGGGAAAAAGGATATTTTTAGATGTTTTTATTCACTGTGGTTTGAACAAGTGTAGGTCTGGATTGAGCCGATACATTACTAAGAATACTCTCCATGATTTATGATATAAGTGATTTAAAATTAAAATAGTTTTTAACAGAAATTAATTATTTAGTTAATTAATTTTATTACTATTTTTTATTCAAAAAATTGGGGCTTTTCTAATTTCTTGTTTCTTGCTTAATATATATTTAAGCGTTTTTTTCTATTTATCTATTCATTCCACCAAGGAAAATCATAAGAAACAGGGAAAGGAAAAGGAGGCTGTGCGTGCGGTTCGGGCGTGAGAGCGAGGGTTTCTTCCGAGAGAGCTAGGGCTTGAGTCGGTGCTTGGCTTCTTGTGCGAGAGAGATGTTAAAATCTTTGGATTTTTGTATGCGTGAAGAAGGTGAATCATTCTCGTGTTCTTTTCTATCTTGTTCTCTTTCGGGAAAGATAATCGTAAGGGATTGTCGATTGAAAGCGAGAGTTTGTGTCGTAAGAACTTGTTCTTTTGCAAGCTTTGTTATATGCTGGATGTGCAGGTATATCTCTCCTATTTTGATTAGGAAGATTGTTGCATTGTTGTAGCTACTCTCGGTTTTGGGTTGTTCCTGCTCTTTAGTTTTCCGATTTCTGCATATCTCTGTTTGGGATATAGTATCCTGCTGTTTTCTTGTTAAAGATCTATTTAGATCTTAAATGTGAAGTAGTTATTCAATGTTATAGTAATTTGTGCCTTCCATTTTGTAAGGGCTGCTGTTGGCATTATTTTGGAAAGATATTAGAGAAGTTTTTTGGATATACATTGTCTTATATCTTATTTTCTTTATATATTTGAATAAAATAATGATGAACGAGGTTGCCCCGTGGATATAAATTTCGTAAGAACTCGATTCACGTAAATTCTTTTGTGGGCTCCGAAAATTCTGTTGGGAATGTGCGCTCCCGGCCTCTCCGCGCCATCGGTCTATTTTCATTATTTATTTGTGTAATGATGACAGTAGAGAGTTTTAACAGGATTAGGTTCCGGGTGAATTTTCAGAAGGCAGATTGGGTTTTAGATAAGACACTACCCAGAGATTTCGCCCTCATTTTGTGAGGACTTTATGATCTGAGTTCTGGTTTCCTATAGGCGCAAGCCCCTATAGTTAATTACCCCTCCCGATAATAGGAGATAACTTTCGATTAAGGCTAGTTATTAAAGAGGTTATATGGGTTGTAAATACAACATATAATAGCAACAGTTTAGGGTTTGAATTTGAGATTTGAATTTATCCTCATGATTTAAAAAAATTATCACCACAAATTTAAAACTGGTGGTAGGGGGAATGAAGACGAGCCCGATCAAGATCCCATGGTTCTGTCGTCCCGGGCTGTCATAATCCCTAGTCTACTTAGTCAGAGGAGGTAGTCGACCCAACCTGACAGAAGGTACCTTATCGGCAGCCATGGGTTGCTTCGTCCAAGAATACCTTGTAGACCTGGGTTGATGTTTGACTAAGGGGATATATCTGAATCCACCTTAGCTGATAGAGGGCTTTATGCTTATCGACTATACCCTATGATTCATCGCTCAAGGGTTTGACGCCTTTAGGGGACATACGGGCTTTGGCCGTGATCGTAATATAATGGTGCCATTTTGCGGCAAAACCACCCTATCAGAGGGCACGTGCCACGTCCCTGCTGGCAAGAGACTATTTGAGGATGAATCTTAGTGATACACCCGACATGCATTCGCTCTTTGTGAGCTGAGGTTAATTTCAAATTTATCACCCCCGACAAATGGTTGCGAGAGGTGGATGATTTTTAGTTTTAAGTTTTTAGGTGATGTATTTCATTTTAAGAATTCTTGACTTTTATTGAATTTGAGATTTGACCCCTCCGGTTGAAATTTTCTGTCAACACGGCCATCATCGGGGTGACGTTCAAGTCATTAGTGTTTTCGTAGGATTGTAATTCAAGTCATGTCAACTCCGATCCTTCCGTGGAGGAGGATGAAACTTGAATATTTGACCCGCGCAGCATTCTCGAATTATTGAATTTGGGACTTAGATGTGACGATTGGAGCACATGCGGGTTGTAGCATTTGACCCTGCGCAGCATTCTCAGACTTTTGCATTTAGAAATTTATTGTATTTGTCGGAGCACTTGCAGGGGTTTATTTCAGTTTAAGGAATCATATCTAATACATAAAGGGAGATTTTAAAATATTTAGATATGATCTATTTGCGCAAGTGATTTCATTTAGAAAAGGTCGGGATTTTTTTAAGGGCCTACGAACGCCTTCTGTCCGCTTGTACATATGTTGCGGATCCGGTGGCGTTAAATCTTTCTAGATTTCAGTTATTGCATTTAGTTTATTTTGACTCGTCTAAGCGTCACTTAGCAAAGCTTATAGAGGATATTTGCTCAATAGATATTAGGGGATCGTGCTCGTATTCGTAGGAGAATTATCTTGCTCGCTATGAATTCTCCCATTTTCCCCCGTAGGTAGACTGATTTGTTCGATACAAGCTCCTTATCCTTGTTTGTATGCTAGTTGTTGTGGGTACTACGAATTCTCTACTCCTACAAATAGGTGAATTGTAGTATGTTGTATTTTGCCTTTGGATTGAAGGAAATGATTTGAAGCGTTAATCACTATAGATCTTGACAAATTGAACCCTTTCTGTTGAATGGTGTGTTTCATCCTTGAAATTGAAAGTCATATATATAACTGATATAAGAGGACTATCAACTCGTAAGGGTGTTTATTGAACAAAATCTGCTGTTCCTTGTATTTTTTTTTATCAGTTGTAGTTGTTCAATAGTTTGAAGAGCTGTTCTGTTAAAGAGCTATTGTGTGAGCCGCCACTTGTTGGAGAGCTTTATAAGAGCTTGTACTTAGATTAGACTATTTGAAACATTTCATTCTTGTGTTGTGTTTGATGCATTAATTAGATTAATTAATTAGGTTTTAATTAAAGTTAAATGTTTAATTAATTAATTTTATGTTCAAATGTATTTTAAAATTATTTGATTATTTAAATTCAAGTTTTAATTTTAATCAATGTTTTGACTTGTTTAAGTTTGATTGATTTTAAATTTAAGTTAAAGTTTAAATTATATTTTAAATTTGGTTAAAGTTCTGATTTTATATTTGAGTCTTAAATTGTCAAACTTATGAATTTTAGTTTTAACATTGAATTTTAAATTTGTTCATTTAAGTTAATTAGTCCATTTACTCATTTAATTATGTTATTAAATTGATTTTGTTTTCTTATTTCAATTTTTAGATTTAAACGATTAGTTAATTAAGTTACAATTATTTTGAATATATTTTGATCTTAGTTAATATTATTTGATTAATGAGTTATTCAATTACCCAAGTTGATTACAATTTGAATTTATTTAAATTAATTAGTTAGTCAAATTATATATTGAATTAGTTAATTAGAGTTTCATTTTAATCAATTAAAATATCAAATTTTAAATGATTCAAATTGAATGTTTTTCCAAAATCCACCTAAGTCCAAATTTATTTTTCTAAGTCCCAAAATTTTGAGTAAATTTCGGCAGCCTCCCGACATCCCCTCCCCGGCGCCGGGAGGTAAGGAGGGCATTTGCCCTTTCAAGTCCGCCCGGCCGGAAAGATAATCGACGGCCGAGTGCTTCGGGGCGTTGTCGGGCCCCAAAATTTGTCTTCAGAAGCTTTGGTTGCTGGCGATTTGTTGATTTGAGTATCCCTTTTCTTTTTATCAATTAATTTATCAAATTAATTAATATTTGCAATTATTTTTAAATTAAATAATCATTTGAGCATTTTCCAATTTCTCCAAAATTTTGGTTAAGTCCCGAATTTTTGAGGAAATTTCGTCAGCCTTCCGGCGTCCCCTCCCCGGCGCCGGGAGATAAGGAGGGCATTTGCCCTTTCAAGTCCGCCTGACCGGAAAGATAGTCAACGGCCGGGGGCTTCAGGGCGTTGTCGGGCCCGGGAATCGATCTTCAGAAGCTTTGATTGACGAAGATTGGTTGCAGAAGATTGGATGTAGATCGGTTGTCGACGATCGTTATTTGAAGATCCCCTTTTTTCTCTTTTTTATTTTATTTTAACATAATAATAATAATAATAATATATTATAATAAAATATATTTATTATAATATAACTTATCATAATATAATATATATTATTATTATTATTAATACATATTATAATATAAAGTGTATATTATAATATAATATATCTAAGATAATATAATATATATTATTATCATATATTTTAATTATTATATTATAATAATATATCTATTATACATAGAGAGGAAGAAGAAAAGGATCGGGAAGAGGAAGTCTCCGATCGGGCTAGAGGCGCGAAACCACGCACGGGGCAGTCGGCGGCGGCCGGAGGCAGGTCGCCGCGAGAGCTCGGCCGGAGCAGATGCAGATCGGGCCGGCTTGGCTAGGGAACGGTGGAGTGAGGAGCAGGTGTGACTAGGGCACGGCGGCAATTTGGCGTCGGGTCAGGGTCGATGGCTTGGTCGGGGACGGGCCGGTCCGAGTCCGGTGTCGATAGTGCAGAGGGAGGCTGGGATCGGCGGGCCGGCGTGTCGATGGCGGGTCCGAGCAGAGGAGGAGATGGAGGCTAGTTGGACCGGAGGCAGGTAGGTTCAGCGGCCTTGACGATTTGCTCGACTGTAACGAAGTTGCAGTAGGAGGTCAGGCGGCCAGAGCCAACGTCGGTTGCAGGCGACGGTCGGACCGGAGCAGGGGTCGACGGAGTTGGCCTCGATCGTGAAACAGAGAGGTATCTTTTTGACTCCTCTTACTCTCTTCTGTTTTCTGTGTGTGTCTCCTCCGAATGAGAGGAGTTGTTTTGTGTCTGTGAGGGAGAACGTGGGGAACAGTTTTGGTCCTGGGTGATCGTGGGATGAGCGGCTGGTCTGATCGTGGCTGAGGTGGAGTCGGTCGGGAGCGGGAATCCTACGTGGATTACAGTTAGAGTCAACATCTTTTTGTTCTTGTTTTCATTTCTTTTTCAAATGCTATATGAAATGTATTCTTTCATGTTTATGGAAATCAGTAAACATTAGCTTCCTGTTTTGCTTTGGAATTAAATTTTGTTGGGGAGCAATTTACATTTAATTAAACTAGAATTGTGGAGGTCAACCTTGGAGTCTAAAGGTTTTCGCTTGAGTAGATCTAAAACGAAATATATGGAGTGTAATTTTAGTAATAATAGACCTAGTGAGGGGATTGTGACTTTGGGCGATCAAGTCATTAATAAGAATACACGTTTTAGATACCTTGGATCTATTGTTCAGAGTGATGGTGAAATAGATGGGGAAATTATCAGCAGAATCCAAGTTGGATGGTTGAAGTGGAGGAATGCATTGGGCTTATTGTGTGATAGAAAAGTACCCCTTAAACTTGAGGGAAAATTCTATAAGATGGTGGTGAGACCTGCAATGCTTTATGGTGCCGAATGTTGGCCATTAAAAGAGAAGCATAATTCTAAGTTAAGTGTTGCAGAGATGAGGATGCTCAGGTGGATAGTGGCTTTACCCTTAGAGATAGGATACGAAATGAGCATATATTCGGGAAAAGGTTGGAGTAGCTCCAGTGAAAGATAAGATTAGAGAGGGTCGCCTTAGATGGTTTGGTCACATAAAACGGTGGCCTCCTGATGACCCGGTTAGGAAAGTAGATGTCTTAGATTTGACTTATGTTAAGAAAGGTAGAGGTAGACCTAAAAAGACTTGGTTAGAAAATATTAGAAATGATCTTTCTTTATTAGATTTAAATGAGAATTTGACTTTTAACAGGACACAATGGAGAAAAAGGATTCATGTAGCCGACCCCATGTAGTGGGATAAAGGCTTGATGTTGTTGTTGTTGTTGTTGTAGCAATTTACATTTAATCTTAAAACTACGATCGGGATATTTGTATATATCAGGTTGGGCGGTTGATTCATCACGTACAACAATTTACAATATGGCCACATAGTAAAAATGGGGAGATAAATTCTCAATGAAAACATTCTCAAGGGATGTGGTTTTTTTCTTAAGGGAAGAGAGACACAAGAGAGATTAGATGGAAATGAAGACAGAGCTAGATAAGACGGCTTATCAGTGGGATTAAGAGAGACAGAATCAAAATGAGAAAGAGGAATGAAAAGATCTGATGAGCGTAAATATTAGAAAGGAGAAAAGTGTAACCTTGCTATTGATAGCCGAGTGAGAGAGATCAAGAAATCTTGAGGGAAGAGATACCAACAATTCTAGTTCAAATAGAACAAGTCAGAGAAGGCATCTTCAGCTCCTTCTTCATCCTTTGGTTACTTTAGGTAATACCTAGTCTATTGATATTTCTCTACTAATCTTAATGAATTAATTTAGATAATGGTTAGGCGATTAATCCATCCAAGGTTTAGCTTGAAGTATGGATTGACTTGTGCATGTTTGATAAGAGCTTGGTAATCTTGGTTTCCCTCATTCTTCTTCATGGTTGGTGAAACCCCAATTATGATCTTAATAATAAATATATTTAGATTGGAACTCCTTATAAATGATTTTAAAGGTAGTAGCCATAAATTGGTATATGCCTTATTTAATGTTCAGAATAATGAAATAAGCAAAAAATATGAGCATAGTTAATCAAATAATAAGACCTTTAAGTAGTGTTAGAATAGATGGATTAATAAGATAAAAGTTTTGCAATCTTCTGTGTTAAATTTCATGATATCTTTCATTGGAAACTCATATTTTGAGATACAGTTTAAGTTTGTGACTATTTATTAAAACGTGTATAAATTTCAATATTGAAAAATGCTCAAGAAAAATCCTAATTTTCTTAAATTGGGGATTCTCTAGTTTTACTCAAATTGAATTGAATTTAAACCCCCCCCCCCCCCCCCCCCCCCCCCAATGAGATCTTCGACTCATGGTTAGTGATTTAAGGAATGAATCGTTAAAAAAAGAGAATGTCCGTCTTGCATTACATATATTTTTTTATTTAGAAATATTATAGTTGTGTGGCTTGGATTTTATGAAAAATCTTGTTAATATTCATTCATTTAAGTGGCCTAGAGTCTTCTGAGATAAATGCATGTATGAACGGACTTAATCTATATTGTTTAAATGGATTTAATGTTTTGGCGGATCAATAATATAATTTGATTCGACATTAGTTTCATTGAGTTTATGTTCGTCAGCTATAAACTATTACATATCTTGTATATATACGACAATATAAATGTACAATTAGAAAAAATCACTCAGAAAGCTACTGAAACTTTCAATGAAGGCTGACCAGGATATTAAAAAAAAAAAAAAAAAACTTAAAAAAAAGCTTTAAAACATGAATAAATAGATAAAAGGGCATACCAGTCATGTTGAACACCAATGAATCCTCTATCAAAGATAAGCGGGAGGTAGTTGTGGCTGGTAGTTGGTACTACATTCATTACCCACACAGATTTTCCAGACTCCAATAAAGCAGCATTGAAGCCACCAAATTGGGAATTCATGTCCAGTACATTTCTTAGCATATTAAAAGGTGGAGAGGGGTCCTCATCACCAGGTCTCTTTGGATGATCAGAAAATACAAGAGGTGATAGAAGAGACCAATAGTTGTGGACAGCTGAATTCCAATATAATGAATCATCCATAAAGTCCTCTGGATGCACACCTAGAGAAGCAGACCATACATTATTGTAATAGAACGACTGAGAAAAGAGAAAAAAATTAGTTCCATTACTGGGTCATGATCATGAAGCACACCATGAATACTAAGTTCAGCTGAGTTCAAACTAGCTTGAGAAGGCCAAGGTGTTCGGTTTTCAATTGGGATCCAACGTTGGCTTCTTAATCCTCCAACACAAGGATAGAGTTGTTGGTTGTAGGGAGATTCTATATCATGACTCTTAGCACATATTGGAGGACCAGTTTTCCTGTAAGAGATAGAAATTACCATTCAAAGTCAGACAAGCATAATGCAATCAAAAATCAAACTAAAAATATATAATATAAAAGGTATAGTTTTAGCTACATACCGAGAATTATAACATTTCTTTTTGTTTGTCTTTTTCCAAATGACTGTTTCATCTTGCTGTGAAAGCATTTCCCAGCAGAGGTTCTCAGCAAAATCATGAATAAGGGTCCATTTTTTATGATTATCCTTATCACGGAGAGATCTGTGGGTATTCCCAGTTGAAGTCCAAATAAAATATCCTCCAGGCCTTAAGAGCCTATCAACTTCCACCAAGAAGATACCATCTGCATTAAGAGTTAAATAGTGGCTCAGAATTGAGTTAATCAATTTTGGAGACAACATTTTGATAAGAAAGTAATA
The DNA here is from genome assembly GCA_019925795.1 of Dendrobium chrysotoxum. Lineage (NCBI taxonomy): Eukaryota > Viridiplantae > Streptophyta > Magnoliopsida > Asparagales > Orchidaceae > Dendrobium > Dendrobium chrysotoxum. The sequence continues at coordinate 78,541,309 of CM034313.1, forward strand.
AAATACAAATGGGGAAAATAGTTTCATGTTTCAGTGGTTTCTAATTAGAAGATGAAAAAATTGTGTCAAAATATCCTATAATTTGTATCAACATGGAGTTAAAAATCACTTTATTTGCTATACAATTAATGTTGTATATGAATAGGTTGTGTTGAACTTGCCTCTAATCAAATTCAATGATTTTCAAAGTTAAGCATATACAAATTATATTAGAATAATCTCACAATTTTTTCCTTGGAAGAACGTCAATAATGGTTAACAAATTGATAGAAGTGGTCTTAAAAGTATTTCTACATCATAGTTTCACATAAGTTATCTGCGCTAAGCCCACCATCCTCATTTTCCAGTAGTCATTTAGAAAAATTACCAAGAACAATTAATATTCTTTAAATCCAATGCATTCAGAATATTTAGATCAAATCTACTGCAACTTGTCCTAAAAGTGCTTCTTTCCTAATTATTTCATCGCCAAGGAAAGATTTCTAGCTTATGCATAATAAACTTGGTGAAGAAATATGATTCATTGATTCTAATGTGTTCACCTCAATACTAGTGTTGGGGTCGGGTCGATCGTGCACGGTGAATTTTGAAAGCAAAAGAGCGCCACCGCATGTAACTCACTAGACGCATGTCGACCGAAAACCCAAGTCGTCAAAATGGTCTCTATTTGCAAAACGGACAGAGCCAGTGCGTCCGGAGCAACAGAAACAACTAAGATCGACACACATGATGATTGAGATCGTCGATCTGTGAAAATTTAAACTTCACGCACGTGAATAGAGGCGATGACGTGCGCGAACGACGACGATGGAGATTTGACTACGATGTCGAGGCACAATTATAAATTTTTTTATATCATATATATTTTTAAAAATAACAATAAGAGAGGGAGAGAAAGAGAGATTAGATTAAAAAAATCCCTAAAATACCCCCACTTAAACCCTTAACCCCTCATTCCTCACATAACACTCACCCTCACTCACTCCAACCGGCCCTCTCCTACATTTTAATCACATAAGAGTTCCTCATTGAATCAAGGTTTTAAAACTTGAAAGTGTTCACCACAACTATTTGAGAGGAGAAAAGGGGCCTTCATTATACGAAAATCACTTGACATTAGCCACTACATCGTGCGACAAATAGCAAGGAGATGGCGCGGAGCAAAGTTCTTAGTAGAGATTTGGTAGGCAAATGTGACAATAGCAACAAATGACCGATTAGGCTGGGAGGCAGACTTGGCTTCTGATAAGGAGGATGATGAGCTTATCATAGCTTTCTCCATCTCTTAGGGTGCATAAATAAACACCGACTGAGGGGTAGACTTGGCCCTTCTCACTTGGACAAGAACCACATGAAAGCAATTCCACTTGTGCAAGAGTGAAAAAGCATGAAAAGGAGGCATTCAATTAACCTATTAGTCAAGGAAACCGCTTACTTCCTCAATGTTTCTCGCTCTCAATGCACGTGGTTCCACACTTGCAGCATTGACCCAACTTCAATACCACGTAAACAATAGACTTACAAAAGACCGAAGCTACATAAACTCATGGTTGGAAGAATGTTATTGCAAACAGTAAAATAGAGAAAATATTACTTTTCTATTCCATGATTTGAACCAATGATATTACGAACATTCACACACTTATTATCTTTTATAATATTAAAAAGTTTGTAAATATGTAAATAAATCAATATAATAAATATGATGAATATATATGAGAATATATGCATTGAAACTGATATTAATAAGAATCTTTCCACATTCAATTTTTAAAGAATGTTGATATTGTAAGGATAAGGATCTCCAAGATCTTGCCTTTCCTACTTATCCATCTCATCTTTTTTGCTACAATGTATAATAGGATTTGTAGTGTTATCACGACAGGATGGAACCAGATAAAAAGCAATGGAAGTGATAAAATAAAGTAAATAGTAAGAAAATATACAAACCATTATCCTCCCAGTCGATCCCACATCTTCCACAATGTATCATATCAAAAGAGAGATGTGGATATGGCAGTTGTTTTGATAAAAATGAACCGATCATAGCAGGCAGGCCTCTTTCAAGTGTAAGTTGTACTTGACTTCCAGAAGCTTCATAATTTGCAATGCACATAGTGAGAAGATGTTTTGAGAAAAGATGCGCCCCAAAGCTACCAAAGCCGCAACCCATATCTAAGACAGTCCTGACCTGTAACATAGCAAACAAATCCAATACACGCATAAGTATAAATGACATTACAGAAAAGCGAGAATGCCCTTCTATTAACATATCATAGAAAGAGTAGTCCACCTTACGCAAATATCAAGACAAAATAAAAAAAGTTTACAAGAGTTGTCAGAAATTGCTAAAGCTATTGCTTGCACGCCAGTGGAAGAATAATGAGCCAGTAAAATAAAATGAAACAAAATAAGCACATGAGTCTTGGTACTTAACGAGTTATGGCCATTGTTAATGGATCAAAGGGGGATCATATCTGAATTGGTTATAACAAAATATTAAAATAGTAGACATGCCAATGCAACAAAAGCTCGGGTGCATGCAAAAATACTGAGACAAGATCTAGCTTCGAAAAAAAATGGCCCAAATATTAGGCCGATTAGCTAAGCTGAAAGAGGCGTTGTTGCTTGGGCCCATTTGATTGCTTGCAGATACTATAAATGATGAATTTCTTTCAAAATCATAGCATTTGAGGGAATTTTGAGAGGGTTTGTGGAGTGTAAAGTCAATGCTGATTTTTAATTACATGCAACCAAAACATGGATCTAACAAATTTATGGTTTCTCAAAACATATTGTCTAACTTCAAGCAAGCCAATAAAAACTAAACATAAAAGAATGAGCTTACAATCTCAAAAATAAAAGAAACCATGAAGAAACTGAGCAAGAACAGAGAGCACAGAAAGATAACTTTATTCATAATCCAAGTTACAGCCTAGTGAGGTCTATTTATAGAGAGTAGAGCCAGCTAATGGCTACCACGTCATACAGAATACAAGAATGGCAATTAAGTAATTTGAATATTATATAGCACTTATAATTTCAACAGCTAATATCAATAAGCCTTTTAAAACTTGTTACGCTTAATTCATCTGAAGCTACACAATCTCTTCAAAAAGTAAACATTTTTCACTTCAAGAATTAAAAGAGCATGGTGTTAAAGCACAACAGGTCGATGAATAGATATCCAACTAAATAACTAATTCGACATATTTCTCCTGGATTTTGGTTCAATTTTATATGTGAAGTGCATGACAAGCATAAGCATATGAAATTAAATTAAATATAATAGATCTTCACTTAGCCACTCAAATTAACAGAAGTTTTGGCGCATACAGTTTATGGGACAGACCAACAACTTCATTAGCCTTGATAACACAGCTGCAACAAATCCAACGTCATGCATCAGCTTTTCACTCATACAGGTATAATTAAACATCAAGCATACATTAACATATATAGGCAATGAAAACTGAAATGTTAAAACATCATTGAAATACAACTGATAATTAGAATACCAGCTTAATAATAGCAAAAAACAAAAAACAAAAACAAAAAAAAACAAGGATAACTTTGTCGATGGTATGTTACAATTGTTTTATATGTCAAGAACATTTTAATTGTATTATAATGCACAGAGTTTTATCATATGTTCCCTATATCAGGTAAAACCAGCACCTAAATTAGAAGCAGATCTTTGCCATGGGTTTTATCCAACACCCTTTTAATCCTTGAAGCCAAACTTTGCAGATGAACTTCTAGGTGAAAATGTTCAGATTGTGATGAAAGAATATGAAATATAACAGAAAGAATGGGAAAAACCAGTCTCAGTTGTTCATGAAGTAAAATTTATGGAAAACAAAGTCAAAAACATATGAATTTTTAGTTAAGATATAAGTTTTACAGAAATTAGCCATCTCCCCCTCATTATTCTATTCTTCACGCCGATACCGATCAATTATGTCTGAATCATTCAGCAAGTTTCTTCAAAAGTTATTCAGCTAACATTCCAATACAAGCCCCTCTTTAAAGTATTAAGACACCCTTTTGTTCCTCTAGAATTCAAATCACATCAAATATAAATATAAGTAATTTTCATAAAAAAGGAAGACCACTAACCCCGGCCTCATTGAAATTTGATTCATTCCTCAGACCAATCATCTCAGCTATCTGATGGGCATAGTCTTCTACACCATCCACCATTAAAGAGTCAGAGTGAAAAGATATGTGCTCTTCCTCCACCATCATCCTACAATATCGAGATTTGAAAAAAAAAAAAAAATTTTTGCGAGGATATAAAATTCATAATTGACTACTGCGAACAAAAAAGATATGTGCTCTTCGTCCACCATCATCCTAAAATTCATAATAAAGGGAAGAAAGGGACGAAAAGAAACCTCTTTGTCAAGCTTCCTGATGAAAAATCTTGCTTTGAAATCTTCACATTCTCTTTCCAAATGAAGTCTCTCCCAGTTGGCCACCTCAATGGAATTCTATAATTCTTTGGTGGCAAAACCAAACAGCTTAGCCTCTTTTCCGATCCCTGAACGCACTGTCTTTGATACTCAATCTGCCCATCAGCTTCCCTTGAATAAAAATTCTCGGAAACATTGTAGTAACAGGGCACATAATTTTCATATTCTGGTGGGCAGAATTCAAGTTCTCTGAGCTTACCAACTCCATGGGAGAGCTCTCCCACCACTGAGAGATCTGCAATAAGCCGTTCCTGTAGACGCCTATAACCTCGGTAGAAGTTGACTTGTGAAGCAGTGCTAATGTATATTATCCAACAAAGTGAACCACAAAGAGCAGCAAAACTAATTAGGGCAAGACCCAGCTTGAGCAAGTTAAGATTCAAGTATTGCCGATTTCTAACGTTTCCAAAAGAGCTAGGAAGCTCAAGCCCAAAACCATTTTTAGTGAAATTCTTCTGCTTATCAAATGAGACTCCACCGACGTTTCCGCTACTGCACTTCAAGGAGGGTCTTCCACTACCACCGGAGGGTAATCCATAGCTTGTTTTCAACATTGAAAGCAAAAAAATTCCTAAATGTGAACTCAGTAAAGTACCAAATAGTTTGAAGAACACCAGCGTCTTAATCTACAAGTTTATCCTAAGAGGGATAAAAGAAATGATTCAAGATAGGAGAAGAAGTAATTAAAGAAGCACGCATTTTCCTGCCAGATGTAGCAGATTAATTAAGAGATGGATATAAAAATGGACCCGACACGCTCATATACCCCAGCAAGACAAGGGAATAATAAAGTGAATTTTTGCCAAAGGAGGATTTCCCCGCTTCAGCTTCAGCTCAGAAAGTAACAGAAGAAAATCAATCTGAGCTTGTAAATATTATAATGCTACACTCTATCATTCAATGGAGCCCATTCTGAGCAGTGGAATATCTCAAAAGAAAAGAATGCAGAAAAATAAAATGGAAAATCAGAAAGCAATAGCAGGCTTTGAGAAGGAAGAAAAGACGTACCAAAAAATTTACAAATCCCCAGAAACTCTCTCCATTGCCCACACCGCATTGCCAGAACCTAAAAACCCTCTTTTTTTTTACTTCGAGAAGTAAAGAAAAGACCAGAAAGCTTGGTTCATTCCCTTCCTCCTCGCTTCGAGCAAAGGACAGATAACAAGAGACAGTATTTCACTTTCTCATATTTTCTCTTCCATTTCTCTGATTGAAACTGCGCTGCAGCAAATATACAATGAAGAAAGCTTAACTATGATGATTAGAATTTTTCTCCATGGAAGAGACCTGCATTCCCCCCATCGCAACTGTTCTACGAAGCAGATCTACCTATCTTTCTGATTTACGCGGCGCTCGGGTGTAATCACCATAAAGCAAGATCACTGAGCAGTTAAGTGAACGTTCACAATAATAGCCGCTGACAGATAATTAAATTATGTGATTTACTATATTTTTAAAAACATTTTAGTTATAAAATCTAAAAGTACTGCAGTAAATTGTACACTATTATATTTTTTACAATTTTATTTTTTAAATCAAATTTATAATATTCAAAGGAAAAATATTAATTAAATTTAATCAAAATAATCTCACAGGTAAGAAATTAATATTTTTGTGAGAATAATCTTTACTACTCCATAATTTTTTTACATTAATTTTAATATTATTGTTAAGTATAATATATTTTAATTTTATATTTTAATATTAACAAATGAATATCTATTTTACATTAACTTTATTAATCTTCAAGATAATTCATTAAAATTTTACATCATAAGGCTTGTTTGATATTGCAGTTAGAATATATATTTTAAAAAATTGATCACATATTTAAATTCTAAATATTTATAGATAAACTAACATTTAACATTAAATAAAAATGACATTCAAATTAATTTATATTTTAAAATAAGATTTTCCTTTGAAAAGTATAAATTTGATTTAAAAAATAAAAAAATTAAAATAATAATTGTATACTAAAAAAGGTGACTTGCTACAGTATTTTTATTATTTTTTATTTTAAAATTTTAAAATGCTAACTAGGCAAGTCAGTCGCCCGTTACTTATTTTAATTTTTTAAAAAAATATATACTTAATCACATAATTTAATTATTATAATACTTAGTTTAAAATTTTGCTCCATCGTGAATTGAGGGGTAATTTTGGACACTAAGGAGCTATGTGGATTGAAGTAGGATTTAGAGGCTGTTTGGTTGCAATATTTAAGAGTGTAAAATAGAGTAAATGTATAAGTTTTGAAAATTTTGGTATTTTGGTTGGATGAAAAGAAATTCAAGATAAAATAAAGTAAATGCATGTATTTTATTCTACTTCATTTTTGAGGTAAATCATTCTTGCACAATTTTGATGGAGAATTGTTTACACATCTTCAAAGCTTGTTTGATCATCACTAATAGCCCCTGTCTCCATTGCCAACTCGCTACAGGCCGCCACCCGCCACCGTCTATCACTGCCCACCTCCGACCATTGTCATCTCCGTCCACCACCAGTTGCCGTCAACCACCACTGATGACCACCATTCGCCGCCATTCATAACATATTTAACATCTAAATATTAGTATTTTTATATATTTAATATTTAATTTTTAATATTTATTCATATAACATATTAATCTTTAAATCAAATAAATAACCCGATAAATATTAATTCATGTAAAATATTTTTTCTCAGAAGTGCTATTAAAGTAAAAAAGAGATTGATTTAGATGTCAATATATAAATATATAAGAAATTTAGTGATTTGTATGTAAATTATTCAAATTGAAAATACTATAGGATAACTTAGACACAAATATATTATCCGATTCAGGTAAAAAAAATCATATCTAAATTATTATTATTGTTTTTTTTTAAACTTTATTAGAACCCTTTTAAAGTTAATTTGTCATATAATTTATAAGAAAACACTAAGATAATTTATATGAAAATACTAAGATATTTATGAAAATTTATATTGAATTAAATTCAAATTGGAGAGAAAATTTTTTTTTCCCCATTGAAGAGTTAGGTTGCAATTCTACTTATTTTTTCGATTAGATGTTTATTTCACCTTTTTCTTCTTATCAAATAATGTCAATATGACGACACAATCTTCCTTCAATTCTGTACATTAAAAATTTTGATATACTATAGCCCCAAAAAAGTCTGAGAACATCTTCATAACATTCCCAAGTTTATAAAATGCCTATGCCAACAATATCTCTCTACTTCATCTAAATTATCTCCTTTTAAATCATACACAAAATCAAAGCCATGCATATGAATTACAAAATTGTTTATTTATTTATTTTAATAATGAAAGATTGGTGTACGTCAAAATTATGTCAGTATCTTTATTTCATCGAAACAAGATGTAAGCCTTGTAATTGTCCAACAACTATAGCAGACATGCCGTAGGATGAATTGAGGTTGTTGCAGCTCACCTTAATATGTTGGTTAGGAGTTTTGATTATCAATTAATTGGTCTTAGGTTCGAATCTCGCGTATGTGATGTATGTATAAATTTATTTTAATTGACCTAAAAATTCTTGAAAAAAAAAGAGGCTGTTGAATGACAGACCTAGCCCATAAACTTGGCCTCTTAAGCTCTATTAAAGTTAGAATAGAGGGCACTACTATTAAGGGAGAGTTAATGATAAAAATGAGAAATGTGATATTCTTTAAAAAATTTAAGTAATATGTGAATATATAATAAAATTTAGATGTTAAAAATGTAAATAAAATAATTTTTCATGCTATATATGGAAGTTTCTTTGTAATAAAAAGAAAGCTACAGTCTCCAAATATTTATTTGGATTTAGATAGCAAGGATAACCGACAGTGCTTCGATTGTTTCGCTGGATCAAATCAACTATAAGCGGCGTGGCGAGAGCGCAATCCACCAATGGGCTCTTGATGGATCAAAACTGTTCATTTTCCATCCAACGGATGTTCCACTAACTTCGCTCCTTTTTCCTTCGACTTGGAGACGCGCTTTTTTCGTCTTACAAGGAAATGGAGTTTGAGTAGTGTTCCACAATTATATGCTGTGAGAAGTGAGGTGCCCGTCTCAAAAGGGTCAGTGGTAGGGCAACACCAGGTGCATGCTGACGTTTGACTCCGGTCATGATGACCGTCATATAATTGTTAAAAGAAAATAATAATAATAATAATTTATCCCCATGATAAACTTCATAATAAGCTTTAAAATGGTTGTTTAATTTGCTGAAAAAAAAGAATTTATTTAACATATTTAGAATTATTTTGATAATTATAATTTAAATATGGATGATTTTTTTCACTTAAAGTAAAATGAATACCCAATGATGATAGTGGTTGGTGGTCTATTGGCGGCTATGATGGCGGCGACAGTTAGTGGCTTATGAGCAGACAATAGTGGTGGCAATGGCTCAAGGGTAACAACAAAGTCAACATACAGTGAAAAATAAAATTCAACTAAAAACGTGCAGGCTTATAATATATAAAAAAATGAAATGACAAGTATAAAATGAATCTATCAAAACTATTCGCATTCATTTTTCAATAAATCAAACATCTCATATATATATATATATATATATATGTCCATCGACGATCGTCACCCTTACAACAATCCTAGAACCAAGTTTCTCGATTAAGGTCTTATGACCATATCGCTCCACAACCGTTGCTCCATTACAATCATCCGACTATAGTTGTCCGGCTACTGTCTTCTAATCACCATCGCCTGACTACAGTCTTGTGATGCCCTATAATCAATTTTGGAAGAATTATCTATTTTATCTTCTTAATTAATCAACCAAAGCTTCTATAAAGCAACTACAGCTATAAATTTCAAAATATTTCACTATATTTATTCTCCTAAAATCAATATATAATAATCAGAAGATCAATACAATCACTAACTCCTGACTACAAAAAAAAAGAAAATAAAAACAAGATCAAGAGAAATTTTGGATCTCTAATAATCTCACTCCAATTGGTCCTGACCATTTTTTTGATCTGAAATCATTTAAATCACATATGATGAGCTAAAAAGTCAACAGGAAATCAAAACTCTATCACTACTTTCAATGCAAGACAAAAGAATCAATATATATATTTAGTCTAATCAATATTAATATATCACCAAAAAATTATCTTGATCGGGCACGAATGTCGAGGCAAAATTCAATTTGAAAATTTCAAAAATTAATTCAGAGACCATTCGAACTCCGATTTCAGCAAACTTACAGTCGAACTGAACGTCTCGGAAATACAAATCCAACGACACCAAATTCGACTCAATCCGAGCCCAAATGAGTCCAAATCAAGGACCCGAAGCATATTTGGAAGGTTCAATCCATAATTTAGATTACCAAATAGTTTCCAAACATGAAATTCTTATATTCGAATCGAGCAGCTCGATAAGACAAATTCAACGAGCCCAAGATCGCCGAATTCTGATATCATTAAGACCTTCAGATGCATGATAAATGGTCCACAATCAATGTATTCAACATCGGTCATCCATCCAAATCACTCCACATTTGCCCTTGATATTCCCCTTATTTACTGGTCATGTCACTCTCAGAAAATTATTAATAGACCCCTCATTTCTCTTGAAAGGAGACTCAATCAAGAAGAAGAAGAAAGGAGAAGAAGAGAAGAGAAGGAAGAGACTCCTCCTCGACCACTGCCGGACTTTCACCCGGCGGCCGACTTGACGCTGGAGTTCTGTCGGACCACCACTTGCGCCGGAGTTCCACCGGACCACCAACTAACACCGGAGTTCATCCCTTCCGCTGACTTTCGTCAGACTTCTACCCGACGCTGAACTTCTGCCCGTCATCAGACTTCTGCCAGTCGGCGGACTTTCGTCGGATTTCTACCCGACGCAGGACGTTTGCCCGTCACAAGACTTCTAAGCAACGTCATCCTTCTGACCTCCATCTCTAGACAACAGTCTTTCTGACCTCCGTTGCCCGCCGACTATGGTCCTTCCGACTAGACGAACACGTCATTAGTGATTCTTTGTATTCCCACTATATAATGTACTTTATATGACCTACATCAAGCCAAGGCCTTCCCCCAAAGGAAGGGCCTCATTTGTAATCGACTGCAAATAATAGTGAATTCATTCAAACTGGGCCAGGCCCCGTGGTTTTTTCCCTTTTCAGGGTTTTTTACGTAAAAATCTTGGTGTGTCTTATGATTGCTACACCTACTCTTTTTATTTGTATGCGTACTAGATCTTTGTACAAAGCTAAGACGTTAAAATTTATATTTCTCTGCCACCGCGAATAACCTAGGATGCAAAAAATATCAATCATCATTTAATATGAGCAATAAAAATATCAAAAATCAATAATAAAATTAATATAATTAGTAAAATTAAAAGAGATCTATCAAACTATTAGACATGCGATAAAGAGTAGTATCATTCAATGAATCATGTCAGTATATTATGCTATGTTGTATCAATATTAATATCAGAATGAGCTATCAATGTGTAAATCAGTTTAATGTACTATCAATCAGGTAAACATCATCATGAGTATAATTATGAAAAGCAAGACTTAACATTCACTTTTAATGTGTTATTTTCTTCTGTACATCTGTTATTTGTTATACCTTTCAATCTGTCAATTTTCATATATTGTTTTCAATAAACATTTAAGAGTCATCATCATCTACCCATCTGTGTAATTCAGTCAATTATCAGTTACAAGCTACAATTAGGATTACATCGCCAACCTTTTATTTAAAAGAAAGCCCATCGGCTCACCCTTATGTGCAAGGTATTATATTTTAAGTGTCAAACCGCATTCTTTATAGTATTAAATGCCAGCCTTCTTTATGTAAATGCTATATTTTTTCTATGCAATGTAAGTCAATACATGTACGAAATACAAAAAATATAAATACAAGAAAATTTATCAAATTTGTATACTATGCAATTACTTCAAAAAATTATATATTCAGTTTAACCAGTAAAAATTTAATATATTACAATCAAGATGCTCATATTGATGAGATCTACCACATACCAAAAATTATGCAGTGAAAATTTTACCAATATAAAATTATCCTCATTTTTCCATAATGAAAATAAAAATTTGATCAAAAAATATAAAATTATTAAAATCAAAAATAGGGTAAAGATTTTATATAACGAGACCAGCAAATTTTACAACTAGGCTAGCTGATGAAAATCGCTCCGTAACCTCCAAATCCTAATTTTCTTTTTCTCTCTCCTCTTTTTTCTCTCTTAATTTTTCTAAACTTTCTCTATTAGTAGAAATGAATAGGAGAAAAGATGATTTAAATAAAATGATATAATGCTTTAAAATATTTTGAATAAAATAGTATTATAATATACATATAGTTATATAATTTAATAATTTTTAAGTATAAAATTCAATTAAATCGTTTTGGGGTTTTAAAAATTATAGAAAAATATTCATAAAATAACTCATTTTATTTTAAAATTTTTGTGAAATTGATTTGTAAAATGGACACCTGACGGTCCCAAAATCTCCACTTGTACTGATAAGTGTCGCTTTCTTAAAAATTTGCACCAGTGCCAACAAAAATTGTGGAAAAATTAATATAATTAAAATATAATAATATTAATCTTATGGCAAAGACAATTTTTAAATTTGACTTATAATGACTCCTAAAAAAATTATTTATTTGGGTCAAAATATAGGCTATTACAAGTCCTTCGTCTATCATTGATTAATTTTAATTTAACTACTATTATGTCTCAATTGTGATCCTCTGACCACTATTGTCCGATTCAATCATAGTTGTATAACTTCAATCCTCTGACCATTGTCACTCAATGGTCCTCATACTTCCTTCATCGGACTAAGTTCCTTTGACTATCATTACTCAACTATGATCCTCTGTCTGCTATCTCCCAACTACAATCCCTTGACTTATGTTCTTTGACCATTTTAGTCTGGCTACATATATGCCTATTGATCTCGATAGCTAAGCCAGCACATATCATCACTTATAAGATCAATGTGCACATGCAACATCAACTTTGACTCCCAAAGTCAACAATAGGATTTACGCTAAATTTCTTAGTTTCTGATCCCCCCTCCCCCCCAAAGCAGTACGATCAAATGTATAATAAGTGATCTCTTGAAGCCAACTCCAATACTAAATGGCTTTTCCAACTTTCACAATGGAATTTATTCTATCTAACTTATGTCTCTTATATTTTATCAACACTTTTCCTAATCACGGTAAAATGCATTAAAGAGATGTTGAGCTCACTATTCTACAGTAACTCTGGTAGAAACATGCAACACTACAACGCCAGATTGAGAGAGTTGTGTTGTTGGGCACTAAAAATATTTTTTTAATATAAATTTCTCCACTCAGTCATTCCTCTCTTTCCCCGTTGTTTAACTTGCTGGGTAAGGAAAGGAAGAGAGGAGGAGAGAGGATACGAGGAGAGAAGGAGGGGAGAAGGAGGAGAGGAAGAGGGGAGAAGGAGGAGAGAGAGAAGTGGGAGAGTACCATTCAGGTCATTTTCGTCCGTCAATTCTATTACGAGATTTCTTCTAATTATGGTAGATAACACGCATCCTATATTTGTTTTCAACAATTTTATATTTTTAATTTAAATCTTCTCAAAAGAGATAAAAATATATTTTCTCTTGATTTATAAAGCGTTTACCATATAACTTTTCGTATATGATAGATATGATTTTTATGGACATTTTGACTATAATATCATTGAATGTTTCTGAAAAAATTGATAGTTTTGATTTTTTGAAGTAAATATATAGTGTATAGATTTTCTTACGTTTCATGGATTAGAGTATCTCATTTGATATTACCTTACATTATATAGAAAAAAATGATATAACTGATATAAGATAAATGTGATATTTGTATGTAAGTAATGAATGATACCTATTAGTGCTATAATTAATACGGGTTGACTCTTGAAATATAATACTCAGGAGAGTGGGCCGTCGAGCTTTCCTTTAAAGATTGTTTGTGTTGTAATATCAGTTAATAGATTTATAGATTACACCAACGGGTAGAGAGTGATGACACTTTATAAATTATTGAAAGTCACCAACAATGATGATGTAATGATGATGCTATATCGATATAATGAATAATTTATAAGACTCATAGATGATAGATAAAAGAATGAGAATACTACATTTAAGCTGAATGTTCTACATTGCTGAATAACTTCATATGATATTGACATCTACATCAATTTGCATATATGAAACATTATATAAAACTATATTCATAAAAAATGATAGAGATTGAACATACTGATGCATCATTTATATGTGACTATAACACCATTGATGCTGATATAAGCATTCATGATTCATATATATATATATATATATATATATATATATATATATATATATATATATATATATATATATTGATTTATAGATTAGCTTACAGTAAATTTAATTGATAGTATGGTTTCCTACTGTCATAACCATTTGATATATTGATGTATTTACTCTTTCCAATACATGTTAAAGATCTATAAATTTCAGTGCAACAATTCATGTTTTCTCTTTTACCGATCATATTGAATTCTATCACTAGTGATTGATCATTGGTTGTATTGAAAGCTATTGATCTCATTGATTAGGATGATCATGAATATTGATTCCTAAGATCATGCATTGTAAGTATTAATAGTTTTGGGTTCTGCTACATTTTATAAGCTCATTATATAGATTTTATTGATTTCATATCAAGGAAGTGGTTAAGATCTTGTGGAGTGAGGCTGTTAGAATCTTCAAATTTTTTCTTTAGATTTATGTACTTTTATTCTTTTGAAGTTAGGAGCCATTATGCTAGAAAATTTCTAGTTCAATACGATAGAAGAATGTAATTTTTATTCTTTAGGATAATTGTTATATTCCCTACGTTGAATTTGAATACAAAAATAAAATTATTTCTTTCCTCAAATTGATAATACAAGCGTTAGTTTATTCTTTGGAGTAATTAACATTAATTATGCAGATTTGTCTAAATAAATATTAGATAACAAATCCAATGGTCATCATACATTCAGTTAATTTTGTCCACATCATTCAGAATCCATTACTTTTTATATGTATTATAACTCCAATTAGGCAATTCTTTTTTATTTCATATATAATAAAGCATAATCAAAATCAAATTCGAAAAACTACAAAACTATAAAAAAAAAAAAAATCAATAGGATCGATCATTGATCCAATACCAAGATTTAGGCTTTTTTTGAGATAGCTTTTTTATTACTTCTTAAAAAAGCTTTATAGTTCAAAAATTTTAAGCCAAAAAATTTTTATACTAAAAATTTATTTTAAAAAACAGCACGAAAACTATCCCAAATAAAATCTTAATCCTTAGGCCTTAACTGCAAAAATGGAGCTCACTGAAGTGGATCACTTCCTAGCATTATTCTATCAGCAAGCATGTGATCACTTCACATCGGGTTGGTAATCAGTCGCTATCCATCATAAAAGTTAATTTTATCGTCTTAATTCCACCGACAATATTAACAACAAAGAATGTTCATTATTTATAGGCAAGCTCACTCGTTCCTTTCATTATTATATTTTGAAGATAAATATATATGTTGCGGACTCGAATATACGCGGCGATAGAATTTAGAAAAATTGCGTCTTAGCGTTGAACGGATATTCGGCGCACAAACAGAAAATAAAAGAACACTAGTATGTGTACGTGGAAAACCCTGTAAAGGGAAAAAACCACGGGGCCGCGCCCAGTTGAAAAAGATCCACTAGCGTTTTCTTGGAATACAAGAGATGAATCATCCTTAAAAACTTAGGACGATTAGATTACAATGAATCTCTTTAGAAGTAGACAGTCACAATGTCAAACAGCGTTCCTGCGTTACTTAGAAATCAGGCGGAATGTTGGCGTCCTTCGGAGGTCGGATATAATTCCGGCGTCGTTTAAGAGAATTCCGGTGTAGAACAGAGTTCTGATTTTACTTGGCAAGAATTCTGGCTTCGCTCAGGTGTTGGGCAACAGAATTCCGGTGTAAGATAAAATTCCGGCGTGATTCAGGCGTAGGGCAGAATTCCGGCGGTGGTCGAGGAGGAGTTTCCTCTCTTCTTCTTCTTCTCTTCTTCTTTTCTTCTTCTTTTGACTTGGGTCCCCTCTTAAGAGAAATGAGGGGCTATTTATAGTTTTTCTGGAGTGGCATAGCCCGTAAATATGTGAGGGATCAGGGGTAAGTAGGGAGTGATCCGAATGAACGGCTGATATTGAACCCCTTGATCGTGAACCTTTTATCAAGCATTTGAAGGTCTTAATGATATCAAAATTCTACGATCTTGGGCTCGTTGGATTCGTCTCGTCGAGCCGTTCGATTCGACTATAAGCTTGCCAAAATCGGAGACCGTTTGGTAACTCAAAAGGCTGTTTGATGCTTCCAATAGCGCTTCGGGTACTTGATTTGGACTCACTTGGGCTCGGGTTGAGTCGAATTTGGTGTCGTTGGGTTCGTATTTCTGAGACGCTCAGTTCGACTATAAGTTTGCTGAAATCGGAGTTCAGATGATCCCGGATTTAATTTTTGAAGCTTCCAAACTGAAATTGCCTCGAGATTCGTGCCGGATCAAGATAATTTTTTCATGATATATCAATATAGATGCATGATTTTTTAAGATTTTAGCTGCATGTGTATAAATGTTATGGTCATTACAATAGAAGTTTTAAAAATCAGATTTCATGTAGAAAATTTCCAGTTTTAATAATTCTGGTGTTTTTATTACTTTCAAGATTCAATTTTAATTTTTCTTGTTATAAATATTTGAAATATTTACCGAAAAATTCAGCAAAAACATTATCTGAATTATGTCTATTGTCTAAGTTATAATGCAAAAAAAAAAAAAAAAGAATTTTATTGAAATTTTGATGACTGTTCCAATATTTTTATACAATTTCATTTAAGATCCATTTGGTTGACTAAAAAAGAATTTTAATATAAAAGGAATATTTTAGAGTTGTTTATATGAGTGTAAAGTAAATTTAGATGAATAATTTTTTTTATTTAATTTGAAGTAAAATAAATATAATATAAACTTTAAAAATAGTGGCCGACGGTAGGTGGCACAGCAGCAGAGGGTGGCAATAGCTATGGTAGCCGGCGACGATCGTGGCAGGCAGGTGGAGGTGGTGGTGGTGACCGACGGCCGGCGGGTGGCGGCGATGGTGGCCGGTGGGTGGCAGCGACAGTGGCAGCTGAGAGGTGGTGGCCGACATCGGTGGATGCCAATGAGTGAGGTGGCCGGCGACGATCAAGCGATTGCTTGCGTGTAAAATGTTCTCGCTCAAAACCGAACGAATTGCTTTACTCCAAAAATGAATTAGAATAGTTTACATTATATTTACTTTGCTATAAATTCTTTTTTCATCCCACCAAACAAAAAAATGATCAAACCCCATATATTTGTAATACCAAACAGCTCCTTAAATTTTATGAATTTTAAGTTGAACTCTTGAGTTGCTTTGAAAGCTTCACCAAATTAACCATTTTTGGCCAAAAGTCATTGAGCACTTGGGTAATCTTACATGTTTCTTATTTTCTCTTTTATTTTTTTTATATTTTTATTGCATTTCTTGCATAGTTTAATTGGCTCAATATTTACGAAATTAGAACTTGTGATTCCTCTCAGGTGCAAAACTATAGGGTAGTATTTGGCCACTCGAGCTTAGACTAATCAAAATAATTCATGCTAGTCTTAGTTGTACTTACCATTTCAGCCCTTCGAAGAACTAAAATTATAATGAGACTTGTTTAGATAGTTTTTTAGTCAGCAATTAGGCCTAAATGAATTAACCGCAAAGGTTTATCCATCGAGTTTTAGATTGATTATTAGATCGACAGGTTCTCATAGCACTCAATTATGGTTGAGAAGTCACTCAAACTTCTGATAGTCGATATTTAGCTTATCTTTATAGCCCAAAAAACTTCTTTGACCTAAGTTGTTGATGCCTAAAGTCTAAACTGTTTAAGGTTTAAGGATGCATTACACTGGCACAGGTGGATGATTCAAACGTTTTTTTTTTTCGTACAACAGCATAGGGCTGCAATATTTTATTGTCTAGTTAGAAATAGAACGTGCCTCCAGACACCATCATTGCGGCATTGACAATCAAACAGAAGACAGAAAGCGGAATGTTGTAGCTCCTTCAAACTTGGCGGCGAGCCAAGTGGGATAATTTTCTTTTTTTTTTTCTTATTTAAGCTGAAGGGTTGCTTCCCTTGGATGAATTATGAGTATATCTCTTTGTAGTTCTACAAGTAAAATTGTAGAACGGTGCAAGAGTGAAAAAGAGAAAAAGATAGTGAGACGATGAAAAGAGATATGTACAAACTCTTTTTTTTTTTTTTTGGAGAATGTTGAGGTGCTTCGAATGCGGACTCGCGGGGAGGAATAAGTTTGCGTCGACTAACAAGCTGCGACGTGCGAGCCCAAACTCTCCAAATTTTTATAGTGAATTTTTTTATTTGATGTGACTCCGTGATTTTTTTTTTCCGATTTTTTATTTTTTCGTGTTAAATTTTAGTGTTCTTTCTTTTATATATAGATATATTTGTGTTCGCGCATGATGTAATTCCCAGCAGCTTTAGCCATTTAGATCATTAGCGGACACATTATTTACGAAAAGACACATCTAGGATTCCATTAACATTGACACATCAATCATTCTAATAATTTCGCATTTCCAGGTTCACTCCAACCAATCAAGCCAATTCAGTAACAGTTAACGGATTTTCTGAATAAAGGAATTAATAGGCTCACGGCTTTTCAGAATTAATGTATGCATATCTGCCAAAGCCAATTGAGCAGGAAAATCAAAGAAATCCAAGTTTTCCACATGTATTTCTATTAAAATCATCAAAGATATAAATTGTCTTCGAAGGCAAGTACTATAGAAGGAGTTCGTTGGCGCAGCAGATATCTTTTTTAGGGGGAAAAAAAGGAGTTAGAGATCTTGATTTAAATATGTTAGATTTGTTGGCTGTCTTCGATAATAGGGTTACAATGATAATAGAAAGGTTGTATAGAAAAAGAAAAAAAAAAAAAAAGTTGAGGGTTGGGAGATAATAGATACTCTATTTGTTTGAGATCTATAGCTCTTTTTCTCTACTCTCCTTATACTCTCTATTGTTATATAAAGGTTTCAGCTCACCGGGTTAAGCTATTAGTAAAGTTGGGTATTTTTTATGGGCAAATTTTGATTCGATAGTAATTATCTAGAGACTGGGGAATCAAATTTTGTCTCCGTGAGAAAAAGTGGCTGTCGTTGTAGCCGGGACTGCTTCACTCGCGGGTTAAGGCATGCACAAACAATCCCATGCACATTATTCATATACGTTCCTACAAACAAATATTAAAAAATTATGACTGAAGTAGGTTTTACAACTGGGGCCTAAGACGAAAATCTAACGGACCAAAAGTTTTGCTCTCATTGGAAGGCACTTACAGAAAGACCATGCAGCGGGAAACCATCAACATTGTACATAAACTGAGAAGCCACAGTTAAAATTCAGCCATTTTTAGCGCTTGATCAAGTAAGGCCGAAATTCTTATCGGATAAATAATATAGATTTTATATTTTGAAGTGCTGCAATTTGATACGTCATCAGAAAATTATCTTGATTGGGCACGAATCTCGAGAAAAAATTCAAGTTGGAAACTTCAAAAATTAATTCGGAGACTATTTAAACTCCGATTTCAGCAAGCTTACAGTCGAACTGAGCGTCTCGGAAATACGAATCCAACAATACCAAATTCGACTCAATCCGAGCCCAAACGAGTCCAAATCAAGTACCCGAAGTGCTGTTGGAAGCATCAAACAGCAATTTGAGTTACCAAACGGTCTCCGATTTTGACGAGCTTATACTCGAATCGAGCGGCTCGACAAGACGAATCCAACGAGCCCAAGATCGCAGAATTCTGATATCATTAAGACCTTCAAATTCTTGATAAACGGCTCACGATCAAGGGATTCAATATCGACCGTTCATCCGGATCACTCCTTATTTGCCCTTGATCCCTCACATATTTACGGGCTATGCCACTCCAGAAAAACTATAAATAGCCCCTCATTTCTCTTAAGAGGGGACCCAAGCCAAGAAGAAAAGAAAAGAAGAAGAAGAGAAGAGAAGCCTAGGAGGGAATAGCTCCTCCTCGACCACCGCCGGAACACCGCCGGAACTCCGCCGGAACACCGCCGGATCACCACCGAAGCTCCACCAGGGGCCTGAGGGACGACAAAGCTCTGCCCAACACAGGAGTGACGCCGGAATCCTACCCGACACCCGAGTGACGCCGGACTTCTCTCCAAGTGACGCCGGAATCCTACCCGACGCCCGAGTGACGTCGGACTTCTCTCCAAGTGACACCGGAATCCTACCCGACGCCCGAGTGACGCCGGACTTCTCTCCAAGTGACGCCGGAATTCTGCTCGACACCTCGAGTGACATTGGAACTCTACTTGTCCTTGCAACTGATACTCGTTGTAATCTGATCGTCCTGAATTTAAAGGACGAATCAACCTTGTATTTCAAACAATACTAGTGGAACTCTTTTCAACTGGGCACGGCCCCGTGGTTTTTTCCCTTTCCAGGGTTTTCCACGTAAAAATCCTGGTGTTACTATTTCGATTCTGTTTGTGTGCTGAATATACGTACAACGCTGAGACGGAAATATTAAACTCTATCGCCGCGTATATTTGAGTCCGCAACAGTTTGGCGCCGTCTGTGGGAATCTTATCCCACAACTTCAAGTATTGCCACGATGGTCAACAGGCATAGCAGTCGCCTCATAGGAGCCTCCCGCTCTCACTCTCATCAATCCAGGAATCAGTCTATGAATCATAGATGCCCGATATCTGCCTCTTTATACCCCGGGGGGCAAAACGCACCTGGAGAAGGGACCTCGGGACCCTCCCTAGAAGAGAGAATTCAAAAGATGGAAGAATCTCAAAACGAGATCCTACAACTCTTGCGAGAGACTCGACAACCGACCCTAGCACCTCAGGAGGAGGTTCTTCTCCCTCGAGATCCACCACGTGTCGAAGCTGTTCAAATCGAACATCTTCAAGACGAGATTCCTCTTCCTCCACTCAGGAGGCGTTCGCAGTCACATCAAGATAACGAACTGGCTGATACATCAAGTTCTACCCATCCTTCGCACACAGGTCGGCAACCTCGTATTCCTTTGGACCTCCCCGAAGAGTTAGCCCGACCACACATTGCTGAGCTCCCTCGCAATACCCTTCGCCACGAACTACGACGATTGGTCCGAGAAGAGTTCCCTGCACGAGGCATAAGGCAACCCCTTCGTCAGTGGGACTTGCAGGAGTCATCACCCTTGACAGAAGCTATTCTTCAACACCCTATTCCGGCTGGCTTTAAGCTACCAAGCGTCGAGTCCTACGATGGGACATCTGACCCGTACGAGCACATCGACCATTACAGGACCATCATGCATATTCAACGAGCCTCAGATGCACTCCTTTGCCAGGTTTTCCCTGCCACTCTTAAAGGACAAGCTCGAACATGGTTCTATTCACTTCCAGCCAGAACGATCCCCACATTCGTCAAATTGGCCAAAGTATTTGTCGAACAGTTCGTAGCCAATCGAAGAATCACTAAGGATTCCTCCCACCTATTTGGAATCCGTCAGAATGAGGGAGAATCGTTGAAAGAGTATTTTCAGCGATTTTCTACTGAGGCTCGACAAATTCCGGGAGTAGATCCTGAATTATTGAGAGGAGTCTTTCTTGGTGGCCTCCGTCCTGGCCCCTTTTATTCAGCTCTTATGCGAGATACGGTTCATTCATACGCCGACCTGATTCATCGTGTGGAGGCACAAATCTCCGCAGATGAAGCCATAAATGCTCACAGAAAGCAGTTCGAGCAGACAAATGGGAAGCGCAAAGGTGCTCCTGGGATGGATAATTCTTCCTTACAACAGAAAAAGCAAGGGAATAGCAATATACCTCCTAGGCCCCCATTACCACAACGAGAACCTCGGCAGGAGAAAGAGTACACTCCGCTCAACACATCTCGAGCAAATGTGTTAATGGCGATTCAAGATCAGGACAAAGTGAAATGGCCGCATCCTTCGAAGCCAAATACAGGAAATCAAGATCAGTACTGTCACTTTCATCGTAGTCGTGGCCACACTACTGAAGCATGTTGGCAACTTAAGGATGAGATTGAAAGACTTATCCGCCAGGGCTATCTTCGACAGTTTATTGGGAACCCACCTACCCGAGAAGAAGCTCGCCCCACTGGGGGGCAAAATCAACAACAACAAAGACAACCATTGAATAATATTCAAATGGTTGGTGAGATTGAGTAATGCTGCAACTTAAACCTTTGTGTTAGTAATACTACTTGTCATGTGTCACCATGTATCTCTTCTATGATCAGTAGGATGTCACTCTAATGTCCTTAGTATTTCTACCAAGTCAAATGATATGGTTGTCCCTATATGTATCTCTTTTGTTGTACAAGGGAATTATTGTATTGTCTTACAGTAATATAATGTGTTGTTCGTCCAGTTTTGATATTGTCTCTTTCTTTAAAAAAGAATATAAATGACAATGAAAAACTACTGACAAATATAGTCTCTTTATCCTTGATTCGAGAAATACACAATCTTTATTGTGTCTCAATCACTGGATGATCAATCCCAGGGGGATTCGATCTGACCTCTTCCACACAGGTTAACGTCATCGAGCAAAGGCTCCGACATACAACCTCGGATAGGTCTCACATCCTTGGTGGATTCTCTCGACCTATTCCATACAGGTTAACGTCGTCGAGCAAAGGCTCCGACATACAACCTCGGATAGGTCTCACATCCTTGGTGGATTCTCTCGACCTCTTCCATACAGGTTAACGTCGTCGAGCAAAGGCTCCGACATACAACCTCGGATAGGTCTCACATCCTTGGTGGATTCTCTCGACCTCTTCCATACAGGTTAACGTCGTCGAGCAAAGGCTCCGACATACAACCTCGGATAGGTCTCACATCCTTGGTGGATTCTCTCGACCTCTTCCATACAGGTTAACGTCATCGAGCAAAGGCTCCGACATACAACCTCGGATAGGTCTCACATCCTTGGTGGATTCTCTCGACCTCTTCCATACAGGTTAACGTCGTCGAGCAAAGGCTCCGACATACAACCTCGGATAGGTCTCACATCCTTGGTGGATTCTCTCGACCTCTTCCATACAGGTTAACGTCGTCGAGCAAAGGCTCCGACATACAACCTCGGATAGGTCTCACATCCTTGGTGGATTCTCTCGACCTCTTCCATAAAGGTTAACGTCATCGAGCAGGGCTCTGACATACAACCTCGAATAGGTCTCACATCCTTGGTGGATTCTCTCGACCTCTTCCATAAAGGTTAACGTCGTCGAGCAGGGCTCTGACATACAACCTCATATAGGTCAAATGTCATTAGATGATGTCTTGTATCCCAATCATTGGAAGATCATTCTTGGGGAGATTTAATCTAACATCTTCCCTTAACGTCATCAAGCAAGGGCTTTGACTTACAGTCTCAGATATGTCAAACATCCTAAAAGGATGTCTCTCACATTCATTCAAACTAATAATACATCAAAAGCACAAAGCATGTCTTACAGATGCAATAACAATTCAGGTCCCTCAAGGGGACAAATCCTCATTTCATATACAATATCATTGGAGTTACATAAATCCAGATTCAGGTGTACATTTATTCTCACTAGAAGTTGAAATTGAAAAGTACATTGGCATCATCTGTACAAATTAGTATCATCAAGCAATAAGCAACTGTAACACAGTCAAATATCCTTGGTGGATTTAAGTGGCTTCTCCCTTACTGCACGCAAGCATCTCCTACAACTGCTCCTTTAAAGAAAGGACATAACTGGATCATCATCAGACCTCCACTCAGTTGACAGTGTTAGTGTATGGCCAGAATATTGGCATGTCACACTACTTCGGCCTCTTGATTCAGTAATATCTGATGTTGGCACACTTCAGTATGGATGAATATTGCCTTAACACAATGTTACTGGATGCCGGCCATCATCTGCCCGTCGCGGGACATTCGTCGGACTCCTGCCCGACACCGAGCTTCCTCCCGTTGAAGGACTTCTGCCCATCGTGGGTCATTCGTCGAACTTCTGCCTGACACCAGACTTCTGCCCGTCGTCAAAGTTCTACACGACGATGTACTTCTACTTGTCGCCGGACCTCTGCCCGTCATCAGACTTTCATCGGACTTCTACCCGACGACGAGCTTCTTCCCGTTGCTGGGTCTCTGCCCGTCGCCGGACTTTCGTTGGAATTTTGCCCAATATTTTCGTCGGACTTCTGCCCGACACCGTACTTCCACTCGACGCAGGACTTTTGCCAATCGCGGGACTTTCGTCAGACTTCTGTCTGACACCGAACTTCCTCCCGTTGAAAGACTTCTGTCAGTCGCGTGAGTTTCGTCGAACTTCTACCCGACGCCGGACTTATGCCCGTCGTCGGACCCTCGTCGGACTTCAACCCGACGCTGTAATTCTTCCCGACGTCGGACTTCTGCCCATCGCCGGATGTTTGTTGGGATTCTACCCGACACCGAATTTTTACCCGTCATAGGACTTCTTCCCGCCGACGGATTTTCGTCGGAGTTCTACCCGACGCCGTACTTCTTCCCGACGCCTGACTTCCGATCATCTTCAGACTCCCTCCGACTAACATCTCACCTCCACATGATCTCTTAAAGAAGAGAAACTCTAACTTCTGCGCAAAGGGAGGGGCGCCGAGTCAAGTAGGGAAAGTCACCTACTCAAAAACAGCGGAAGGCCTCAAAATGCCAGAAACTAGATGAGAGAAGAAAAGAAATTTCTAACTCCTGTACAAGAGGAGGGGCGTTGTCTCAAGTAGGGAAAATCACCTACTGAATAACAACGGAATGCCTCAACTGTCAGAAAGCCAGAATGAGAGAAAAAAGAGGGAAAACCGCTAACTTCTGTGCAAAAGGAGGGGCGCCGAGTCAAGTAGGGAAAATCTCCTACTCAAAAACGGCGGAAGGCCTCAAAATGCCAGAAACTAGAGGGGAGAAGAGAGGAAGCCTCTAACTTCTGCGCAAAGGGAGGGGCGCCGAGTCAAGTAGGGAAAATCACCTACTCAAAAACGGCGGAAGGCCTCAAAATGCCAAAAGCCAGAGGGAGAAAGGAAGAAGGGGCGAGTTTCTACTAGGCCCTGGGGGGTCTATTTATAGTTTTCTTTAAGGGGGGGAGGATTCCAAAATTCTATTAAATTTCCTGAAATTTTTCAAAATTTTCGGAATTTTTTGGGATTTTTCCGGATTTTTTCGGATTTTTAATCCCATGTGGGACCCACAATTTAAAAAAAAAAAAAAAAAAAAATTTTAAAAAATTTAACCGCGCCCCGCGCGGTTCCGCGCGGTTCAGCGGGCAGACGCGCCCGCTGGCGCGGGCGCCGCCGCCGGCGGCGGCCGGCCGGTTCGGCCGCCTACGCGTTGCCGGGCTCCGATTTCGAGCCCGGACGGTCCAAATTGGACGTTTTTGGGGTCCCCGGACACGTTTTTCGACATTCCGGACTCAATTTTGACACTTTCAGAGCTCAACGGGGCCTCTATGATCAAGTTCGAGCAAACATTTAATTTTTGGAACGCAAATTTTTGCGATTTTGCCAAAGTGAAAAGCCGACACATATATTTTTGGACTCCTGGAGCTTTGACGTCCAAAAATAGGGGGGCAACTGATACGTCATCAGAAAATTATCTTGATTGGGCACGAATCTCGAGGAAAAATTCAAGTTGGAAACTTCAAAAATTAATTCGGAGACTATTTAAACTCCGATTTCAGCAAGCTTACAGTCGAACTGAGCGTCTCGGAAATACGAATCCAACAATACCAAATTCGACTCAATCCGAGCCCAAACGAGTCCAAATCAAGTACCCGAAGTGCTGTTGGAAGCATCAAACAGCAATTTGAGTTACCAAACGGTCTCCGATTTTGACGAGCTTATACTCGAATCGAGCGGCTCGACAAGACGAATCCAACGAGCCCAAGATCGCAGAATTCTGATATCATTAAGACCTTCAAATTCTTGATAAACGGCTCACGATCAAGGGATTCAATATCGACCGTTCATCCGGATCACTCCTTATTTGCCCTTGATCCCTCACATATTTACGGGCTATGCCACTCCAGAAAAACTATAAATAGCCCCTCATTTCTCTTAAGAGGGGACCCAAGCCAAGAAGAAAAGAAAAGAAGAAGAAGAGAAGAGAAGCCTAGGAGGGAATAGCTCCTCCTCGACCACCGCCGGAACACCGCCGGAACTCCGCCGGAACACCGCCGGATCACCACCGAAGCTCCACCAGGGGCCTGAGGGACGACAAAGCTCTGCCCAACACAGGAGTGACGCCGGAATCCTACCCGACACCCGAGTGACGCCGGACTTCTCTCCAAGTGACGCCGGAATCCTACCCGACGCCCGAGTGACGTCGGACTTCTCTCCAAGTGACACCGGAATCCTACCCGACGCCCGAGTGACGCCGGACTTCTCTCCAAGTGACGCCGGAATTCTGCTCGACACCTCGAGTGACATCGGAACTCTACTTGTCCTTGCAACTGATACTCGTTGTAATCTGATCGTCCTGAATTTAAAGGACGAATCAACCTTGTATTTCAAACAATACTAGTGGAACTCTTTTCAACTGGGCACGGCCCCGTGGTTTTTTCCCTTTCCAGGGTTTTCCACGTAAAAATCCTGGTGTTACTATTTCGATTCTGTTTGTGTGCTGAATATATGTACAACGCTGAGACGAAAATATTAAACTCTATCGCCGCGTATATTTGAGTCCGCAACAATCCCATGCACATTATTCATGTAATTATCTAGAGACTGGGGAATCAAATTTTGTCTCCGTGAGAAAAAGTGGCTGTCGTTGTAGCCGGGACTGCTTCACTCGCGGGTTAAGGCATGCGCAAACAATCCCATGCACATTATTCATATACGTTCCTACAAACAAATATTAAAAAATTATGACTGAAGTAGGTTTTACAACTGGGGCCTAAGACGAAAATCTAACGGACCAAAAGTTTTGCTCTCATTGGAAGGCACTTACAGAAAGACCATGCAGCGGGAAACCATCAACATTGTACATAAACTGAGAAGCCACAGTTAAAATTCAGCCATTTTTAGCGCTTGATCAAGTAAGGCCGAAATTCTTATCGGATAAATAATATAGATTTTATATTTTGAAGTGCTGCAATTAAATGAATAGAGATCCACTTTTTCACGTAGAAGTATTGTAGATTGTCTTTGTGCGTCTCGTGCCACACAAAAACAGTATTATATGCTGTCTTGAATCAAACTCTTAAAAAACCATCTCTTCTCTAAAATTTTCTCATATATCAAATTGGATTTCTAATCAACAGCTCAAAATAAACTAATTTTTTTGGTGAATTATCGAATTAGGTTTTTCTATTGAACCCTTTTATGACCTTCAAATAAATATACAGTGTGAATACATTGTTTTCCTCTGGTTGCCTTGTGGCTTGCTGTCTCCGATGGATGGCCCTTGTCGTCTAGCTGAGTGGTTGCAGGATGCTTCATGCCAATTTTTGAGTCCGACAGGCTTCTTCACCTCAGTCGCTCTGAGGCCTTCATATTGTCTTATTTTTAGCTCTTTTCTTTTGGAGGTTATCTTCTCCAGCGTTGTAATTTCGATTTTTCTTTTTTGGGCCTTCACTGTAATCTCTTTTTTTTTTTTTTGAATGAAATTTGGGCATGTCCCTTTATTTAAAATAAATTTTAAAAAAAGTGTATATAAGTTAAAATGTTGCTCAAGGAAAAAGAGAAAAAAAAAACGTTTAGTCAACTATTAAGTATATATACGCAACTCCAAGGGTGTAAAAATGGGTTTTCGGGCTGAGTTCAGATCCAACTCGAAATTGATCCGCCCTCAATTGATCCAACATGAACCCGACCCAATTAAACAAACGGATTAGAAATCTAAATTCGAACCCGACACGCACCAAACTCTTGTCGACCCGACCCGACCCGACATGCTAGGTGAGCACAGAGCAGGTGAGCGTCGAATGCGGGGCACGAGGGCAAGCACGGGTAAGACCGCGAGCAAGCGAGAGAGAGGGTGAGGCCGCTAGTAGGCTAGTGAGCATAGGAATTAGAACTCGAATCTGATCTGTTTGTTAAATTGGTCGACACGAAATCTGATTTTACGGGTCAAGTTAGGGTCAGGGTTTTAGGTCGGGTTTTCGGATCATGTCAAAAATTGACACTCCTACGCAACTCACCTTGGTTTATTGGCTGGGAGTTTTGGTGAACAATCAAGAGGTCTGGGCTCGAGTCTTGCAGATGTGATGTGTGCATGAGTTTGTGTTAATTGACCTAAATGCCCCCCCCCCCCCCCCCCCCCCCCCCCCCCCAAAAAAAAAAAAAAAAATATTTATACATAATGATGTTACGGTGATGAAACCTCTATAAGTAAATATAGAATGTTATTAATTTTTTCTTACAATGATAAAGACAATCCCTACTATATATGTTTGAAAATTGAAATCCTACTCCTTATTTGCCGGGATTCTTCTTCTTAGTTTTCAATACTTTCACATGACACTTCAATCAAGCTCTTAAAAATAGATAAAAATTTTGTGGGCAGACTAATTAATCTATTTTATCTATTTATAATTTGCTCTATGACTAATGCTACTTATGTATGATATTGCCATAAGAGAAATGACTCTCTATCTCTCTCTCTCTCTCTTAAACAAATAAGAAATTTTAATATAATTATTTTTTTTATAGAATGTTATGTCATGCTCGACCACAAGAGATGATATTATTATTATTTAAACATATTACCAATAAATATCAATTTGTACGATAAAAATAATACCTTTTTAATGACATGTGAAGTGATGCCAATTGGTTCGGCATGTCATTTGATTAAAAAAATAATCATTTACTGCTTGAAAATGTGGCGGTTAAATTAATATCATCAAATAAATGAAAGTGAAAGATATTATTAATATTATTACTTTGTCCTTTTACATTGACAAGCACTTGAGGCCGCTAATATGTCTTTAAGAATTGATCAATTAAACCTAGCTTGATGACAGCAATACAATTTATATATATATAAACCTATCAACATCCTTGTAAAGATAACGTCTGGATAGCACTGACCTTACGTCTAATGTTATTTGCATATAAGATTTGATCAAAAGGCCGGCAGTACGTAGTTGAATAGGCATAATTTGACCTTTCTCATTCAAACCTAACCTAATGGCTAAGAAATGTAGGCTAATTTAAACTCATATTGCACCTCCTCAATAACTCAACAAGCCTAATTAACTATTTCAAAAAAGCTATTGTTGTAGTTTTGAAGGGTTTTAGGGGGATTTTAAACTGTCGTGAAAAATTTTTTTAAGTGATTTTAGAACCGCTGCAAAGCTACTGTGAGTACTAATAGCTAGAATATTATTGTCAAAGGTTTTATAACTATTGGGGAAGCTTTGTCGTTGTAATTTAATTTTCAGCAATTTTAATCATTGTTATGTTATCGTTTAAACTGTTATAATATGAAAAAAAATAAAAATAAAAAATTTCGGATGTGATTAATGAAAAATTTTGTGTTAGAATAATAGCTCGATAAAAAAAAAACATGGTGGGCTTTAAAATCGATTCTAATAAAAAATTTAATTAGGATATCTTGACAAAATTTTTATCTCTAATTAATTAAATAACATTCATATTCAAGTCAATTCTTATTTAATTAGCATTATGTGATAATAAAAGTGGCATGTTGTATGTTACTTCAAATTAATTCTTCTCTACTCTTTGAGTTATATGACCGTCAAAATAAATATATATACATTATACATTATACACAAATTGTATCACATCATAAAAAATCGTCATTTCTTATGTTATAAAAAAAATTATAAAAATATCATAACTCATTAGAGCTCTTAAACTTATTCTAAGATTAATACTTATATATGATATCATAAATGATATTAATCTCAATATAAATTTAGAACTTTAGCTCTTATATTGGATGTAAAATAAGACCATGTATGCGTGCTATTTACATATCTAATACCTAAAATTTTAATATTACATACCTACTATTCATAGAATAAATATGAGTGCATAGAATAAAATATTAAAGTTTATAGGATGGTATGCGTTGTATTAAAATTTTGGGTATTAGATATGTAAATAGCATGAAATAAAGTGGTATGTATGTAAATTCCCTTTTTTCTTATATATGTATTTGGACGTTTAGGGGATTGGAGTGAGGACGAGAGAGGAGGAATTGCTTCAATGCTTCCGTCTACTTTTCTTATATTAGAGTTGGGAACTTTGCTGGTAGTACTCTCCGCTGTCCTTTTCCAAAGGAGAAGAATACTTCAATCTGAAAAGAACATGCAGGAGGACACGATAAAAAAGATTAAATGGCTTTAAATTTATTAGAGAATATTGACAAATTCATTATATTAGTGATTAAATTTATTTTTAACATAAAAATTTAAAATTATAAGTGTCAATCATTTATTATGCGAATACATTAATATATTTTTGTATGATAACAAAACTAAGCAGTCCAAAATTTTGTTGAGATGTGATGGTGTCACGGAGTGGATGACCGGAGATTCACGTCCATCTGACTCAGCTGGCGGTGGACAAGTGGGTTTAGCTAGAAAGAAAGTAGAAGCATAGAGCTTTCTTCTGTGGGTTTCCCAATAGGATTATTGCTATTATTTAAATATTATTGTCTGTGTGAATCTCTATGTTTCTCTGTCACCTTTTTTTTTATTTTTTTTCTTTGATTTTTAAGGCTACTTCTTTTAATCCTTTGGTTAATCTCTCCTTTTTGAGCGGAGCAAATTCTGATTTGAGCTTAAGCTCTATAATTATTCAAATTTGAGCTTAATTCTACGAGTTTAAGTTGGCTCACATATCTACTTATTTATTATGAGGGGAATATCATTGTTATTCAAATATTTTTTATAATAATATGATAGAAATAATAAAAAAATTAAATACGATTTTAAATATTTTTATTGGAAATGTACGCATTCAATTGATTTTTAAATCTTTTCACAACATTATAATAAAATTATGGAATTTTAATATATTTTAAATATATTTTTTTATTAATTATTTTTAAACTAGATGGCTCATGAACTAACAAGTTGAGTAGGCATCACCTAAAATTTAATTTTTTTAGCTCATCAATCTCGGCTCAAGTGCTATTTATCTAGTGGAGTCGGAGCAATTTATGAATTTGCTTGGCTCAGTTACGCCCCTAACTCAACCTAATTATATTTTGATGTATATGTGGATGGTATAATTGAACAAGTACTTCTTTAATTTTGATCACGTGTTTGTTATATCAAGCTCAATCTATTCAGCACCTATTGTCTGAGCCAAACCCTGGCGATGTATTTATTTTTATTTTTTTTACGTTTGTCATTAATTTTGTTTCTATCATGTCAACTATATTTTGATCGATCTTTTTTTTTTTTTAATGATGCATGTTTTGCCTTGGACAAAATGTTCGAAGAAATTAGCTATGCTCCTCCTATTAAAACCCCAACCCACGAGGGTGTTAGCTGTGAATTCCTAGTCAAATAGCCAACCCAACGTCTATATAAAATGCAAACTAAGCTCAAGGAGGCTGTGAATTGTAAGCGAGAGCCCCACTTGGCCTTTTAATTTAATATTATTTAAATGTACATGCATTTGGTGTCTTTGTATGGTATTAATGATCAAGAGAGACGGTGTGGACCGAAGCTAGCTACCATTTGGGGCTTGACAGAAGAGAGATAGAAAGATAGAAAGTAAAGGAAAAGAATCACAAAGCTGTCACTCTGTGTACTGTTTCTCTCTTTCTTGACCATTTATTCTCTCTCCTCGTCTCCTTTTCTTCACATGGAAGAGGAGGAGGTCGAGAATAGAGATCAGAAGGAAGAGTAATAGAGCAGAACAAGATCAGTAATTAATTAGTATTCTTCTCGAGAGAGAGAGAGAGAGAGAGAGAGAGAGAGAGATACTGTGATGGGGAGTATGGGAGAGAATAGCCCTCACTATTACAGGTCGAGGTTTGGGGACACGACGTTGACGAAGGTGTTTGTTGGGGGCCTGGCCTGGGAGACGCCAACAGAGGAGCTCCGGCAATACTTCGAGAAGTTCGGGGAGATCCTCGAGGCTGTCATCATCACAGAAAAGAACACGGGAAGATCCAAGGGCTATGGATTTGTACGCTGTTCTCTCTCTCTCTCTCTCTCTACTCTCTAACAATAACGTCTAAGAGCCTTTTGAATTCGAATGTTATTAACACTAATCAATAGTTCAATCTGTTGTTCTATTTAATCCAAGAAAAATAATCTCTCAATCTCTTTCTCTCTCTTTCTGCTTGTGATCAATTGAAAATGAAGTTTATTTAAACATTGATTATATTCTCCCTCTTATTTCTCCGATTCATTGAAAATACATAGATAAACCCATCATATTGGATCATATTTTACAATGAATTAACTTTTGCTTGCAGGTGTAATGATTTCTAATGTTTTTCTCTCTCTACACATCCATTCACCCTCTTCAATTAGAAAAAAATATTTTCTCAAAATATCCTTAACAAACCGCTGGTAATGTATATCGTTGAAACAGCATCTCTTCATACTTAATTTTAGATGTGCTTGGAATTATACGGCATTTATATGAGATTATGATTTTCTTGCAATATTGGTCCATTTTTTAGGTGCTTCAATTTTTTGAAGGACAAGTTCATTTCAAATTGGCTTATCCTTAATGGGCAGGTGACGTTTCGTGATCCGGAGTCGGCAAGACGGTCGATAACGGATCCAAATCCGCTAATTGATGGGAGGCGGGCTAACTGCAACATTGCGGCGCTGGGCCGTCCTCGTCCTTCAACCCAGCGAGGTACTTTGTACCCTCAAAATCAAAACTATGGAATATTAATGGAAAAAAAATTAGAAAATTTGGTTTAAATACTTTAAATTATATTCTTCTCAAAACAAATTAAATAAATTTAAATATTATCTTGAATAATTATAATTTGACTTAATTAGGTTTAACAGATGGATGATTTGGAAAATATAGAAAATATGGATTTTAATTATAATATGATGCTATGGGCGTAGTGGTGAAAAGGTCCTGGTGGGGCTCACGGCCATGGCTGGTTAAGATAAGCATGGAGGCCCAGCCAGCTCACCAGATAAGTTCTCCCATGTCTTACGCCGAGCTGACTCAGCTCTTTTCGAAGATTTGGGCGATGGCTTCTTATAGTAAGAAAGTCAAAATGCTGTGTGCATAAATAATATAAATATAAATACAAATCTTTTATAAGAAAATTCTTATATATTTTTTGTGCTAAAGAATTATGATGACAGAGATTAGATTGCTCATATATAGAGAATAATACAGAGATTTTTTTATGTGAAAATTGAGAGAAAAATTATATGATCTCATTACATTTTAATTTTTTTCTATTCTTGACGCCGGCCTTTAGTATTTTTATATTTTGTTTTGACATTTTCTGCCTTTTTGAAGTCTCTACCATGTTATATATTTCTCTATTTTTTGGATTCTCCTCATGGTTGTTCCTAGATTCTTGATTATGATGTTCTTGGGATCTTTGTTATGGGGTTATTAGATTCTTCATATTGGTGTCCTCAAATTCTCTTAATTACAGCCTACTTCATTCCGGTTGGTTGTTTTAAGCCTCTAGTTGTTAATTGATCACTCTAGCATCCAAATACCTTCTCTATTTAGGAGAAAATATTTTATAAATTGCTTCCAATGGTCCAACAATTATGTTGCCTACCTCTCTCCCCACAAAGGAAAAGAAGGGTTTTCATGAATACCTCTAGTTACATATTGACTTTAGTTGTCTACATTATTTACATTTGAGGAGGACTATTCCTAACTATCCTCCATCATTATCCACACCAATACCTCTCAATGTCTTGCTTCAGAAGTAACAAAGGGCATTTCTTATTGCCTAGATTTTATAGTCTAGGTTTTATGTTATATTTTTGACTTTTCTATTTCTAAAGAATGACCAACTGTAGTTACATATTCGAATTAGTGGTTAAGCATGGTAGGTCAAATAAAATTTCCCTTTTATCAGTTTTTCAAATTACAAAATTAACGCATGTGTTTTTTATAAATTTTACTAACAGTGTATAAGACTTCGTTTGGGACGGCTTTTTTATTGCTTATTAAAATAAAATTTTAGTATAAAAATTTTAATTTTTTAATTAAAACTCTATTTTAAGAAATAATTAAAAATCATCCCAAATGCAGCCTAAGTTGTCATTTCAAGTATATGCATTCAATTTCTTATTTTCTATAAATATGATTCCTTGCATCAGTTGCATGCAATAAGAGATTATCATATAAATAATAGTTTAAATGAGAAATACACTTCTAAATTTATATGATTAAGACAATTTAGAAAGAAAAAAAACATAATCAGAAAATTTTTTATTTTTTTGAAAAAAAAATCATACAATAATATTTTTAAAAACGTATTAACCGCTAATCAAGTTTTAAGCTAATTAATAATTATAATTGTAAATTTGTTCTACAGAACGAAACCAAGGAGCAGGAAGATCCTACTTGGCCCCATCGCAATCAATGGCACCACCGTACGCTAGAGTGCCAGTTCAAATGCCTCAGGTGCTCTACCCCACACCATATGGGTAAGTTCTAACAGAGGAAACAGAATAGTGAATGGGACCCGAACGAACTAACCAATTAATTGACGCTCATTAGCTAGATAAGTTTGTTAAACTAACCATTGCCAGTGAGATGTAGGCCTCTTAGCTGTTTGAATTAGGATCGGGTCAGCTGGCCCAGATCAGATCCAAATGGTTGGAAGATTGTATAAAAATTAGGATTGATTAAAAAATTCTTTATTTTTTAGGAATTTTTATTAGCATACTATCCATCATCTAATTTGTTTATAATTGTTTGTATGCATCGTTAGTGAATTCCCTATTCAAGTGGTTTATATGGATTTGGAAGATAAATGATAGGGATTTGTAATGAATATTGTGGGTTATTAGTTAATATTAGTTTTAGGAATAATGTTAGTGGTTAATGGATAATTAATTTTCCATAAGAAGACTTTATAATTCTGTAACAATCTTTTAATATAATATTTACACAATTATTTAAAACAAATCCTTGTGGACATTGGACAGTAGCACTTGGTCATATTTCTGATTATAAATTTGCAATAATAACGGAAGAATCGATGTCTAAATGAGTTAATTTTGGTTAATTCTTGCAGTTACATGACATATGCTTCAGAATATGGCTATCAGCAGGTTAGTCTTCCTCTGACCTCTTATGACGCAATTCAATTTCCCTGCTTTCAATGTAACCAAGAACTTTAAAAATGGTTTTGGCACTCAAAACAAATTTTATATATTCAGAAAATAATTGTGCATAAATAATGAGTTAATTATGTAAATAACTAATTATTTGATCTCCTCGTGATACATTTTTAGTAATAATTAAGTTGATTGCTGAACTGTTAATGCTCATAAGTAATTTTTGTTTTGACGCTGATGAAAACTGGTATATGCTATCAGATTTCATAAAAGTTCACATAATCAATTACAAAGGTTATTTAGTTTGCAAACTAAGGGCATGTTTGAGATAGTCTGCTTTGCTTTTCAGACAATAGGTATAATTTTGTTTGACTATTATTTTTTAGTTTCTTTCTGATTGTTTTTCGAAAATTATTGTGGTGGAAAGCTATTTTTTACAATCAGAATAATTAAGCTATTTTTTGCACAACAATTTCATAATCAATTTTATAAAACGTTGTAGCCAAACCCAAACATATCCTAAAATAAGTTAATTTCTATGTCACAATCAAACCAACAAGGTGAGCATATGATTGTGATTAGGTTTAATTTTAGGCTTCATTACGTAATATTATAGAATTGCATACAAATTAATAACTATTATATAAGCTGCTCTAAAATGAACAGTGGATGCTCATGAAATAAATGAAGAAGGGGCCCATTCGTAATAATTAATGTTACTGCCCATTATGTGCAAAAAAAAAATTGTAAAAATTAAAATTGTCATTAAAAAAACATTTCACAAGTATTACAAAATGAGATCCTAACATTGGTGCAAAATTACATGAATATCATTACACAATATTTTTTTTTCTAAATTATAAAAAAAAAAACATATAACATTATATAGTCATTCAACATTAACTTTTGTGTTTTAAAAATATTACAGGGCGCGTACCATTCTCAATTGGCATCACAATACTATCATCAGATGATGTACGGCTCGACCATACAATCGAACGGTGGTGCTCCAACTTATCTGTATCATCAACACCCTCAGCTAAACTACCTGATCCAATCATCAAGGGTCAGCTTTCCTCCATCCATGTTGCAAGGTCAAGCTCATCATCAGCCCTACGAGAAAGATCAAACGGCTAGAATGGAGACTGAGGGATCCTTCTTTCCACCGTCTTCTCTGCCACCAGGGTTTCAACTTCAACCTCCACCAAATGCCAAGAAATCACTCGCCATCTCTGGTATATTACTTTATTATATCAACTTATTTATCTCAGCTTCATCGGTTGGTTGAGAGATTTGACTATCAACTAAGAGGTTTTGTATTTGAAGCTTGAATATGTGATGAGTGTGTGAATTTGCCTTAATTGACGTAAATGTCTCAAAAAATATATATTTTTAACTAGAATTTTTAGTGGGCTCTCTTCTATGCTATGCTGTATTTTTTTTTCACATATTTGATGAATAATAAATCATCATAAAAATAAAATTTGTAAATGTTTTTTCATTTTGCATATAGACATCAATAGTCTAATATTGAGATTTCATTTGGGATAACTTTCTTATTGCT
The DNA here is from genome assembly GCA_019925795.1 of Dendrobium chrysotoxum. Lineage (NCBI taxonomy): Eukaryota > Viridiplantae > Streptophyta > Magnoliopsida > Asparagales > Orchidaceae > Dendrobium > Dendrobium chrysotoxum. Next base: position 78,577,787 of record CM034313.1, read on the forward strand.
TTTTAAAATAACTTTTTAGTATATATATTTTTTTGAATTAAAAATTTTTGTGCTAAAAAAACTGCTTTAGAAAATATTAAGAAAGCTGTCTCAAATGAAACTTGAATTGAGAGAGAGAAAGATCATTTCCCTCACATATATCTGAAGAAAATTACATCTTTGAATTATTTTCCACCTAACAAATTCTGTGATTTAAAGTTTCAGGCACTGAAGCTCCTAATCCATCCGTAACAACTGGCGGTAACAAAGCAAGCCAAGATGTTTAAAGAAGCCATTTCAACTCTCTTTAATTTGATGGGAACTGAAGATCAAAGTCACTAGAAATAATGAAATATCAGAGACGCCTCATATATATACTTCATTATTTTGCAGTATTATTTCTTGACATTCATTTTTGTATCCCATTGGATTTCAGACACGATCATGTGAATAAAAGGAATTGAGGAATGCTGAAGGCGAAAAAAATTTCAGCTCAATTTTTTGTCAAAAATTATATATTTATGATTTTTACCCTTGGCTTTACCTGAATTTGTGTTTAGCAGGGGAAAAAAGCACGAGTTTTCTATGAAAATTTTATCGTACGAATGGTAATATGGCTTTCGGCCAACGCTTGGCCCTGTGCACAACTTTCAAAGACATGAGAAATAACTTGGAAGAGATGATTAGATTAATCATCTGATGCAGCATTCAATCGGGAAAATTTTTAGATTAGGCATGTTTAATGATTATATTAAGCATACAAGCATGATTTAAAAAAAAATTAAAACTAGGCAAAATTGTCCCTTTGAAGGGCAACTTATGCTGACCAGGCAAAGTTGGGTCAGCTAGCTGTTATCCGTAGAGAAAATTAGGACCAACAAGAAGTCGCCGGATTAATTGGCGACTTACGTAAGTCGCCTGTTGACTTACATCTATTATTTTAAAAAAATGGAAGTAATGACTATTTTGAAGCATTGGATACTGAAGTAAGCCGCCCGTTAAATGAACGACTTACCTTAATGATTTTTTTTAAAAAAAAAAGGACAATGCCTTTTTGGTGCCATTGGATACTAAAGTAGCTATGACAGTTATGATTGAAGGCATGTGACTAGAGCTGTAAAGATGTGTTATTCCATTAGATAGTTTGTCAACATCATCTTTTTATTTTTGTCATTATATTCATGATATTTCTGCATGTTATTTATTAGTATTAATTTTTAATTTGAGATCTCTTACTCAATATTATTTTATTTCAGTATAAATATGTAGTGCAAGGCTCCCCCAGGGTTAAAGTAGTTTGAAAATATTTTATGAACTTCTTATACAGCACTTCGTAATGTATTCACCAGTTATGGATTTGATTCGGACAACTCCCACGAAATAGATGATTCAAGAGGGTAGCATTCGTTTGAAAAAGAGTTTGGAGCTACCGACTGATGAAATCCTTGAAGCGAGGGCCAAAGTTAATGAATATTTTTTGTGTTGTATGCATTTCTGGAGCGAAGATGAAGATTGCATATTGTGGCATGTGCATGATGAGGTTATGAAAGTTAAGCTGTATAGGGCGGGCAATGATCTTAGAGATGTGAGATGGAGATATCTACAACAAAGGTTCGAGGAGTATAGTCAGCATTGGCTTCCGTTGCACTTCCTCAAGGGTCGGAGAGGCCTTTCACGTAACACATGATGTTCCTCCACAGCCATGTCATCCTGAGGTACGTCAACTGTCTGAAGGGTGCTTAGTACAAAATCTGGGGTGAGATATGCATGCAAATTTGCTGGCATTTGGTAGCTAAAAATATCCTCAGAGGGCTCTTGATTAGGATATGAAGAGGGTCCAACATATCCATTGTAAGGCTGAGGAGCATCCTGGGTCATAGAGAGTGGTGTATCATGTCCTATTGTATCATCAAAGTATCATTGATCCTCAATATGCATCTGCCGGTGCAAGCCACGATAAAGCTCCACCACCATGTTTATGTCCCTTTCCTGCTATGTATCCTCAGTGCCATTCAAGTGGTGTAACAAAGTGCTTTCCGTATCAAGGAAGAAATCACTCTGAAATGACAACATTAATTCTTCAATAATTTACAAATAAGGGTCTAAGAAATTGAAGATATGTTTTATATTTATGTAGTAGGCGCTCTGAGGGAGCTCTAGGATATGACGTGGTGGGATGCTCAATAGTTGCTTCAACATGTATTGTGTCGCCTATGACTTGTACCACTACAGATACTGATGCACAACATAGTCACTACCCTCATCAAGATGCTCCACGATAATTATCTATCGACGCCTGCTCTCCCATATGGTAATGTAGGCCTGGTGGTACAACATCTAATCCATGTCTTGCTTCCTACGATCATTTACTCTTTTGAAGCTGGGGTCCATAGGTTGTACATCAGTAGTAGGGTAAGCTGAACTATAGTAGAACTCGATCAAGCAAGTGCCACTCAACCCTCTTCCAACTAATCACAGGTACTCGTACAACATATATCTCTTCACATGCCAAACATAAGTGTGCAACATGTGCACAAATATCATGTGTGTATGACTCCCAGATGACCTGTGCATTCAAAATTAATTTAGCTGCAAAAAAAAAAAAGCAAATTACATAGCATTAAAATTGAAACAATATCTGGCTATCATGTAGATCGTCAAGCTCATCCCTACAACTAATGAGGTTACCCACAGGCAATTCTCGCAGTCGATCCTCATTCCACCTATTCCAAATAAATCTCATATAATTGAAAAGAATATGCATGTCATATTAGATTAAAAAATCAATAACTAGACTTCATACCTGAACCCAACACGTATACCATCTAGCTGTACTAGAAAGGGAATACAAAGCGCTGGTCGACCAACATGTAGGTGCTCCCAAGCCCATATCTGTAACAAGGGTATGCACCCAACTATGTTGGTCCTATTGGGCCTTGTTGCTTCACTCAACTCCTCGTACAAGTGGGCCAAGACCGCTCCCTTAAGAGAGTACGTATTGAATACTGTCAAATCCTCTATGATAGCCAAGTAATGAAAATGTATCTTCAAACCTGAAGTATCAGGGAGTAAATGACAACCCATAATAAATAAGATGTATGCCCGAACATGCCTCCAAAAATTCATCTCGTTCAACTCTAAGTATGAGTCACACCAAAATGTCCAATGCAACCATTTGAGCAGGATGCAAGTCTGCGCCCATTCCTAACGATCAGACCGCCTTCTATAGTATGGAGGGAGAAGAGGATATCGGCCTACGGTGGGGTCATGTTATCCCCATTCTTCCTTGTTGGGGATGTGGTGGAATTTTGTGGAATAAGTTAATTTATAGTTGATCATTTTGTAGTACGGAGAAACATAATCTACGTGGCTTCGTTTTATCATTGCAACAAAACATACGACATGCGTATACGGTATATGATATAATAATAATTTTTCACAGCTGCACATGCATCTTCTTCCATCAAATAAGTCGACACGATACGATCGGGAGCACATGTCGAGAACTTTGAATTCGTGTATGTTAAGACGTATTGATTTTGACAATCTTCTTGCCTCTTCCTCAACCCTTTTAAATGAAGTATGCATACGTGGGGCAAAGAAGCTATTATTTTATTGCTCATCAGCTGTAATTAACTCCAAATGCCTTATGAACATTCCAACAACGTTATAGTAGATGGCCATAATCAATGCTTCAACTAGCAATCCTCGAGATCTTTTTAATACTCCATTAAAAGACTCGGCCATATTTGTTGTCATTACATCGTATTTAAATCCACCATCGTGTGTTAATGACCATCGGGTGACAGCTCGAGTCAGGGGTTGTTCGAGTTCGACTCGTGAGTTAAATATCGTGCTTGAACTCAAGCTCAAACTCGAGTCTAGCTCAAAAGTCAGGCTCGAGCTCGACATGCGATACTGTAACGAGCCATCAAGCCACTAGTCGAGCTGCTCGTCTGGATTTTTAGCCCATTTTTTATTTTTTGGCACAATTTTATCACCTGGTTTTGCACGTATGGAGAGAAGAAGCTACCACTTTGGGAGAAAAAAAGGCAGCAACAGCAGCATAATGCATTTTATTATATTGTTTGTGAGGAAAGAAGGCTGCCAACATTTATTAGCATTTATTAGCATTGGTATTTGAGAAAAAAAACTTTTGAATTTTTTTAAATTTTTATATGGAGCTGCCGTTTTGGGAGAAAAGAATATTCTATCAAACTTTTTTTTAAAACTTAATTTATTACTTTTCAGCATAAAAAAATATTAGCTTAAAATAATATTTTCAAGCCGGCTCGCGAGCTCACGAGCCGAGCCTCAACAAACTCGTGAGCTCGATAAGCTCGGCTCGCTAGCCCATAAATGAGTCGAGCTCGAGCCCGCTCGGCTCACTTACACCCCTAATATCAACCTTGATTTTCTTTATATCTGCTATGCATCTATTATAAACACATAGATCATCAGTATTGCCAGCTGCATACATTTTCTGATATAGAAATTCAACGTCACCTTACCCCATCTGTCGTATTGCTTTATTGAAGTTCTTACGTATATTCCTAAAACAGTGTCAGTGAGCTGCACCAAGGAAAATTTCTCTATATCCTCGGAATAAGCCAGCATGCCTGTCAGAGATGATACACAAGTTTTGCCTATCTGTAACAACTGGGAGGGGCTCGTATAGTTGCATGAGGAACCAAATCAATGATTCAGTACACTCTGACTTAACAATAACGAAGGTAAGTGGAAATAAACCATTATTTGCATCCAAGCCAATCACACTTAGTAATTCCCTTGATATTTGCCAAGCAGGAAAGTCACATCAAGACTAAGAATAGGCCAACAGTATGTCCAACCAGTAATAGAAGGACTGAATTCCTAGAAAAGTCTTTAAAACCTATTAGTCTGTGTGCTTTGAATTCTATACAGTTTTTAGCATTATAGAGGCTACGACATCCATGAACAAATTCAAAGTCCAGTACGACTCCTCCTAGCTCCTAAAAACAGCCTTAATAGCCTTTTGTCGAGCATCCCAATCCTTCATGTATGAAACTTTTATGTTGAACATTACTTCCATGCGACTAATTATCTCCTTGGCTTCAAGTCCATCTATTTTTTAATTGTCGACAGTATGTAGAAACTTATAAACTGCGAGTAACACTAATGGTGGTCGCTTTGAAAAATTGGAGTGGCACATGTATGGTGGTACTTTATAGATGAGATTTTAAATATACCACCTAAGTATTTACTCTAAGTAGAATGCAGTTGCCATAAGCAAGGAGACACCTGACAATCATACTTTGCACATGTAACCATAAACTTCTTAGTATATGATGTGATGATAATATATTAAACATTATTTTGGATTGACCATCCTTGTAATGCAAATTGCAGATCAGCCTTTCTTCTGAAGCACATCCCTTCAGGTAATTCGGTAGGAATCGAGAAGTCATCCTCAATTATCACCTCGTCATGGACATCATCAAACTCAACTTCCTGATCCCATTGTTGTGTAGTCTAACAGGTGTCTGCATAGTTTTTATTTGCTACCATTGCATCCTTAGTGCCAATTAATCTGGAGCAGTAACTTGAATGACATTTTAAATATTTTTATTACCAACTGCAACTCCATTATTCACCATTGGTAAAAGATCATCAACATCCTCATCAGAACACTACTTGCTAGAGCCACTACTCATAGTCTCATAATCGTAATGATCATAAGAGATTGATTGTGTCAAAGGGGCTGGAGGTTCCTGCGTCTTCTAGTTCTTTATATCACTACATTCAAAATATTCATCTTTATTTATTAATCGATAGAAAAATATTATATTGGACCATTAATGATATGCGATATAGGAAACTCACTGGTCAATAGGCTCTTTTTCTAACTTAAGCTGCTCTAAGTTGATATTTCTTGGCACTTATAGGGGACGATTCCTACCCCCATAATAAGTTGGCTCGAAATTGGCATCCACTTGTAACTCACCTCTATATATTAGCATGAACGTTGCACCTCTTACACTCATACTTGAACTCGTATGTTTCGCTATGAAAGATCAACAAATCGCATATACTTAGTACAATATATCATTAATTTACACGATCATATTTATAGTCATTATACAAAAATTATAATTATAATACGTACTGTTACTATGAAAATAACTTCACAAATTATCAAAATAGTTCACTTAATGCATTATAAAAGTTAATCGCAATATATATTATACATAACTTCAAAATACCAATAAATAACTTCAAATAAACTAATTATCAAACAATTACTTCAAACCCAAAAATAACTAAATCATTACCAAAAATTACAAACTCATAAATTTGTATAACATTACCAAATAATTATTTCAATCCAAATATAGTCAAGCAAAAAAGCTCATACATTCATGGCAATAGAGCCAAATAAAACGCTCATTTCACCAATATCCAATAGAAAAAAAAATTAAGGTTTTCCTTCCAATCGAAAAACACGCATTTGTCCAATAGGAAAAAAAAATTTAGATTTTCCTTCCAACATCCAATCCATGGCAATAGAACCAAATAAAACACACATTTCTCATCAAAATTAACTTGTATACCATCTTCCATAACTACATCACAACAACCACAAAAAAATTATCAACATACAAATCCTAAATTTTTAAATCACTACTTCTCTACTATACTTAGATATTTCTAAGCAAAAATAACTACTTAACAAGAACAATCTAACTTAATTTAGCAAAGAAATTTAGAAAAATCCTTACCTCAACACTTAAACCGGATCGGAAGACGCTCGCGAATGGGAAGAGCAAACATTTCGACAGGTAAGGAAGAAAACTGGAAGAACAAGTGTTCGTTTTAGCAAGGCAAAGTTGCCCGTGATCCACGTAGACGTTTGACTAATATAGTCAGAGGTTAGTCGCCGTTTAAATGGCCGACTTTGCCTACTTTTAAATATTTTTTAAAATATACTTAGACACTTAATACAATTATTAATTAAGCTTAGTTTGAAAATTTTCCCATTCAATCAGTGAACAATTGAAAATTCTATTAAAATTAATATATTTGTCATTCTTTTATGGATTGATCTTTTTATAATAAGTATGCATCAATGATATGTGCTCAGCTCGCCCACTTGCATGGGCATGATTGGAACTGGAATGAAAGATTCTTCTTCATTGGGTCAGTTATTTTATCTTATGACAAAAAAATGAGTTTTGCTGTCATTTTATAATAAAGATTAATTATTTTTGTTGTTATACTAATATCTTATATTTCTAAACAAATATATTTTTTCTTTGATCTTTATTTAATATATAAAATTATTTCAGAACTTTTGGCCCAAAATTTTTCCTGAATTCCCTGCAAATATACCGACAAAAAACCTAAGGAAATTTACATTCATATCACTTTATATCATATTATTTATATATCTAATAATAAAAAATTTAATATTTCATGTTTATCATTTATAGAATAAATATGAGTGCAAGAACTGAAATATTAAAGTTTATAGAATGATATAAGTAAGATAATGAAAAATATAAGTGATATATCTGATATTAAAGTTATTTATAATTGGTAGACATAAAATTTTAAAATTTTGAAAGATATATATATAAATAATATATATAAAATGATATGTACGGGAAATCCCTCAAAATTAGGAAAATTATTGCGTGCGGCGTCCGGATTCATCTGGAGGTGAATCCGACGCACCACATCACCTGGGGCCCGATATATACGGGTAATATGGTGCGTTCGAATTTACCTCCGAATGATTCAGACAGCACGTAATAATCCCTCCAAAAATTGATGCAAAATAAATTCTAACCGTTGATCCATTTCATTTATTTCATGAATTATTTACCAAACTTAAGTACACCCATTCCTTAGAAAACTCACCAACCTCTCCAATCCTTCAAACGACGACCCCCCAATCGCCACCGCTCTCCTCGCCCTCTCCTTCCACTCCCTCGCCCTAACCCTAATTTCCTTCCCCTTCTCCCCTTCCATCACCTCCCTCACAATCCCCTCAACCTTATCCCTTTTCAGATCCCCCTCAATCTCCGCTCCCATTCCCCATTCTCCACACACATACCTACAGTTGGTCTGCTGCTCCGCGAAGAACGGCCAACAAATCATCCCCACACCCCCACATATACTCTCCAACGTCGAATTCCACCCACAATGCGTCAAAAACCCTCCCACCGCTCTGTGCCCGAGCACTTCCTCTTGCACACACCATCTCGCCACTTTCCCTCTCCCAGTTTCTTCCACTCCCTCCAACACCTCATTAACGGCCGCCTTCTCCTCCCCGCGCACCAAATCCGGCCTCATTATCCACAAGAAGGGGAATCCACTGTTTTTCAAACCCCACGCAAATTCCCTAAGCTGATCTCCTGTGACCACCGTTATGCTGCCGAAGTTGACGTACAGAACAGAACAAGCTTCCTGTTTGTCGAGCCATTGGAGACAGCTGAGGTCCTCTTTCCATAGATTGGAGCTGATGGAGCTGTTGTTTGTGGTTTGTTGGGAGATGAAGAGAGGGAGGGGACCAATGGTGTAAAGATTTGGGAAAATGGAGTTGAGCGCTTGGATGACTGTGTGTTCGAGTTCATCGAAGGTGTTGAGGATGAGGGCGCGGGCGGTGCGGGCGTTCTGAGCTTCGTTGCCATCGAAATTTAGCATGATGTCGTTAGGGTCAGTGGTGCGGATGAAGCTGGGGAAGTCTTTGAGGCGGATGCCTGGCATGCTGGGGATCCAGCTTATTGGTGTCTCGAGATAGCCGTTGGTTAGGTAGCTTTCATCTGCAAAAGAGAGACATTGCAATTGATCCAAGCCCTTAGCGAATTTTATCCGTTTGAACTTTATATTAATGTGCGCTTTTATATATTATGATGGATAGTAATCTAAGATAACTGTGCTTAAGGCATGAATAGTACTAATTGAGTAAGAAGCTTACTGTTGAGTTTAGAAATCATTCACAAAAGATTAATGCTTGATGAGTACATAGATCCTTAGTTGTGAAAAAGTTGGTGTTTGAAAGGGATTAATCCTCTATTGGTTTAATGCTTCTGATTAATTAGCAAAAGAATTAGTGTCCTATCGATTATTTGGTGGATGATTAGTCATAGGATTAACATATAGTTGTAGTAATTTGTCTTTGTATATAGTAAAACATCAGGTTGCTTTAAGGCCGAAAATAATTTTTTTTTTTTAAATGGAATTTATCAGAATCATTTATTATGCTGAATTAATGTGATAAAACCAACATTCATTATTATTAGAGCACAAATAAATCAAATGGCTGATTACCTCACACGTGTAGCCAATCTGGCATATTCCTTCTTGCATTAAATTGTACCTGTATATTCTTTCTCATCTGTCTATATATACGCATGTACTGCTTCTCATTAAGACAATGAAATATTATTGCTCTTTCTATCCTTGTCTTCTTCCTTCAAGAACAGCAAGACTGTTCCAGTTCTTGTGAGTTGTGTTCATCATGGTATTAGAGAGGATCTGATCCTCCTCTTCGTTTTCTTCTTTTCTTCTCGTCACCATGGCCCCATCTTCAACATCGCAAGTCGACGCACCCTCTGATCGCATCTCCATCGAAGAGCTCTGTATTCCGTTGTCGCTAAAATTTATGGTGTCGAATCTCAAGAATCTAGTCCCCACTCATCTCTCCCCAGATAATCACTCCATTTGGAAATCCCAAATCGTTAAGCTATTTCGAGCTAACGGTTTTGAACATTTTCTTGAAACTACCTCATCCCCTCCACCTAGCTCCCTGCAACAGGAAGATGGTTCTCTGATTCCCAACACTGCCTACCACCACTGGCTTCTTACCGATCAAAATTTGGCCGCAGCACTCTGTTCTACCATTTATCCATCTGTTCTCCCTTACATTCTTCATCTTGACACCACCAAAGCCATCTGAAATGCTCTTGAAATTCGTTTTCAATCCACCAACCGGTCACTGGTCATTCAGCTCAAAAATGAGCTTCACCACATCTCCATGCGCAACTCCACAATGACCCAGTACCTGACCGAAATCAAAACACTCGTCGACCAAATAGCGGCTGCCGGATCGGAAGTTGACACGGAGGATATCATCCTGTACATCTTGAATGGCCTACCGGCGTCCTACCAATCTTTCACAACCTCCATACGCACGATGCTTACTCCCATCAGCTTAGACAACTTATATGCTATTCTTCTTAGTGAAGAAATTAATATCGCGATGGACGCATCGCGTACCACGAATGGCTCCAATCCAAATCTTGCTTTATTTTCTTCCCGTGGACGAAGTCGCAAGAATCGTGGCCGCTGTTCACCGACTATGTCAAATTCTTCAAGATCTTCCTCATCTGCTCCGGCTATATGTCAGATTTGCACTAAGAAAGGTCATTCGGCCCCTGACTGCTGGCATAGGACAAACTTGCAATACGTCCCACAACATCGTCCCAACTCAACCAGAGCTCTAGCTGCTACCTCGGATCAGCACGGCACGGACTGGTATTTGGATTCGAGGGCATCATCTCACATGACCAATGATCTTGATCGCTTATCCATTGCAAATTCATATCAAGGCCAGGACAGGGTCACTGTTGGAGATGGTCGTTCGGTTCCGATTGCAAATTCCGGTGATGGCATCTTGCCAACACCGCCTCGTAAGCTACATCTCAAAAACCTTTTACATCTTCCTCATCTTAAATATAATCTTTTGTCTATTTCAAAGCTAATAAAGGATAACCACATTTATATTGTTTTTGATCCATCTGGTTTTACTTTCAAGGATCTCAAAATGCATCAAACTCTGCTCCATGGTCCCTGTCGAGAAGGTCTCTACCCTATCCCTGCTCGGTCCGCTGGTTCTTCCATCTCTGCTTTCACCGCAACTAGCACTTGCTCAACTACCTGGCACAACAGGCTTGGTCATCCTCACCTGACTGTTCTCAAAACCATAGCGAAGCAACATCCTAGTCTTCATATTTCTGTTCCGTCTTCAATTTGTTCTTCTTGTAATTTGTCTAAAGCACACAAACTTGTTTTTGAACATTCTATAAACAGACAAAATAAACCACTTACGCTAATTCACTATGATGTCTGGGGTCCGTCTCCGGTTCTCTCAATGCAAGGTCACAAATATTATGTTGTGTTTATAGATGATTTTTCTCGTTATACCTGGTTATTTCCTATGTTCAACAAATCTGAAGTTCCTCAAATTTTTATCAACTTCAAAATTTTCATTGAAAAACAATTTTCATCTCAAATCAAATGTTTGTGCACTGATGGCAGATCAGAATATCTAAATAAAACTCTCACTAATTTTCTTCAGTAAAATGGTATTCATCATCAGGTGTCTTGCCCTTACACCCCTGAACAGAATGGATCTACAGAACGCAAACATCGCCATATACTTGATACGACTCGTACCCTCATGCAAATTGCCTCGGTTCCTTACACTCACTGGCCAGAAGCCACCCTCACGGCTGTCTACCTCATCAATCGAATGCCCTCCAAATCCACTAAGTACTTATCTCCTTATCAACTCCTATACAATCAACGTCCTATCTACTCTCATCTTCGCACTTTTGGATGTGAATGTTTTCCGCTATCTCCTCCTATCAATCATCATAAACTTCAGCCCAAAGCAAAGTCATGCATCTTTCTTGGCTATTCGGACACATACAAAGGTTACAAGTGCCTAGACAAACTAACCAATCGCATTTACTTCTCCAGGAATGTTTCTTTTAATGAATCCTCTTTTCCTTTTCAACAAAACAGCTCCACTACTTCTTCCAGCTCTCCGTGCCTACATCCATTCATGTTAACTCCAACATCTCTTATCCAGAAATCTGCCACAAGAAACACTAACCCACCCTTACCTCTTAGCCACACTTCTCCTGTTTCCAATGTTCCAAATTCTTCTACCCAGGACATTCATCTTCCATCGGTTTCTGAACTGCCACTGGAAATTAATACTGCTCAAATTGTCAGCCAACCCCCGCTTACTCATCATCCCATGATTACTCGGTCTTACACTGGCTCTCTCAAACCTCGTCAGCGACTTAATCTGCTTCACCAACAATCCCCTCACCCTACTCTTCTTACTCCTGCCAATTACACTGAAGCAGTCAAACATTTAGAATGGCGCCAAGCCATGGCTCACGAGTTCTTTGCCCTCCAGAAACAAGGTACATGGATCCTTGTTTCTCCTCCTCTTAAGGCATCTGTTCTAGGATGTAAATGGACCTACCGGACAAAACTTCACTCAGATGGTTCCATAGCTCGATTCAAAGCTCGCTTAGTTGCTCAGGGAAATCGACAGGAATATGGTATTGACTATGGTGAAACTTTCAGTCCCGTAGCTAAACTTCCCACAATTCGCATCCTTCTCACCGTTGCTCTTCATCATGGCTGGCCCGTCTAACAACTTGATGTAGAGAATGCCTTCTTGCATGGAGACCTCACTGAAATGGTTTACATGCATCAACCCAAAGGGTTCGAAGACTCGTCCCATCCTGAACACATTTGTCTCCTACGGAAAGCCATCTATGGACTCAAACAAGCACCTCGCCAATGGTACACCACTTTCACTTCCACCTTGCTCTCTCTCGGCTTCTCCTATAGCAAATCTGATCCGTCTCTATTCATATTTAAACAAGCTTCTACTAAGATCTTTCTTCTCATCTATATTGACGATATTCTCATCACTGGCAACGAATCCTCTGCTATATCTCATCTCCTACAACAACTCAACCATAAATTTGCTATGAAACACCTTGGAGAGGCACATTTGTTTCTTGGCATAAACATTACTCATCATGACAATACTTACTTTCTCTCCCAACCGACCTACGCTCAATCCATTCTCCAACTTGCAAATCTCACGCAGTGCAAACCTTTAGCAAACCCCACGTGCACCAAGCTCCCATCTGATTTTTCTCCCGATCCTACTTTATCTAAACCCGCTAACTATCAAAAATTCATTGGATCGCTTCAATACTTAACTATCACTTGCCTTGATATATCTTACTCGGTCAACATTCTTTCCCAGAATATGCACAATCCTCTTCCTTCTCATATCTTTCTCCTCAAACGGCTTCTTAGGTACATTCAAGGCACTCAACACTTCGGCATACCTATCACTAAACATGATCTTCATCTTCGCTCCTTCTCTGATGCTGATTGGGCAGGTGATCCCGCCTCCCGAAAATCTACTTCAGGTTATTGTTCTTTTTTAGGTAAAACTCTTATTGCCTGGACTGTCAAGAAGCAACAAACGGTGGCAAGGTCATCAACTGAATCTGAATACAGATCTCTCGCCGCAGCCACTACAGATATCATTTGGTTACGAAGAATTCTGGCTGATTTTGACATCAATCTCAGCACACCTACGGACTTATACTGCGACAACACATCAGCTATCGCTCTTGCCAACAACCCGGTGTTCCATGCTAGGACAAAGCACATTGAAATTGATCAACGCTTTATTCATGATCACATTCTTCAGAACAATAGCAGGTTGCTTCCTATTAGCACGGTTGATCAAATTGCTGATATCCTTACAAAGTCGTTGTCTACAACACGCTTCCACAAGCTTCGCTCCAATCTGACTGTCACTCCGGTTCCATCAGCTTGCGGGGGAGTATTAGAGCACAAATAAATCAAATGGCTGATTACCTCACACGTGTAGCCAATCTGGCATATTCCTTCTTACATTAAATTGTACTTGTATATTCTTTCTCATCTGTCTATATATACGCATGTACTGCTTCTCATTAAAACAATGAAATATTATTGCTCTTTCTGTCCTTGTCTTCTTCCTTCAAGAACAGCAAGACTGTTCCAGTTCTTGTGAGTTGTGTTCATCAATTATAAGTGTAAATCACTTAAAATCCCTAAAATTTAATATTAATTTCATTTCTCATGGTCCATAAGAACTGCACATATATATAACCCTTTCCTTTAATGCAATTGTGCTTAGGCTCTCATGCCAGAGTAAAAAATAATGATTATATAAAATAAAGAATCATATTTGGCGTTAGTCTTGTTCAATTAACCAAAATTACCTGAAAAATCAGCTCCATGTGACCAATCTGTCAATTTAAATCTGAGACTAATGCCAGTAATCACAGGCTAAACGCTCACAAATGTGACGGCCAGTCCATCTCATCCAAGTTCATTAAAATCACACAAGATTAGGCTTTAATTCTTTCCAGTTTAGCTATAGGTTGAATTGCCACTCAAGAAGCTTAATAAAGCAAAACTTGAAATAACAAAATTCTACAGAATATTTCAGCACACCAATCAAACCTAATTACCCAGAAAACATTAGCAAAGGCAGCAAGATAGCAAAAATCAAGCACGCACCTTTAAGTGGAACATAGCCTCTTTTTATCAGCTCAGCAAAGTGAAGATACGCCATGAACCCACAAGCACTCGTCGTCCAGAACACGACGGCGGGGATCCCCATCTCCTCCGCCACTCTCTGTGCAAAAGTCATCACTCCATCAGCCACTACACAGCTCACCGGCGGCGATCCAGAGGCGGAGTTTAGCCGCAGCAATAGCTCCCTGAAGGGGGCAACAGAGTGCTTTGCCTGCGATAGGCACAGCTGCGGGATGTCTTGCGTGACGTCGTCATCTTCCGACGATGGTAAACCGTCGGGAATAGCCTCAAAGCGGAAGCCGGCGACGCCGTCGAGTGAGGTGGGGCCGCGGGACCTCAGAAATCGGCGGTGGTTGTACTCGGAGTTGACGAAGGTGATGTGAAAGCCTCTATGGTGGAGGATCTTGGCGAGCTGTAGGAGAGGGGTTACATGGCCTTGGGCTGGCTCGGGGATTAGTACTGCATGAGGAATGGGGGAAGCCATGGCTGCTATCTCTCGTGTGTTGTTGGATGGATGGTCTTCGCTGTTCTGCCTTTGACTTCGCTGATCACTTATCACCAGAAAGGTTGTAGACATATGTTTAGTGCACCTAACATTATTCGCCCTTTACCTTCAAAATTTCATTAACAAATGAGAATAACATTATCTCCACTAAGGAAAAGTGTTCGCACTGTGATTATTACAGCGTAAATCAATATATATAAATATGTATGGGACATGATGCTTGGTTGTAGCAGCTTTAGTGACAGATAATATTAGAAATAGTCAGTTTAGATGATTTGTTCACATAAAATATTGGTTTTTTGATGGCTCAATTGGGAGAGTAGATACATTAGATTTGATTTATATAAAGAAAGACAGAGACAAATATGAAAAGACTGAGTTAGAAGGATTATATTCGATATTTTTTTATTAAATTTAAATGATAATTTAATCTTTAATAAAGCACAATGAAAAAAAAATCATATAGTCATCCACACGTAGTTGAATAAAGGTTTTGATGTTGTTGCATAGTATTAGTACATGATGATAATCATGAATATATGAAGTTATCACTTAGGACGAAAAAACTCAATTTGGCATGTAATAGAAGATTTTTTTTGTTTTACAAAAATCCTTTAAAATTTTTAATTTTTAGGATACCTTGTTTCTTATATTCAATTATGGCCGTGCAATTTGCCCTAATTTGATCTTCATATATAACCAAAACCTACAAATTCAATAATTGCTCAAATGCTCTTCATCTAGTTTTGTTTTGGGCCCGACTAGACTATTTAAGGACTCTCCTATCATCCCATCGAAACGATCTAGTGTAATTGGAAGATTGGCTCGAGCAAAACATGCACACAGCCTAAACTTCCTTTCAAACAGTTGATCAGGCTATTGTGCCAAAGCAGTCAGGGGCGGAACCAGCCTTAGTTCTTTGGGGGAGGGGGCGTGGGGGCACGCAAACTTATAAATAACACCTCTACATAATCACATGTATTAAAAAATGATCCATCAAGATAAATGAGGATTATTTTATAGTTTTAAAACATTAAAATCAACCATCACACTTTAAAATAATCACACAAGTTTTTTAATTTCATATTAAATAGAGAAGCAAATATAACATTTTATAAAAATGGAATACTTCATGCATATCAAACAAGTCAAGTCATTTTTTAAATGCTAATTTGAACCTGATTTAACTTTTTTGGTTCTCCAAAATTGATTGAATCTAATGAAAATATATATATATATATGTTGAGTTGAACTTTTTTTTTTTAATTTTAATTGCTCTCTAAATATAGAAGGCTTTTGACTCTTGTTGAAAAATCATCAAATACACTTCTCATCCTCACATCAACAGTAAAGATCAAATATGTATGAACCTCAACAAATAATATAGTAACGTCACTCAAGCGTAAAACTGCAATAAGAAAATGAGCTTTTTTTTGAAGAAATTTAAAGCAAAAGATTAAGAAACTGGTATCAAAAACCTTCGATTTAAGTTGTAGATGAGCTTTGCAGGGTGCAAAAATGCAGAACTGAAAATACCATAAAAGTTTTCATCTTAATTTCTACCGAGAGCAGGAAAAGAGAACCCAAAAGAGTGCAAAAAAAAAAAAAAAAGAGAAAAAAATAGAGCTTACTTGGAAGATGATAAGGAATAAAGTGAATAAGCTACAATGTACATGAAGCCATGAACAGTCGAACACCATATTTTTCTTCGAGCAATCGAGCTTCGCCTTCGGAGGGCGGCAAGGCTGAGGAGAGACGAAACTCAAGCGGTTTGGCAGTGAGCTCGCGATTTAGCTTATGAATGAAACGCACGAATGAAACACACAAAGGAGCAAACGATACACCTGGGGTGTGAAAGACTGTCAACTATGGAAAAAATAAGATGGAGGGGGCAAATTACTTAAAGACCACTGTAATAAAGAGTATTTAAATTTTTTTAGAGGCAATCCCCCCCGGACAACAGGGGGATCCGCCCCTGAGAGCAATATACCTCACCCACGACAACATAATAATTAAAAAGCTGGATCACCTATGATCCTGTGATGAGACAATTATTATGTTGTCATACCCACTATTAACACCTTATCATTAACACTTCTTTAATGAAATAAAGTAAAATTTTTAATAAAGATTTTTAAAAAATAAAATTTAAATCACAATTATCTAACACGCGCGCGCGCGCATACACACACACAATATATAGCTTAATTCCTCAAAAACAACCAGCCAAAAGGAATCTAAAGATAATTTCAGCCTAATCAACATTGAGACTCTCTTTTCAGCTTCGCCTCCACTAGGGCTTCGCCCTAGCCAGCCGTCCGGTGCTGCGGATCGCTTCTCAGGGAAGTTTTCGCCTTTCTTTTCTGTCGATTTCTTTCCTTGATGTTTTTTCATGCGTGATCTTCCCACGTTCTCGGCGGATGGCGGTTAATATGGTTCGTCTGTGCGACCCTAGCTTTCTTTCTGGAAAAAAATGTTCTAGGTCTTTCATTGATGCGATGAATGGGGTTTCTTCGGTAGATTTTCCTCCCCTTAAGCATTCCACCTTCCGTGGCATGCCTTGTTTATGGATTTCTGAAGCAGAAATTTCTGCACTCGCTGCCCCATTCGAATTCTCGCTGGTAGGGAAATTTTCCAACAATAGGCCTACCTTGTAATTGATTCAAAGATTTTTTCTTCAATCTTAAATTTGGTGGTGAATTCTCTGTGACTGTGTTGGATGCGAAACATGTTTTAATCAAACTTGCGAATGACATGGACTACTGTAGGGTTTTTTCTCATCGTTCTTACTTTGTAACTAATTGTTACATGAAGTTAGTTAAATGGTCTCCTTACTTGGATTTATCAGTTGAATCTCACATTTTACATATTTGGGTTTTCTTCCCTAATTTGCGTCCTCACCTCTTTACCCCCCGCATTCTTCATGGCCTCAAATCGATTTTTGGTCGGCCATTGCGTATTGACAATGCGACGTCGGTTGGTTCTCAGCCTTCAGTTGCTCGCGTATTAGTTGAGCTCGATATTACAAAACATTTTCCCGATTCTGTGTGGATCAGGCCTGATGGCTTGGGGTATGTTCAATCAGTGATTCTTGAAGATTTAACTTCCTTTTGCGATCAATGTAAAGCTGTGGGTCATGACCAAAAAGAATGTGGTAGCCTTAAACTTGTTAGGCCTATCCCCAACTCTTCAGTTAAATCCCCCCTGTTAATGTCACGGTTGAACCTTCTTCACAAACTCTAGGTATTGTTCCTCTTGCCACTATTCTATATGTGGGTGAGGTTAATGGGGAAAATTGCACTGGGGATGTTGAACTTGTTAATGAAGTTGCTAACCCACCGTCTGTTGCTTTGCCTGTGGCGCTTGACTGTGGTCTTAGTGAGACAGTTGGTGAGGTGGATGGACCTGTCGATCTACAGACTAGTGATGTTAATGAGGTTGTGAATGTTTTGGTTGTTAATGAGGCTGATGTTGTTAATGAGTTTTTCGGTATCCCTGTGGGAGATGATGACATTGACTATGCTGCCTCTACTCTGGATCCGTCTGATATTGATGGTGATGTGATATCGTTGTGGTGGATGATTTTGTTGTAGAAGGTCGTGATAATGCAGCAGATGTGGCTGTGGAGGAATCGGGTGCCTTTTCAGTTCCTTGTGTTCTTGGGGGGGGGGGGGGTGTAAATTTGAAGGATGTGATGAAGTTAAGTTGCCTCTGATTGATGTACCTATTTTCGTTATTTCTAGTGATGATATGCTTGCTCATCTTGCTAAGGATAAATTATTGTGGCAAAATGACTGGTTAGATGATGACGATTCGTTTGCTGGAGGGGAGGAAATGAATGAGAAAGGATTGAACACTCGGGACAATTTTGACTTAAGTATTCTTCAAATTGCGAATAGTGGGTTTTTCAAAAGTTGCGCGAAGCCTAGAAAATGCAAATCAAAAAAGAAATGCTTCTAGGCGGCTATTTTTCATTTTTTGTGGATTTCCCTTCGGGAGGTGTTTGGAGGCTTATTTTTGGTGGCTTTTATTTGCTGCATTGGATTTCGGTCAGAACTATGATGGAGCAGGTTTCCTGCAAGCTCCTCGGATGGCCATGGCTTGTTTCGCAACATGGGTGGAACTTCTGCTGCTTGGCATTACCTTCATGGATGGCCCAAGCCTGGCAACCAGGTGGCGGTCTGAGTCCAGTTGTTTCTTTTTTTGAGCTGTTTATTCATCTTATTGGTGTTTTGATTGGTTGACCATGACGTGTACTGCTTCTCATAGGTTGTATCCTTGCGCTATGTGGCCAGCTTTGGTCTTGTGGTGTATTATCTTTTCTTATCTAATGCAATTATATTTTGGTTGAAAAAAAAATCCTTCAATACCTTAAAAAAAAGCCTAATCAACATTGAGACATGGATATATGTGGCCTCAAAATAAATGGCGGGGGGTGTAAATTTGAAGGATGTGATGAAGTTAAGTTGCCTCTAATTGATGTACCTATTTTCGTTATTTCTAGTGATGATATGCTTGCTCATCTTGCTAAGGATAAATTATTGCGGCAAAATGACTGGTTAGATGATGACGATTCGTCTGTTGGAGGGGATGAAATGAATGAGAAAGGATTGGACACTCGGGACAGTTTTGACTTAAGTATTCTTCAAGTTGCGAATAGTGGGTTTTTCAAAAGTTGCGCGAAGCCTAGAAAATGCAAATCAAAAAAGAAATGCTTCTAGGCGGCTATTTTTCATTTTTTGTGGATTTCCCTTCGGGAGGTGTTTGGAGGCTTATTTTGGTGGCTTTTATTTGCTGCATTGGATTTCGGTCAGGACTATGATGGAGCAGGTTTCCTACAAGCTCCTCGGATGGCCATGGCTTGTTTCGCAACATGGGTGGAACTTCTGCTGCTTGGCATTACCTTCATGGATGGCCCAAGCCTGGCAACCAGGTGGCGATCTGAGTCCAGTTGTTTCTAGTTGTTTCTTTTTTTGAGTTGTTTAATCATCTTATTGGTGTTTTGATTGGTTGACCCTGACGTGTACTGCTTCTCATAGGCTGTATCCTTGTGCTATGTGGCCAGCTTTGGTCTTGTGGTGTATTATCTTTTCTTATCTAATGCAATTATATTTTGGTTGAAAAAAAAAATCCTTCAATACCTTAAAAAAAAAGCCTAATCAACATTGAGACATGGATATATGTGGCCTGAAAATAAATGGCATATTCCATTACGTTAAAACTATTTGTTTGTTCTGAGAAATTAAAAAAAAAATCAAGTAACTATTCGTGATATTAAAACACTTGCTATTGTTAGAGAGAATCAATCAGCCAAATACACATCACATTAGGGTTTATTTGATTTAGTCTTTCTATATATGGTGAAAATTGCATGTTTTATATGACAAAAGTAATCTATCTATAAAGTTTATATATCAAATGTACGACAAAATTGCTTTTGAAAATACATAAATCATTCAAAAACACTACTAATTCTACCTCTACACTTAATTTTCATCCCCTACTGGAATTTTTGATCTTCCTTAATTGCTACGGACGTTTGGTAGGGCTGGTCCAAAGTTGTCGAGGACTTGACGCACTCAGACAGCCTAACAGCTAATAAACTTTGAGCAATATTCATAAAATCAAAAAAAAAAAAAATTTAAGGAATAAACTTATGTGGCAAACTATTTATAACAGAACTTCAATGTTAAAAAAAAAACGTGATGGGCTGTCATCATCTATTTTCATGATATAAATACTAGTACTGAAATCCAATTGATCGTAATACTTTGCCCCACCACGCCACCAAACGATAATAAATGCTCGCCTTGCCTGTTGAACGAGGCAAGCATTTCCATGTGCCATTGGGTCTAGTACCAACAAGCTACATTGCACATGGCAAAACTTCGGAAATATTTTATTTGAAGGCCTTGTGTGGATTTCACTTTATAATTTAATATTAGATGTTTGTTTTCAATAAAATTATTATAAAGATAATTACGTTATTTAAAGTTATTTCATAACTATAGGGCACATTAAAAAAAGTGAAAGGCTGTATTAAATAGTCAATAGTTAACATAAAATTTATGAAATAATGAGATAAAAACTTCATATTATTGTAATGAATGAAATAAGAACAAAACAATTAGTTTAGTATTCTTTTTTTCCTTTTATTCAATTCTTTTAAAGCAGACAGTGCCTTCATAATTAACATTTATGTAGGGGGGTCCATTTGACCAAACAGAGTACACGAACCAGTAAGTCAAAAACCAATAATACTTCGTGGTATTAAAAATAATAATCATGTGCGGGCGAGGAGGTTTCTAAGATGGGAGCCTCTTTTAGATCAGCCGGGGATTAATCACACCGTTAAGCGCCTTTTTGAGGTGACGGGATGAATATCCCGTTCCAAAAAAATTAATAATAATAATAATAATAATAATAATGCTCGCCAAGTCGATGAAGCTGGGCTCTAACATTTCTTCTGCATTGTTTACTGTGAGACAACTTTGAAGAGCCAACAGTTTCTGTGAATGCCCAGAAGTCCAAGCCGGAATGGGCCAAACCAAGAGTAAGTAGAAAAAAGAAAAAGGAGTTCCTTTTAGTCCGTGACACTAGGCTCCAAATTACAAGTCAGGATGGTATCTGTTCCAACCGTAGAGTGGGGTCTCTATTCTTTACATTCTTACTGGAAACCTTATTGCCACTGTAAGCGAAAGAGAAAGCAATATGATAAAATAGTTGCAAGCGGCCTGTTATACTGTTACTGCTTCATCTTCTAAAACTATTGGAACAAATTTAGGCTCATTGCCACTTGCCAGCCTCATTCGGCTACCTTATCTACGAAGTTTCATTTCTTGCCCTTTGTGTCACCTCTTGCTGCATCCCTTTGTCTATCGCCTTCTTTGCCCGTCGCCTCCTTCTTGAATTTATAGATAAAAAAGATATTAAGAGTATTTGAAATAATCATAGTAAATAAAAAAAATTTAAATTCACTTAATTTACATTCAACCAAACTGCCTCAAATATTTTGATTTTGAGGATAGATTTAAGCATATATAATTTTAATTTCGACACGTAACATAATATATATATATATATATATATATATATTGATTTATTCCATATGCCATTACAGAATAAGATTGTAACACAATTGTAGTAAACCAAGGCTAATATATCAACTAGGAATTAAATTTTAGCAAGAAGATTGAGTTGATTTTCGAACAAGTACCAACCAAGTCAGATAAGTAAAAAATTTGGGCTAGATTTAGGCTTCAATTGGTACAATTTTTTTATTGCTTTCTATATAATTTTTCAGTACAATTTTTTTTAAAAACAGTAAAAAAAATAGCAGTAAAAAAATAATCCCAAAAGAAACCTTCTACCCATTTATAGATAAGATCGAATTAGCTTAAATTTGATTCGATCAATAAATATTTTTTTTATTTTAAACATAAATACATAAATCCTACAAATATATAAGCATACAAATGAAAAAAAAAGGAAATAAATTTTAGCGGAATTAGTTCAAAATCAGATTGCTTTAAATCACGAATCAATTTCAAGTTGAAATAAAGAAATTTGATTCGATTGTGATCACCCATACTTTCAGCTCCTCAACTCCATGATGAATTATTCTGTGCGGATACAGACGCAGTCCGGAGGTGAGTCAGAACACGACACGTCATTTTTTTTGTTGTGTACCGCGGCTATGTATCGAATGACGTGGCGCTTTCTAATTCACCTACGAACGATCCAGTATTCGCACAGAATAATTTCTTCAACTCCAAGAGCATAACGCAATGCAACCTGATCCATTTTCATATATATAAAAAAAACTGGAATTTCTTATACGAAAAAATCAAAAGACAAAATCACCACAAATTAAATAACAAAAAAGAGTTAGAAGCTCAGAGTCATTAAATTTTCTTTAAAAAAGAAGGAAAATAAATAAACTACTTTTTTTATCTTACATCTAAGGGTTAAAAATACGGGAGCCGCAGCTGCACTTCCACTCCAAAGGTTTGTAGTTAGAGTTGTACTGGCTGTAGGCAGGCTGATCGGGCGGCCGGCGGTTCTCTTCCCCCAGCCGGGTGACCCGGCCGGTCGGACCGGGCATGGTTGGGACCTGGACCGCCTGGCAAGGATTGCAGGCGTTGCACCGGTTGTGGCAGCTCGGAGGCGTCGACCCCAACCGGATTTTCTCCTCCTCCACCCCCTGCAACTCCATAAATTACCGATTCTACCTCACGATCAGAGCGAAGCTCTAAGAAATAAGATCAAATGGGAAAAAAGTGCAAATTCGAAAGTACCTTATAAGGAGGTGAACTCAGGAACTGCCATTGGCCGACGCAGGAGACTGAGTTGTGGAGAAGAAAGAAATGAAGAAGTGCAGTGATGAAGAAGACGACGCCATGGCTCATGATCAGTGAGCTCATTTGTCCATTTGAGATAGAGAAAAAGCTAGGGATAGAGAGAAGTTTTGCTTTGGGGTCTTCTTTCCTTCATGTTATTTCCAAGGAGATCCTCAACTGAGGGAGGACATAAGTGTCGCCCTCACTGTGTTAGGAAAAAATAGAGGCTTGGAAAGGCACAAGACAAGCGATAGAAACAAGTGGGAGGCACCCATAATCCATAACCTCTCTCTCTCTCTCTCTCTCTCTTGTTCCATTGAAAGTTGGCGAGACCATGAAATGGGAACCGAAAGAGCTTGTGCGCCTGATGAAGTGCATTGAATGCCTAACAATCACTTTCATTTGGGGCTGCGAGTTTGAGACTTTGACTACCAACCAAATGAATGAAAGAATAACTAGGCTTTCAAGTAGTTAAATCTCTAGTTAGTTGGTCGAGCACTTTGATCTCCACTGTAAATCCTCAAATTTAAAATTTCGTCGTTTATGTCGTACTTCAATATTTAATTTTTTAAGTATATATAAAAAAAAGTATGGTTTCATATCTAAGATTTTGTTTGAAATAGCTTTTATACTGCTTTATGAAATAATTATTTAATACTAAAATTTTAAATTCAAAAAATAATTTGTATTAAAAAATTGCTTCATAAAATACTAAAAATATTTTAACCAAAGAGCTTTCATGATTTTGTAAAAGTTAATATATGGAACATTTATCATCAAATAATTGAAGACATTTCGTCTCAATATGTAAGACAGAAGCAGTTAAAAAAGTTGATATTGATGGCACCAAGCTATGTCACCACAATTGTCTATAAAAAATAAAAAAATGGTCCTAATAGATTATCAGTTCTCTCCGGTTAGGTTTTAGTGAGTTCACAATGGAAAAAGGTAGAGAGAATAAGTAGATGGCGAAGTTTTCTAAATCAGTTTAGTTTTCTGAAGGGGAAAATGTATTCACCAATATGGATGGTCATAAAGAGAGGGCAATAAAGAAAAGAAAAAATGGGAAGTCCTTACAAAGAGAACAAATAATGTTTCAAGTGTAAGAAGAAATGGAGATTACAATTGCTTTACCCATACTTCTTTGTCTGAGCTCTCTAGTTATATATATATTTATATTACAAAATTTGCAAGCTTATAATTAAGTAGAGTTTGTGGTCACGAAGTTTGAGCTTTTCCCATATCTCTCACCCTCCCACTTTTGAAGGTCACATGATTGAGGGGGTATTTATAGGTGTTGTTTCATGGTGTTCGGGATGGTTGAATCAGACAACTTGTCTTGATGCTTAGATCCTTATAGATGTGTTTGAAGATGGATATAAGAGAGGTCTCTTAATGATCATAGAGTGGAATGAGTTCAATTGATTGGATTTGATAAGTCGATTACTCATATTAAAATGAACATAGGTTTGATTAGTGAAACATGCACATTTTTAAATGGTGGCTTGATTCCAATATTTGTTTAAAAGGAAAACTAATTGTCATTCGTGCATCTTTTCCCATCTTACTTTATCATGCCCCCTTTTTGTAGTAATTTTTCTTCTTATAACTTAGAAACGTTTCATATTTTAAGGTAGTAATGCATGAGAGGAAGTAGAGGAGCTTATTTTTCCCCTTCATGTAGGTCTTCAATGAAGATGGGAGAATTCGAGAAAATGCCAATGTCAAGTTCCTTGACCATCCTCATCTCTCACATGAGTGAATATATTAGGACATAGTCAATCCAAGTAGAACTTAATACGAATTCAATCATCACAGTCCAATTGAATCAATTCAAACATGCCCAAACTCCAATTGACCCTTTGAAGTTTGCCTACAGGTCAATCTAGCCAATTTAACCTTGGCATCTATCCAAATCTATCAAACTTTAATTTGGTCTTTGTAAGATGCTTCAATTCATATTTTGTATATAAATTTTAATTGTTTGTAAAGAAATTTTAATGATCAAAATGTAATAAAACAACTTTATGTTAAGGTTGTCTTTTATTTAATTCCCCCTTTTGCTTTTCAATAAATCATGAAAAGGTTCCATCTCCGGTTGAGCTTTCATATTTTAAGTCAGGCTTTTAACTAAATTTTTCTCAGGACCACTGACCGTGTAGCCTGCAATAGCTGGCAGGAGAGTAGCAGACGCATTGATATGCACTCCAGAAAAAAAATAAATAAATGGCAGGTAAAAAGCTGGTGTGTCTTGAACCTTTGGACAGGTGTGCAATCCCACATTATTGGAAGGATTTTTCTTTTTTATTGTGAAGATTAAGAACACAAATAATATTTCAAAGAAAATTTCTATTTTAAAATAAAAATTGTCAAATGGTTTTATCCATTTATTCAAATATTACCCCAATATTCATGTACATAATATTTTTATTTTTATTTTTTTGGGAAGATGAGCATCAAATTTAGATCATAATGTTAAAATATCGAGCCCTCAATTGCAGGATAAATGCATCTTTCGCTACGTAAATTATGGTATTAATATAAAAAAATGGATATGTATTAAATAACTCTACAAATAATATTTGGTGAAAATTTTTGTATATGACATCATCTATCAAATTGCGGCATATTTTTTTAATGTATTAATAAAATATAAAATCTTAACTTTTTCTTAATCATTGATATTTAAAATTGAAATTACAATAGTTTAGTTTACTTTATTTTATTTTATTTATATGCATAATTTTGTATAAAATGCTAAGTTTGGAACAACTTTCTTACTGTCTTGCTTTTCAGACCGCAATCACAATTTTTATTTGGCCACTATTTTTTCACTGTTTTTAAAAAAAATTTATACCAGTAAGTCAATTTCTACAACAACTTTAAAAATTTACTTTTTTTACGATAGTTTTACAAAATGGTGAGAAAGCCGTCTCAAACGAAGCCTTAGTGCTTCATTTATAAAATGTTAATGTTGAAATAATTAATTTGCTAACTAGTTTTGTTGAAAAAGATTCAGAAAGTTGTGCTCATCATTCAATATTTTTAGAAAAAATGAACTTATTTGTGATTGAAATATAAAATTTCAAATAAAACATCTTTATCTAAATGCAAAATATCAAATTTGTCTGTGAAATATTTTTTTTTTTGTAGTGGATTATCATTTTAGGGAATAAAAAAAGACGATAAGTCTAATGTAGGGTATGAGAAGTAGTCTAAATTTAAGTGAAAGAAGTTCTCATGCTCAACATTGGGGTAGCCTTGAATGATATTGGTAGTTATAGTCGGTTGTTCCATTGGCAGCATTGTGCTTCACAATATGAGCCTGGGAGGACGTGTTCTATAATATCCATTATTGATAACTATAAAGAATATTTTAGATGAAGAAAAAGTTGCCCATCATAAAAATTATAATAACTCCTTATTTAAGTAGAATTTTGTAATTCTGAAGATCATTGGAGCCTCTTAAAAATACTTTTAGCATCCCAAATTTTTAGACGTGACATAACCTTTGCTAACATTGTATCTATCAACGACATTATATTTTGCGACAACCATCGCTTGAGTTATAGGTACCTCTCTCAAATGATGTCATAATTGTCTGTCATAGTTATCTCCATTATGATCGAAGCTTCAATTAGCTCTCTCAAAAACTAAATAGTAAAGTTTGTAATTGTCTTTACAGAAAGACCTATGTCATGGCATCTCTTATGCCAGAGTTTTCACCCGCAAAAAGACTCGTGTTCAAACATCGACTATGCTACTAATATATTGCAAAGAATACCATCTTTACGGTATTTAGGAACTATATTATATCACCCTAAATTTGTGGATCTATATTATTTTGTTGATACTTATACTGCAAGTACTCTGTAATCTATCATAACTCATAGCATTACACATTTTTATGGCATTAATGGTTAACAAGAGTGATGATCTATTTTGATGCGCTCGATTAAGTCATAATTATCCATTTAATTTATTTAATTTTTGGGATATAAGATTTAGGCTTCCAAGATAATAGTGAAGCATTATTAAAGAAATTGCACAATATGTGCTTTTAATATCAGAACTTAAGATATTTATCTGGAAGTTGATTATATTCAAGAACTTACTACTACATAACATCATGAGAGAGATTTACTTAGGTGGTAAATTAGCATATATCTAGGACGTCACTCTTCCTGGTTAGAAAATGAATCTTATAATCTATCACTTAAATAAGATTGCCTAACTCATTAAATATTAAATAAGAGTGTTAATACAAAGATCCATGTAAATTTTATTTGTTATCTTTAACAGAAGAGTGCTAATCACTTTATGTTCTATTAAGTTTTGAAATCCTTAACTGAAAGAGTAGTCATGTATTCTTCTATTAGTTTCTTTAAAAGAAGTTTTAAGACTTATTATAGTTGTATTATTTTACTTAGTAAAAATTTCAGCCTTAAGAACCTAATGTAAAAGAAAAAAAAATTAGATCATTACATGGTAGTTTATATGAAAGCCATAAACAAGCATTTGCATGAATAATAAATATTATTATTAAGTAAATAATTTCTCACTTTCTATCAATGGCCAAATTGCAATTGAATGTGCTTAATGCACCCCAATCACTAAAAATAATAA
Organism: Dendrobium chrysotoxum; assembly: GCA_019925795.1. Lineage (NCBI taxonomy): Eukaryota > Viridiplantae > Streptophyta > Magnoliopsida > Asparagales > Orchidaceae > Dendrobium > Dendrobium chrysotoxum. Next base: position 78,605,633 of record CM034313.1, read on the forward strand.
AGCAATTACTTCTCAATAGGTCATTACATAATAGTTTACTTCCCAATCACTAAGAAACACCAATAGCTTGTTGTTGTCGTCGTCGTCTAGCTCCTCAATTAGAACATGTGAGCGACTCAACTTCCATTAATAAGCTCATTTAACAGTGCATTCTTATGATTATTAATTGCCTCAGATATGATATAATTCTCAGGAAACCTTTACTAATAAAATTTTGAGCATTAATTCTCAGCATATAACAATCAAATAGCACCACATCCAAATTAAGTTAATGAGCTCTAAAATGGCTTTATGAAAGGTGATTGAAAAGTACCATAAGTATCTCATATGGTTTGTGGTCACTCAATTACACTGGAAATATTGCTGATAAGCTGTTGGGCTTCCACAACAAGCCTCTTAACCACTTCAGCAGCTGGAAGAATCTCCTTAATAAGCTCAACCCCAGCGCCGGCATACATCACCATGCTTTCTATGTCCCCAATTGTTGTTGCATTCGGAACAGTGCCAGCAAGGCGTCTTATCTCTTTTGGCTGTCAAACAGAAATTATACAAGTTTCAGAAATAAGAAGCCCAACTTCAAATGATAACTGGTCCATGCAGCTCATCATAGCCTGTTGATGGGAAGCTAAGGATACCAACTAAGGCTTCGTTTGGGATGACTTTTTTATTGCTTCTTAAAGCAATTTTTTAGTATAAAAATTAAAATTTTTATACTAGAAAGCTGCTTTAAGAAGCAACAAGAAAGTCGTCCCAAATGAAGCTTAAGTTATATTGAATCTAGACTTTACATATGCTATGTATGTGAATTTGTGATTAAATTTATTAAAAGGCACCAAAATAGTGATAACTAATTCTACCACATGCACACAAAAGAATGAAAAACCTGATTGAAAAAGGAAACTGGATATAGACGTATCGAACTAAAACGCTAAGATATTATCTGCTGGATTGTTCCAAGCCATCAGAACAACTTCGACAAAGAAATCTCTGTATAAAGTACTGAAGATGCTTGATGTAACAAAGAAAGAATGGGATTAGGGGGATTGAGTCCAATGTATGCATCACTTTTTTGTTTGTTTTATTTATTTATTTATTTTGGAGGGGGCGGAGGAATATTGGTGAGAACAGTAGATCAAATATATTAAATGAAAGAAAACGTTTAGTTACAGCATAAGGACAAAGAATGAACATAAATTACAAACAGGAGAAGAGGCAACAGAAATTACAGTTGGTGTTTACAGTTCAAGCAAAAAACTGCAAAAACGAATGCCTATAAATCAGGGGGAGGTTTTGTGACAGCAAAATAAATGTCAGCGCCAAGCTAAAGCAACCGAATATAACTTGGGCTAAAGATTGTAGTATACATCAAAAGTTGTTCTGGCTTCATCCACAACTTGATGTCAGCTGGGTGCACATTCATTTGAGCCAAGGTTATAAAAATCGAATTAGACATAAAATTGGAAGAAATAGAGGTTCACGATTCAATGATTTAATCAGAATTGAACTGGAAGATATAATAAATATTAGAATTATTCAAATATAATATGAATTATGTATTAATTAAAATTTTAAAAAATAAATACATAACTACTTTGATTAAAACTAATAAAGAAGCTAGATTAAGACTAAACATAAAGCTTGTTAAGAAGCTCGATTAATCATTAATGTGAAAAAATGTATATTATAAAATATAGTTATATGAATATTAAACAAGTTTACAAATTTTAAAAATTTAACATAAATGTATAAATATAAATTTAATTTTTAATTAAAATATTATTTAATATAATATATAAATTTTATAATATAAAAAAGTGTTTATGTTCATAACTTTTACAAATATCCATTCTCCACTTAAATTTGCAGCCTAGTTTAATAGTTTAACTCTTATTTAGAAATCACACAAGTTTTTTAGTCCCACATCATAAAAAAATTTTAAATAACAGCCTTTATATAGCGTAAAGAATAAACTGCTAGAAACAAATCAAACTGTGTGATGTAGCAGCTATATAATCTTATTGAATTTATTTGTATATGCCTTTTAATAAATATTAAAATTTTATAAAATAAAATTATATTATTAAAAAAATTTATTAAAATAAAATATAATATTTGTAGAAGGCCAGTTCAACAAAACCAAGATCGATTCTATAGCTTCGCAGTTAAACCGACATTTCAAACTAGTTCGATACAAATCCGGTTTTCAAACTTGACCGAACCGGCAACTTGGCCGATTCACGATTGAATCGATCAGTCTAGTCCGATTTTCAATCAGTTATTTGAGCTATATCTTTCTTATAAATCATGCTTACGTTATATACATGAGACATGCAGCTAGTGGCGTCAAAATGGGTCCCATTGGGGTGGGGTTCAGGTCGAACTCGAAAATGACTCAAGTTCAATTCAGCAAGCTCGAACCTAACACGAATTGCAAAATAGGTCAGATATCTGGACCTGAACTGACCCGGGTTGACCCAACCCGACCCGCTAACCATGAGGCCACGAGGATCGAGCGGGTGAGGCAGGGAGTGAGTGTGCGAGGGTGAGCCGGTGAGGGGGCGAGGTTTGCGAGCGGGGGACGGCGTGCGGGCAAGCATAGGTGCAACCAGTGCGAGCTCGGGTACAAGCGCAAGCGAGGATGCGGCTGTGCGAAACTGTGGGTGTGAGCACTAGGGGCGCCGGCATGGGTGCTGCCGTGCGGGTGATGCATGGGGAGAACATGACTGATGACCCAAGTCAGGCGGATTGATTTCGAGTTTTCGGGTTGACCCAAACCTGACCCGAATTTTCAATTGGGTCAAAATTTGCAACTCAAACCCGACCCGTTTTCCAAACGGGTTGACCCGAACCCGAAATTTTCGAGTCGGGTCAAATATTGACACCCCCACATGCACCAGACAACTTCTTGAAAAAAGAATATTAAAATCCATTAAAAGATAATATGTGCCAAACAGATCCTACAAAAACATGCCAAATAAATAAAATGCATCAATAGCATACGAATGAGAAAACAAAAAAAAGGGCCTTTTAAAGTCAATAAGGTGAAGGTTTTTTTTTGGCGAAACGAGGAACTTGCCCTTTCCCATCACTATAAAAAATAATTACAAAGGTCTATGCCTAAATACAACTCAATTTACTATAATGAAATAGAGGAGCTACATCCAAAATTTTGCAATGCTCAGAAAATTGCCAAAAATTTCATAATGCAAAAAAAAATAGCATAATACAAAAGATTGATGTAGAATACACTAAAAAACTTGACTCATAATGCATCAAAAGGTTCCGAAGATTCAATTATTTAGCCAACTACCGGAATTCATAGCAACCACGGTTGCCTATGCCAAGACAAAGGCCATCGAGTGGTGCAGGAAATACGATGAGGGGAATCAGTAATTCATCATCTTCTAACAAAAACGAAGGCACCCGATGAAGCCAGAGGCCCATGAAGCAATTGTGGGCTCCGAAAATTCCACGATGCGTGCCCCAGCCTCTCCGCGCCAGCGGTCTCTTTTCTTTTTTGTTTATAACGATGACGGAGAGTTCTAACAAATTAGGTTCCGGGTGAATTTTTAGAAGGCAGATTGGGTTTTTAGATAAGACACTACCCAGAGATTTCGCCCTCATTTTGAGGGGACTTTATGATCTGAGTTCTGGTTTCCTATAGGCGCAAGCCCCTATAGTTAATTACCCCTCCCAATAATGAGAGAGAACTTTCGATTAAGGCTAGTTGTTAAAGAGGTCGCATAGGTTATAAATTCAGCGAATAATAGCAACAGTTTTAGGGTTTGAATTTGATTTTTATGATTTGAAATTTATCACCATAAACTTAAAACTGGTGGTGGGGGTAACGAAGACGAGTCCAATCAAGATCCCATGGTTCAGTCGTCCCGGGCTGTCATGATCCCTAGTCTACTTAGTCAGAGGAAGTAGTCGACCCAACCTGACAGAAGGTATCTTATCAACAGCCATGGGTTGCTTCGTCCAAGAATACCTTGTAGACCGGGGTTGGTGTTTGTCTAAGGGGATAAATCTGAATCCACCTTAGCTGAAAGAGGGCTTTGTGCCTATCGAATATACCTATGATTCATTGCTCAAGGGTTTGAGCCTTTAGGGAACATATGGGCTTTAGCTGTGATCGTAATATAATAGTGTCATTTTGCGGCAAAACCACCCGATCAGAGGTCACGTGTCACATCCCTGCTGGCAAGAGACTATTTGAGCAGTGCGGAGCCAGAAAATTTATCAAGGGGGGGCCTAAATTATATTATTAAAATTTTCCCTCAACCTTTTTCATCCGGGCTTGGGACCGACATAGGCAATTTTAAAATTTTTTGATTAATATTTATCCAAAAATGTATAACATTAAATATAAGATAGTAAACAACTTACAATTTATAACGTCTACTCTTCATATTCTGAAAGAGTCGAATGATTACTTCATTACCAATAGAATTCAAAATTTCTTTTTCAATATAAGCAATTAATAAATCATTCATCCACTGATCTCCAATTCTATTTCGCAGTCGATTTTTTATAATGTTCATGGCAGAAAATGCTCTTTCAACGCCTGCTGTAGCAACGAGCAACCCATTTGTCATCCATATGTGGAACATTGATTTTTTGTTGCTCACAGAATGAGGTTACAATACTGATGAAGTCGGTCCACTTGTTATCTCTCATATCCTGCAGTCTTATTTTACATATACGCACCAAAGACATAGCATTTACAATATCTTGTTCTCCTCTCTGTAAAGCTTGTGATAGTTCATTAGTGATACCAAAAATATCTTTCATAAGATGAAGGCAAAAGGAGAACTCAAGTGTCTGTAAGGATTCTAATAAAGCATATGCCTCACCTTTTTGTTCTAAGCTGACGCCATCTTCCAAAATGATTTCCAGCACATCAATTACTGTAGAGAACATTGTAATTAACCTTAAAATTGATTCATAGTATGAACCCCACCTCGTATCACCAACACGCCTAAGGGTTATTTCTTGATTTAAGCCTTGCCCAGATAAAAGTTTTCCACTTTGTAATTCATTTAATGCTTTCTCACATTGTATTTCCCGAAGTTGGTCGCGATGCTTACAAGAAACACCAACAAGATTCATTACACTGGAAATGATCGTAAATAACAAAGCAATATGAACATGACTTTTCGCAACTGCCACCAATGCTAATTGAAGCAGAAGCAATGAATGTAATGTGCTGATTGATTTTCATTCAGAAAAAGAGCTTTTAGACCACTAAACTCCCCTCTCATATTATTAGCACCATCATAGCCTTGACCCTGTATTCTACAAATGCTCAAACCATATGTTGATAGGAGTTGTTCAGTCGCCTTTTTAAGACTATTTGCAGTTGTATCTGATACATGAGTAATCCCCAAAAAACGTTCCACTATCTTGCCTTCTTTATTAACAAAACGGACTACGATTGTCATTTGCTCTTTAGCGGATGTGTCACATGATTCATCAATTAAAACTGAGTAAAATTTATCACCAATTTCCTCAGATATAAACTTTGTAATAGCAATAGCGAATGCTCTAGTAATATCTTTCTGAATATCATGTGCAATTAACTTTAAATTCTCAGGTGGGATCTTGCGGCTGCGTGCGATCTTGCGAGGCTGCGATGAAAATTTCGGTAATGCTGAAACGGTGAACCGGCTTTATCCTATATCTAAAACCCTAAACCGATTTTTTTTTTTTTTTGGAGGGGGGGGGGGGGGCGGACACGTGCCCCCCTTGCCTCCCCCCTCTATCCGCCTTTGTATTTGAGGATGAACCTTAGCGATACACCCGACACGCATTCGCTCTTTGTGAGCTGAGGTTAATTTCAAATTTATCACGCCCGACAAATGGTTGCGGAAGATGAATGAGTTTTAGTTTTAGGTTTTAGGTGATAGATTTTATTTTAAGGATTCTTGACTTTTATTGGATTTGAGATTTGGCCCCTCCGGTTGAGATTTTGTGTCAACATGGCCATCATCGGGGTGGAGTTTGAAGTCGCTTGAATTTTTGTAGGAATTTGGAAGGCACTTTGTACTTCAAGTCATGTCGACTTCAATCCTTTCAAGGAGGAGGAAACTTGAATATTTGACCCGCACAGCATTCTCGAACCGCTGGATTTAGGAATCATATGTGATGATCGGAGCACATGCGGGTGTTGTATTTAGTTTGAAAATAGAATGAGCATTAGCGAGAATTTGACCCTACGCAGCATTCTCAAGCATGTGTTTGTAACTTTAACACGTTTGTTGGAGCACATGCAGGTTGTATTTATTTTGAAAATAGAATGTAACATTAGTGAGCATTTGACCCAGCGCAACATTCTCGGACATTTGTATTTATAACTTTAACATGCTTGTCGGAGCATATGAGGGTGTAACATTTAACCCTGCGCAGTATTCTCGAATATTTATTTTTATAACTTTAAAACATTGATTGGAGCACATGCAGGATTTGTTGCACTTTCATTTTAAGGGATCATATTTAATACATAATGAGAGATTTTAAAATATTTAAATATGATCCATTTGCGCAAGTGATTTTGTTTAGAAGATGCCCGAGATTTCTTTTAAGGGCCTATGAATGCCTTCTGTCTGCTCATACACGTGTTGTGGATCCGGTGGCATAGTGTCGTACTGTGATTATTTGCCCTTTGCTTTGTACAGGTAGACTGTCGTGCACTACTTGTTGCTTTCTGAAGGTTGATTGTAGTGCACCAACGAATTTCCTGCTACTACCTATAAGCAAGCAACTACGTGCATGACGAACTTCCTACGGTGACTCGTAGGAGCTCGAATTCATCATGAATTTGCTACTTTTGACGGTAGACAGTATGTTGTTTTCACTGCAATCCTCTCATTCATGTTTGCAGGAGATCCGCGTGGGCTGTTACATCTGCTGCAAAGATCCTGTGTACACTTGCAGGTGGCACATATTCTCAGTAGGTTAACTGATGTTTTTTGCAGACAGATTTAGTGTACTCGCTTGCATGTTACTATTAAATGTCTATTAGATTGCATTTACTATTGATTTCTCCATGCACGTTGATTGGTGAATTGTTATATTCGCTTGTATGTCTTCCAACATTTGTGAGAACTATCGCATGTATTTGCAAGCTGGCTTATATCTGCATTTGTAGAGGACCTATCACACTTGCAGCGTATCCACCATTACTGCTTGTTTAAGATTACTGAGTGTCATACATCGACTATTTGACCTTTGCTTGCAAGCAAGCTTGTATCCATTGATTAATAGAATGGATGGAAGCAAATTTGGACAATAAAGTGCCACATGCATGAGGCGTATTTAATCACATATCAAAAGGGTAATTATAGCAATCACGATCCCCCAATTTTTATTTAAATTTTGATGTTATGTATTATGTTATTCCCTGCTTGGTGTGTATTAATGATGACAAGTTGAATCACTTTTTTTTTACTTGATCCATTTAATGTGATTGCTAAATTAATCAAATATTTTTATGGTATTTTTTATCATTTAAATTGACAAATTTTCATTTAAAATTTATTGCGCAAAGGTCCTTTGTAAGTTTTCATTTTGGCAGCCTCCCAGAGTCCCCTCCCCTGCGCCAAGAGGTAAGGAGGGCACTTGCCCTTTCAGGTCCGCCCTAGAGATCCGCCAACATTCTGCACCCTAAAGTATTGCAGGTCCCACTACCATCTTATAGAATTTTCCCTTAAGTTTGAGATAGACTTTTCTATCACACAACAAGCCCAATGCATTTCTCCTCTTCAACCATCCAACTTGAATTCTACTAATAATATCTCATCTATTTCTGATGTAGAACTAAATGCGTATGTTGATGTTTTGCGTTTCAAATTATATGCCTTTAAAAGAGCAAGAGCAATTAGTCAACTTCCTTGATTTAAACGGTGATTGAAAATAATAAAGCAATAGATTACACGACAAAGATTTAGAACAAAAAAACAACCAATTAAATCAGATTTTGCTTAATGTGGGGCTTTCGACAGAAATCCCTTAATTAACATTTAGACTAATCACTACTTAAGATCCCTCACTCTCACTCTTGATAACTGGTTAAGCAGAGAAAGCTTGCATGATCGTTGTAATGCCACAATTGAGGACTTGGAAGAAATGAGATTCGGGAGAGAGTTCACCTTGATCAGGAGTTTGAAGCAAGTTGCCACTGAACGGGAGGTTGTCGTTGATCGATAACGGTTGCAAGAGAAAAGAGAATTCGTTCCACATACTCTTCAACGGAGTGGTCGTTCTCAAAGTCGATGTCGAAGAATGGAGACCAGAGGATGACAATCAGCCTCTGATCATCGAAAGCAAAGCTGTGATCGTGTTTTGGATCAACCATATATGAGGGGACAACAAATTACAAGGTGCTGGAACTTCTGGACAGCAAACGGGGACCTTCCGGACAGCAGGACAGCAAGGGGAACTTGCTGAAATTTCTGGACAGCAACCTTGTGGGGTTAAAATCCTCCAAAATCTTAAATTTTAGTGGAGAGATTGGTTGGGGAATTAACTGGGAAGAACCACAAGGGAAATGGAAGAAGGAAGGGGGCGGCACATCCTAATGGTAGGGGATTTGATTGGGAGCATTAGTGGGAAAGAAATAATTGGAGGAGAGAGGGGTGGGCCGACGGGTATGGGGGTGGGGAGGTGATGTGGGAGGGAATTAAGGGGTTACCAAACAATAAATGTTTAATTAGGGAAGGGGAAATTATGGCAAATCCCTAATTAATTTAAATTGGTGTGATTTGGGAAACTTTCCTAAAATAAGTTATTTTGTTTTAGGAAGGAATTTCAAATTCAAAATAGATTGAAATCTGAAATTAAGAACCTTCCTAATTTAAGATGCTTTATAAACGAAAAATATCAATTTAGGGTTTGAATTTTGGAGGCAAAGGAAAGGATGATGTGGCCGACGGCTAGGGTTCGAGTTAGGGTTTTAGAGCCGGCGGTTAGGAAGGATTTGGGGCTTGGACCAATGGCTAAGAGGAGGGGAGGGGGCCTTGGGGCCGGCGGCTTGGAGGAGGAGGTGGTGGCCTTGGGGCTGGCGGCTAGGAGGAAAGAGAGGGAGCTTGGGGGCCGTCGGTTAGGAGGAGGGGAGGTGACTTTGGGTGACGGTTTGGAGAGGGGAAGGAGGAGAACCATGAGCCGGGACGCTTCCTGTGGCTGATGGGTGATACGTTGCCATCACCTAGGGACTTTACCAAGGTACTCACAAGAACTCTCAAAACTCTCAAAAGAGCAAAAGTGCTAAAATTTCATAATAATCATCATTACCCTCTCCAAAGAAGAGGATGGGTTATGAATAGCCAATGTTACAATAAAGAGATAAAAGACACAAGTGCCCCTAAGAGTCACACACAACTATTCCCTCAAGTGAGGGTAAAAATGAAAAAAACTGCGATAATAAATCAAATACACATATAATAATAATAAACCTAATACGAATGATAGCTTAAAAATAAAGTGGTGCGATCGTGGCCATAGATCGTCGTCCCCTTCTCTGGTAGACTCTCCATGGTCGGATGTCCTCATCAATTTCATCACTCTGAATAATAGACCCAAGATATTTAAAACTTGTACTCTTATTAATGACTTGATTGCCCAAAGTCACAATTCCCCCACTAGATATATTATTACTAAAATTACACTCCATATATTCAGTTTTAAATCTACTCAAATGAAAGCCTTTAGACTCTAAGGTTAACCTCCATAATTCAAGTTTACCTTCAACTCGCTCTCTAGTCTTATCAACAAGAAGAATATCATCAACAAAATGCATATATCATGGTACAACCTCTTGCAAATGTCTAGTGAGAACATCCATGACTAAAGCAAAAAGATATGGGCTTAAGGCTGATCCTTGATGTAATCCAACTGAAATAAGAAAATACTTGGCCAAACCACCTTGTGTTTGAGCACGAGTAACAACTCCTGCATGCATATCCTTAATGACTTGAATATAAGCATTATTAACCTCTTTCTTATGTAGAACTCTCCATAGCACTTCTATTGGAACTTTATCATATGCTTTCTCTAAATCAATAAAAATCATATGTAGATCCTCCTTATTCTCTCTATACTTCTCCATCAAACCTCTCAATAAATGTATAGCTTCCATTGTAGACCTACCTTGCATGAATCCAAATTGATTTTGAGAAACATTAGTGTCACGCCGCAACCTATGCTCCATAACTCTCTTCCATACTTTTTAATTGAATATTTTTAAAAATATATTTAAATAATTGATAACTTTTTTCAAATAAAATTATTATTAGGTGCAAAGTTAGAGAGCAAAAAACATAAAATTTATTTTCTTCTAATGAGATTATCACATACACCAAATAAATTTGATATCTTCATTTTTTTATAATCATATGTAATATTATGAATTTCACAAAAAGAATAGAATATATCCTTTTTCAAATAATTATCTTGAGTAAATCACCACATACAATAAATATCTGAGAGTCTACGCAATTAACATCAACAAGAGGTTGTAATAAGTAAAAAAACTAAGGCAAGTTTTATGGTTAAGTGAAAAAGAATAGACATCAATGTATTATGGTTTGGCCACCAATATGCCTACGCTCACTTCCCAAATCCTCTCAGGTTTTTACACTATTCTCTCATTTGCTATCATAAGGAAAAAAGGCCTCTATTCCTCACGGATAATAAAAAAATCCACAATAATTAGACTCAAAGCAAAAGGTAACCTACCACTAGCATAACCCGCTATTTAATCAGTATTCAATTCAAGACATCAAATTGGATATATTGAACACAAGCTGCTATGTAATTAAGCTCTTTTTAAACTTTTTTAAATCCAAGATCTCTCTTTAAAGAATAGCAAAACAAAGCTCTCAAAAGCCACATATTTAAAATTGAAAATGTAAGTTTTGTAGGAAAATATAATTTGGAGAAGGAATAAATTCTCTCTTATGGTTTGCAAATTTTGAAATCTCATCAGAGTAACTGGATACATTCATAGTAATATAATAGAATAATCATTAGTCTTCCAATCAACCAAATCATTAATTAATGCTAATTAAAAATTCAAATTCAAACCTAGGGGTTGATTGTACATTACAATCATGATCATATAGCACGAACGGTTCAAAAATATGATCAAACTATCAATTATTCAAAATATGTGATTTAATAAATTAAATTAGGAAACCTATTATACAGTATGATAAGCATTGTACAATAAGATTAGTTTAAAATTTGAATAACATAATTAATATAAATTGATCATGCAAATCATATAACATGACCATAATATAAATTTTTATCCAAGAAACAGGAAGTATTTCTTCCAATTGTTTGCCCACATTTGCCATGAGCAGCTAGAACTGTCATAAAGTTTTGCACCTTTTGTTTAACTTAATCTTCTATTCTCATTTGTTTAAAGATTTTAAAATTTCTATTAATCTTTTTTTTTTTAATTCTACCAATAGAAATGTATTTTTCATTAAACATCAAATAGCCATCCAATGTGTAATCTATCCCTGACATTGTCAGACCCATACTAGAGTGAATTAAATGAAAAGAGTCAACAATGAGATATGCATCAAAGATGAAACAAATAATATTATTGAATAGAGGAATCAATTGAGAGCATTAAAAGGGACATCAATAGAGAGCTTCGATGAAGAGTATTGATAGAAAGCAATGATTGTCAGGAGCAAAAAACATAAAAGATTAAGAGAGAACAACAGTGATAGGTCACTGCAATATAACAATTGTGCATGAATAAGGGATGCATAAGCTGAAGTGCAAAGGCAAGGAGGTAGAGGTTCAGCATATCTTTGTGAAAACAAGTACAAGCAGTGGATATGCAATGAGATTTTGAGATTTCTATTAATCTTTTTTTTAATTCTACCAATAGAAATGTATTTTTTTCATTATCATTTCAAACATCAAATAGCCATACAATGTGTAATCTACCTATATTGTCAGACTCCTACCTAGAGTGAATTAAATGCATAGAGTCAACAATGAGATATACATCAAAGACGAACAAATAATATTATTAAATAGAGGAATCAATTGAGAGCATTAAAAGGGATATCAATAGAGAGCTTCGATGAAGAGTATTGATAGAAAGCAATGATTGTTAAGAGGAGCAACAAACATAAAAGATCAAGAGAGAACAACAATGATAGGCCATTGCAATATAACAATTGTGCATGAATAAGGGATGCATAAGCTGAAGTGCAAAGGAAAAGAGGTAGAGGTCCGGCATATCTTTGTGAAAACAAGTACGAGCAGCAGATGTGCAATGATAGAAGAGGTGGAGTTGATGCAGTGAAATCATCGTACCACAATGGGAATAACAATGGTGTACACATGCAGTGTCTCTAAGATCTAGTGCTTGCACTTATTGATAGTGATTCTTTCAAGTTTAAGATCTTCATTTGCATGTGTGGATCAAAGAACATGTCCTATCATAGCTTGAACTTGATCATGCTGGGCATCAAGTGGTTGGGGCATAGCCGAGCAATCTCGACAACAATGAGGTATTGAAGTAGTGTCAGTTGTTGAAGCTTGATTAGGATATGAAGGTAGTCACCAGCAAGATCATAGGCATGGATTAGAAGTTCTAGAGTGTATGATAATGGTCCACACAAAAGTGACATGCGTGCATTGAATTTAGACATTGGGAAGGTCGAAGGCTTTAGGCATGGAGTCCAATGTAGAAGCTTATTAGTTTAAATCAAGAAATAAATACAAAGATAACTAGGGTCCACTGCTGATATTAGTAACAACTCCAATGAGCTATAAAAGTTAGCCTAAGAACGCATTGTGAATTGTTCTTTGATCGGTGCTCTAGCAACCTATTAGCGGTGACAACATGTGTGTATCAAAAAAGCAACGATAATAGAAATGATATTTTGCAAAAATATAGAGATTGGCAAATGAAAGGGATAATGGCCACTGAGGTAATGAATGTGGATAGTTCGAAAGAAAGAGAAGACCACAATGAATTTGGCTCTAATAAAATGTTAAAAGGGAAAGAATTGTAAGGAAATATATCTTTATTGGATTGTCTTACTATTGCAAACACATGCGCCAATATTTAGACAATATAAGAGAATACTAAAGGAGAATATCCACAATAATGAAGAAATATATAAACAAAAATAGTGTAGATTCTTAATATAAATAATAAACACATGATAATTTAGATATGGTCATAATGTCCCACAAATTCAAGGTCACATGGAAAATATTTATTGAAACAATAGTAGCCAAAGACGAAGTTGAAGATTTTGTTGCAAAAAGTTGAGTGTCGAAAGAGAAGCAAGATCAATTAATCAAAGAGCATCATCAAATGCAAATAATCTGTAACGAGATCCCTGTCACAAAAAGAATGAATAAAATCATTAAATAGATGCACCGAAAGAGAGCATCAACATAGGTATCAAGGGAGAGTATTGATAGCGAACATTGACTGTCAGGAGGTGCAACGAATATGGTAAATCAAGGGAGAAAATTGATGCTAAATCAATGCAATAAAGCATATGTGTGTAAACAAGGCAAAACTAAACTAAAGCGCCAAGGTGAGGTGGCAAACGACTGGTTGACAACAAGTTTTTGCAATAAGAAGAAATGACAGGCAACAAACATGCCAATAATAGAAAGAGGCGGAATTCATGCTACAACAAAATCTTTGGAGCCTTAATGGGGGTTGCAACATTATGCACATGCAATATCACAAAGATTTGGTGCTTGTTTTCATTAATAGTGATCCTTTCGGGCTTAAGTTAATCTCTGTCGACATGTATGAATTAAGAGAATGTCGAACAATAGCTGAATTAAGAGGACATCAGGTGGTTGGTTCAATCAAGCAATCTTAACAAATACCAATCATAGAAGCAATGATGGTTGTTGATACTGATCAAGTATGAATATGGTCAAGGAAGAAAGGACATTTGGGTTAGATGTGCTAGAGTGCATGGTGACTGCCTGCGCAGAAGCTAATTAAGAGCACTATATTTAGATACTGGGTCTAGCCTAGTAGCTCATGAGTTCTAGCAAGGGAATAGCGTGCAAAGACAACTAGGATCCATTTGTGATCTCAACAGCTACTCCAACAACTATTGCAGGGAGCTATAGAAATTAGCCTAAGAAATTATTGGGAATTGATCCTTGATCGACTCCAGCAAATGACATGGATGCTCACATGTCTGGATCGAAAAGTAATTGCAACAAAGGATGGAGTTTTGCCAAAGGAATAGAGATTCGCAAGTGAAATGTTATGGCAACCATTGAGACAATGAACGTGACTGGTCCAAAGAAAAATAGACGATCAAAGTGAAGTTGGCTCGCATCTAATATTAGAAGAGAGAAAAAATTGTAATGAATCATCTCCTTATTAAATTATAATGAACTATATCTTTATTGAATTTTCTTACTTATACAAAAATATATGCGCCTATTATAGGGAAGATTATAGGGAAGAGAAGATACTAATAAACTTATAATAAAAAGGAATATCACAATAATAAGGAATATAACAATAATAAATATGGTAGATTCTTACCAAGTATAATTAACATATGTAGTAATTTAGATATAATAACAAACAAATTAAATGATTCTTAACCCAATAAAACAATGGCAAAATGCTTTTGTTTATAGGATGTTGACTAAGTTGTCTTTACAACCATTCATAGTAAAAATTGGCTAAAATCATGAAAAGTATGAATTCTTGCCTTTAATCTAATGGGAAGAGACAACACAATATATAATTAGCATCTTTGTATGCAACATGAGAATACAAGGATAGATCATAATTCAAGCGAATCAATAGAGTTCACAAAAAAATAATTTGATAATGCTAGGATAATTTGGCAAATCACTTTTGCTTTGGACAATTGAATCTGCTGCCTATTGATGCAAAACTAGGGTAAAAGCATGAATACAAGGAATCCTTACCGTTAATCTGACAGGGAGATAAAAAAATTAGGAAACTTCAAACATAACAGCATGTGAATTTACAATGATCGTTTATAATTCAAGACCATGAAAATTTTAGTTGTCATGGGGACAAACCTTCCATGGATTGTTGAATGACCTATAACTGGCTGGTTATCCTCATTCTCTTTAGCTGGTAGATGCCTCCAATCATTGAAAAAAGGTGTCTCCAATACACGCTGTGGAGCATTGGGCCACCTTGAACGTCCGAATACATTTGTGTACTCAGTTTTTTCATACTCAACAAGCTTTCTTTTGTATAAAGGATGGGCAAAGCTTTCAATTGTGGCAACAAACCTGTAAACAAACTATCATTTATGAATAGGAATCGTTACTTTAGTATCCAAGCATATTAACATGAGAAGCATAGCAAAGACCTAGTTCCAAGACAAACACCATGAGCTCCAAGGGCAAGTGTAGCAACATAACCACGACCATCTACTATACCACCTGCGGCAATCACCGGAATACTTCGATTAACTGCCAAGTCCACTATTCTTGGTATAAGTGTTATTAATCCTCCTGCCAAAAAGGAATTAACCTTCAATGAAAGTAATACAGAAGTTTATCCCGCAAAACTTATAAACACAAGAATAGCTATTTCTTCTAGTCCTTTTAGCAAGCATGCAAATAACATAATCTAAACACAAAATTATGATAGTTGCAATGCAGTCATCTTCTTAACACTAATTTTTATCATGGATGTTCCAAAATGCTAAAAAAAATTGACTTCTCCTAGCTACCGACATAAAGAATAACCAGTTTTTAAACAACAAAAATGTACAAGAAAATGTTGTACCTATTAGTTTTGTGTGGAATCTGATTGTGTCAATCAATAATGTTGTATTGCTTCCTCGACCTCAATTCTATCTATCAAGCTCGCTAGGAGGTTCCAGGGGGTCCTCTCCCTGCTTGGGTTCTGGGGCTTTGCACGATTTTTTTTTTCGTACAACCTTACAGCATTGCGAGGCTATGTATCCAAGCATTGCGGCCTGTATAGTTTGCTTAGAAACAAACAGAGAGCGAAGCGCTGCGACACTCCAAACCCCAGTGCTGTGACATTGTCAAGAAGACAGGAGACAGAGAGCTGAGCACCGCAGCCCTCCAAACTTGGTGCCGCAGTGCTGCGAGACAGGCTGGTAGTTTTCTTTCTCATTTTTCATGAGAGTTGCGTCCCTTGATACTTTATGTGAGTTTCTCTTTGTTTATTTTGTAAGAGAACAGTGCAACAGTGAAGAGAGACGAGAGAGTGAGCGAGAAGAGAGATATGGCTCCGTGGTTTTTTCCCGATTTGAATTTTTTCATGTTAAATCCTGGTGTTCTTTCTTCCGCAAAATTTTCTCTTTTTGTTTATCTTCGCTGCATGGTTTACTTCTCCAACAATACCTAAGACTTATTAAAAACTAAAAAGTTTCCTCCATCCATAAGCTGATACATAAATCATTTCTACTGGTGTCATTGTGTTTAAAATATTAAACAAAAAGATAGAAAAGTGAAAAAAGTGAAAGACATGAAGAGATGGGTGTCAATGCCTTAGGAAAATTGCAGCCTACCACTTTGCCAACAACAACAACATCAAGCCTTTATCCCACTACGTGGGGTCGGCTACATGAATCCTTTTTCTCCATTGTGTCCTATTAAAAGTTAGTTTAAATCTGATAAAGAAAGATCATTTCTAATATTTTCTAACCAAGTCTTTTTAGGTCTACCTCTACCTTTCTTAACATAAGTCAAATCTAAGACCTCTACTTTCCTAACCGGATCATCGGGAGGCCGCCGCTTTATGTGACCAAACCATCTAAGGCGACTCTCTCTAATCTTATCTTCCACTGGAGCTACTCCAACCTTTTCACGAATATGCTCATTTTGCATCCTATCTCTAAGGGTAAAGCCACTCATCCACCTGAGCATCCTCATCTCTGCAACACTTAACTTAGAATTATGCTTCTCTTTTAATGGCCAACATTCGGCACCATAAAGCATTGCAGGTCTCACCACCATCTTATAGAATTTTCCCTTAAGTTTGAGGGGTACTTTTCTATCACACAATAAACCAGATGCATTCCTCCACTTCAACCATCCAACTTGGATTCTGCTGACAATATCCCCATCTATTTCACCATCACTCTGAATAATAGATCCAAGATATCTAAAACGTGTACTCTTATTAATGACTTGATCGCCCAAAGTGACAATCCCCTCACTAGGTCTATTATTACTAAAATTACACTCCATATATTCCGTTTTAGATCTACTCAAGCGAAAACCTTTAGACTCTAAGGTTGACGTCCACAATTCTAGTTTACCTTCAACTCCCTCTCTAGTCTTATCAACAAGAAAAATATCATCAGCAAAAAGCATACACCAAGGTACATCCTCTTGCAAATGTCTAGTGAGAACATCCATGACTAAAGCAAAAAGATATGGGCTTAAGGCTGATCCTTGATGTAATCCAACCGAAATAGGGAAATACTTGGTCAAACCACCTTGTGTTTGAACACTAGTAATAGCTCCTGCATACATATCTTTAATTATTTGAATATAAGCATTATTAACTCTTTTCTTTTCAAGAACTCTCATAGCACTTCTCTTGGAACTTTATCATATGCTTTTTCTAAATCAATAAATATCATATGTAAATCCTCCTTATTCTCTCTATATTTCTCCATCAAACCTCTTAATAAATGTATGACTTCCATAGTAGACCTACCCGGCATGAATCCAAATTGATTTTGAAAAACATTAGTATCACGACACAACCTATACTCCATAACTCGTTCCCATAGTTTTAAGGTATGACACATTAACTTAATTCCTCTATAATTCGCACAATCTTGTGCCATCACCTTTATTCTTAAAAATAGGGATTAACACACTCATTCTCCACTCATCTGGCATCTTTTTAGTTTTTAAATAGTATTAAAGAGTTTAGTAAGCCAAGAAATTCCGTCATCTCCTAAGCATTCCACACCTCTATTGGAATATCATCAGGTCCAACAACTTTTCCACCCTTCATTTTCTTTAAAGCCTCTCTAACTTCGTTTTACTAATACGCCGATAAAAATAGAAATCTTTATTTTCATTTAGGATGCTAAGGTCACTACAGTCAATGTTATTTTCACATTCTTCATTAAAAAGTTTAGCAAAATATCTCATCTACCTTTGTTGAATATCATCTTCTAAAAAAAGTACCTTTTGATCTTCATCCTTAATACACTTCACTTGAACTAAATCCTTACTACTCCTATCTCTTTGTTTGGCTAACTTATACATATATCTTTCTCCCTCCTTAGTATCTAATCTATTATATAAATCACTAAAAGCTAAACTCTTTGCATCGTATATTACTTTCTTAGATTCCTTACGTGCCTCTTTATATATTTTCCAATTATCAGCCCATTACATATTATTGCAGCCGTCAAACTATTAGAGTAAAGCATTCTAGTGTTTACATAAAAGTATAAAAGTATAGTTCTGATTGACAAATTAAGTTTATGTCATTAAATGGCATTAATATGGGCAAGAGAATAAAATTGAAAAAATCAAAATAGTATGGAGAATTATTTTGATTTTATGTCAAAATGCTCAACCATAACAGCAACTTGCATTTACAAAAATTGAGAAAGGAGTAGACAACCAAATAATTCTCTTAATGGTTTTCATGACCTTGAAGGGCATGTTATAGTACCAAGCCCTTAATATGGTGAATGTTAAGTTTGCCTCAACATTATTGTATCACATGGATTCATTAGCCAAATTCTATTTCACAACATCAAGATATGTTGCCTAGGATCTTGTTAACGCAATTTAGATAAGACTTGTGCTAATTGGATGGATATCTTTTATACTTGCATTTGTTGGTGGATTTTTTCTCGTAGCAAACTAATTGAGGAGACCTATAGCTTTAATTATCTAAGTAAGAGGAGATGATGAGATGCTGCTATATTTAAAGCAGTATTTTTTGGAGTATTGTGCCTTCTTATGTATCTCACAGTGCAAATTTAAAATAATTTTATGGCCTTTCCTAAATAACAATTAGTTGGAGACCAGTATATTATAGAATTTTCTTATTCACTGTTCGCTCAGGAAAAGATTGTGCTACGGCACGAACCCTGCTCTCTCAAGCCTAAGTCCCATTTTATCCGAGGTAGATTGGATTTTAAATTAACCAAATTTCCCCTGATGATCGGTATCACGGTTTATTTAGTTCTAATGTTCAACTTCCTATAAGCGCATGCCCTCATAGTTAATTATCCCTCCTAACGCGTAGAAGAAAACTCTCATTAAGGATAAATCGATGTTTAGACGTGCAACAGTTTTAAATTTTGGTTGTGAGGGATGGAGGTAAACCCGATCAAGATCCTATGGTTCCGTCATCACGGGTACACCGCAGATTTCAGTTTACCAACACTAACAATCGTTGATTATAGTGTCCAGGGAATCTGGCAGCCATGGGTTTCCTTCTTAGGGATCCCGAGTAAACTGAAGTGGATAGAAGTAGGTTATTTGGTTTGGGTTGGGACTTGCCGCTCCTTTAGAGTTGCCCGTAGTTTAGATTTAGATTGGGTCTTGCAGCTCCATTTAGGAGTTACCTGTATGTTTGGATTTGGATTGGGACTTACGGCTTTCATTGAAAGTAGCCCGTGTAAAAGATCTTACGACTTCACTTAGAAGTGACCCATATAGCGGATCTTACAGCTTCACTTAGAAGTGGCCCGTACAGCTGATTTTACAGCTTTAATTAGAAGTGACCCACATAGCAGGTTTTACAACCTCTATTAGAGGTAGCCCAGGTTATTAGGGATGTGTTATTTATTCTGAGAAAGTTTTTCCTAACACCTTGATTAAAGTGGGACTTACGGCCTCTATTAGAGGTGGCCCGGGTTATCAGGGATTTAGGGTTAGGTTATTTTAACGTAGAGATTTTCCTAAAGCCAGACTTACAACTTCTATTAGAAGTTGTCGTGTGAACTTTAAGTGCTTACTGCTTAACTTAGTAGATTTACTTAGTGAAATAGTTACCAATAGAATTTACTATTTCTATTAGAAGTGACCTATAGGGCCTTCAATTAGTGAGGACATAACTTTACGCACTTCACTGTCTCGATACCAGCAGTAGCATCTTGTTTTACCTACAGTAACAACTTTACATTCAGTACTAGGCACTTTTTACTAGTTTTGCTTCAGTGCAGGCCTTGCCTATAGTAGTAGTTTTTTCTTTTCAGTACTAGTTTTGTTCTTTCTAGTGCTAATTTTTTTTCTTTCCAGTACTTGTTTTGTCTACCAGTACTAATTTTGTTTTACCAGTATCAATTTTGTTTTATCAGTACCAATTTTTTTTAATACACTGAACAGATGATACAATCTAGGTTCTAAAACAAGTAGGAGAACACTATGAATGCAAATAAAAAACTCACATTCAATATAATATAAACAAATATTGGAAACTAAGTAGGAAACAAAACTTAGAAAATTGTTAGGAAGACATACGAAATAACCAAACAACAATATTAAAATACTCTCACTTCACATGCAAATCACGAAAATAGGAAAAAGGTGCTCAAAGGAAAAAATCAAACCAGTGGTTCGCCATAGAAATTTAGATCCAGTTCAACCAACGCTCCTCCAGCAAATACCAGCAAAATAGGGCTCAACAACACCATTACAACTCATAATTTTTTTGAGAAGAAAGATACAGCTGGAAAGATAACCGTGTTGAGAGAAGTAGAGAGAAGACCGAGAAGAATAATAGGATTAGGAAGAAGATAACTCGCAAGCTAAGAAGAAAACCCTCATATTTGAACTTGTATTCACCAAATAACAACCTTTTCCAACAGCAATTCAGCCACTATTTATAGGAGAAAGAAGGGAAATAATATTTAATATCCCACATAAATGTGCCACCAAAAAAGCCACCAAAACCCTCCAAATCAGCTCATACATGGAGAAGTCAAGGCAAACAGCACAAGGATCAGTAAGGGAAAGAAATCGAGCAGCTAGCAGCAGGGAAACCAAGAAAACAGCAGGAAAATGAGTATCCAGCAGCAGGGAAACCGAGCAGCAACATGGGTAACTAAACAGCCACCATAGGAAGACCAAACATCCACATGGGAAGACCAAACAGCCACATGGGGAAACCAAATAACAGGAGGGAATTTGAGGAGACACGAGAAAAAAGAATACCAAATGGAGTGAAACTACCTAAAAGCACCAAACCCAAGCATGATCATGGGTTGTTCTCCATCATAGGATAATATAAATAAAAAAAACATAAGAGTCCAAAACATAGAAAATAAAAACATCCAAACATAGAAAAATAAGAAAAAATATTAGAATGAATGATAATTCTTGATTGCATCAACTGATGCTTTGTTTGTTTTACTTGCAGTATGTTGTGCTTGCAGCAGTTTGGTGAGTTCAGAAACATACGGGCTACTTCCAAGAAAAGCCATAAGACTCGCTACATGGGCTTACTTCGATGAAAGCTGTAAGTCCCGACCCAAATCCAAACACACGAGCCACTCCTAAATGGAGCCGCAAGACCCAATCTAAATCTAAACTACGGGCAACTCCTAAGTGGAGTCGCAAACTCAACCTAAGAAATCAAACGAAATCAACCTACATCTATCCACTTCAGTTTACTCGGGATTCCTGAGAGGAGGCAACTGATAGGAAATGCTTGTAGATCTCAAAGTATATCCCATCAATCTTCGAAAAACAGCGAGAATTCTCCACAAAAATCCACACAAAACCACGAAAACAATAGATAAATTATATATTTAATGAATAGAAACGAAAAATACCAAGATGCAATTGATCCTCTATTCGAGAGGAGGATCTATCTCTCCCAAATCTCTAGACGTCGCTAGAGCCCAAAGAAACTAAGAGATCTCAAATTTCAGCCAAATTCAAGATGCCCTAACCCTAGAAAAACCAACTATTTAATGCATACAATTCAAAAGGAAAATATCTAAACAGTCCCTACATTCAAATTTCCCTCCCAAATCTCTCAAAAATCCTTCCAAAACAACTCCCTAACCCTT